>JARYHS010009186.1:96660839-97003883 GCA_031002005.1 Vandiemenella viatica
AATGGTTCTTCATACATTAGAACTCGTGTGGATAAATATGTTTTTTCTATCACTAACATGACGACGATTGCAGTACACTAAACTTCCGTCACTGCAAGTTGATAAATGTTAGTATTTTTCTGTGCTATTTCTAAATCTTCACTCAATGGTAGGAATATTACGTCTAATGATTAACAAGATAACTCAGATTTCTGAAATTTTAATTCTAGTATTTATCCAATGTGATGAACCGTGTAACCCAGAGAACAACTATAAGACGTTTATAGTCGAATGACTGCCAATTATGTCCAACTATAGGATAAATTTAAGCGATATAAAGTCCAAGGTAATAAACATTAGTAACTTTTTTACCTCATGGCTTTACGCCTGTTCGATGTAGAGGTGGTTAAAGGCGGGAAAAGACTAGGGGCCAAGGAATGAAAAGGAATCCGGAAATGAACTTTTGAAGTAACCATTCTGGCATTCGCCTGGTGTGGATTGGGGAAGCCAACGGTAAAAACCGATCTGCTTGGCCAGACCGGGATTCGATTCTACGTCCTCCCGAATATGAAGCCAGATCATTACCCCTCCACACTACGCACGGTGGTACTAATGGCAGTATAAAAGTAGGAACAAATGTAGAAGAACTAAGACATTTCTGTTATTTAGGAGTGAAAGTGTGTGCCACATCCGTTACCAAGTGTAGGTGCCGCTTGTGTAGATTACCGTGATGGTGTCTGCGATCAGTGTAGTTTGTTGTGGGTAGAAGGAAGAGGGAAACCCATTGCCGGTGCATGCAGGTTTACTCTTCCCAAATACACTTAAGTATCCACCGAGTTTTACGTCTCTATGAGACGAAAGATTCACTAACAGTTTCTTATGTTCTCATTCCATACGCACTGTAGAGAAGTTTGGGATTTAACTAAGGACTTTAGTACACAATATGGCGATTAGGAATTGTTTCAAAAGCCACGTCGATATTATGTAAAATAATCGTCCGAGTTGGTATGATGCAATTCTCCTCCTCTTCATATTCCGGTTTAACATCGTTATCATCACATATTTATTACACTCTATGTCCTCTTATTTGTCGAGACGCTAACCATCATATATCTCTTCAGTTTTTCCGTTAGACCATTCTCTTTAACAAAAAATTAAACAATCCTCTGCAACTGACACTCTTTCAGCAATAATTCAAAATTTTTATGGATAAACTTCTATCTTGACCTTTAGTTTAAAGAGCATGTCGTCATGGATCTACATAAACCAGTTGGCTTTTTCATCATTGCATAAATAAAAAACTGTAATGTGTTTAATTTTTACTCCATTACCCCCCATCCTCTAACCTTCAAGATGCGTACGGATTGAGTAGGTCTTTGTCATAAGGTGTTAATTTATAGGAGAAATATCTTCATTCTTGAATACTTGCATTTAGTATTATTCTTCGTGCGTCAGTAAGCTGTAATATTAGTTGTTAAATACGTACTAATAATTATAATTTTTCTGCTGCTTTCATTATACGGTTATTTTTGTGATTACTGTAGCAATTGCAGCAAAATGTATTAAATCTACGTAACACAAGTTCACCTGCATATATTTTCATATTCACACCTATAACTTAACAAAATTTTTAATTTCAGGTAGTGACTGACATAGCGATAGAATTTTAATAAAGACTGAATTGTAAATTTTAGCGATTAGTTTCAATATTTTTAAACCATTTTGAATCTGCTTTGATATTAACACGTCTACGCACGGATACATGTGTTTACTACAATGTAAAAGCAAAACATTATTATAACGTATAATCATGCAAAGAACTTTGATGTAAGTAAGCTGCAACTTAGAGTAATATGAAATTTTATTATCTGTATTACAGAAGTTATAAATGAAACTCCTAAAAACAGTTTTCGTATTAATAAGAGAATCATTGGGCAAACCAACCAAGTTAAGATATTTTCTTCACTCAATAGAATACAATTACACAAAAACTCAAGATTAAACTGTGCATCATGTGATTTGCTTACATAAAGGTTATTACTGTCCAGCATAAACTGTTAGAACCAAAGTCGTCACAATGAAGAATGATCAAACAAGTAATCGGCTATTGATGTTGTTAAGAGTATTATCGGAACTATTGGTCATATGTTAAATTTCATAAACATTTTCAGCGGGTAAAGGTGAAGGTATGCAACCTAAGGAGTGAAATATAGTAGAGGTCTGGAAACAAATACTTAATGTGAGTTACAAACGCCGGTATCGAAATTCTTTTTAATCGTAGTACTTTCCTTCTCAACGCCAACTCTTTCGTTCCCAGTCAGTAAGTGGTCGCTAATGAGCTGACGTTATTCACAGTGGGTAGCTTCATTTTTATCTATACAAGTGCCACTACTCGGGAAGATTAATACTAGTTGCGAGTTAGCACTTGCCTCCACAGGCACCTGTCATGACGTCATGATTGGCGCCTACAGCGCTGGGTGCCGGCTGCGGCTGATAGCATTGCGGCCGGTCTACCCGCTGTTAACACAACATCAATAGCGCCACAGCTGGTCCATGCCGACGTGATACAGGCTCCGCCCGAGGCAGTCTTCCTAACATCGTGCTGCTCATAGTGAGTGTATTGTACGTTTGGTTCAGATTCCACCAAGTGCTGTCCCTACAGCCATCACAGAGGGTAAAAGTGCGCGAACACAAAGATCAGGTAGTAGTTAACTATTATTAATAGTTCCTACCTTTCAGACATTTATCAAATATTTAATAAATATTTAATAAATTATTTCAACTTGTCGCCCCATTTCTATTAACTTTTGGGATATAACGTCACGTTTGCTTTTACTTTTCTCTGACGTACCGATCACAATATGGAATCACCATTATGGGTGCAGTATTCCGTAGAATCTAACGGAGACATACATATGTAGACTTAGCAGTAGACAGTAAGCCTGATGAGGACCAAAGATGGTGATGGAAACTGTGGAGAAAAGTTGGAACGATAGATACAGTAGACGCGGCGTAACATTCCATGAGATTTCTGATGGTAATTTATAAGAAAATTTATATTGGTTTTCAGAAATTGGTGCTTGATTTAGCATTGGTAACGATATCCTTACAGCACTTCTAAAAATTGTGGCCTAACATTTTTTGAGATTAATTTATGCTCAGAAACGAAATTAATTTCATTCAGTGTATCCTATCAAGGAACTAACTGTCGTGGCAGTGTCTGAACGATTGAAACTACATTTATTAGTAAATGCAGGCAATTAAAATTGTTTATACGTAATATACAAGATACCTGCCGGGATTTACAGGAAACGGTAACAACAGTTTTGAATTGTGAAGTGCAAGTCGTGGGCAGCAGAACAAACACCAAGGGGCTGCACAGAAAGCGTCGCTTGTGCTTTTATTCCGGTCCAGTGCACTGTAGCACCCGCCGATGTAGTGCCGGGAGTTCACTAAACAGTTTAGACATGTCTGACCAAAAGTGTACTACCATATAGTATGGTGATAAAAAGTGATTTTTGAGTACAGTGTCCGTTGTATTGCAAAGATATTTACGGGAACAGTAAAAACGTGAAACGGTCATGGCACTCGGACGGTACGAACAGTGGTGGGGTTGGTTATTAAGATTTGATCAAGTAAAGTAAGTGGGAGAGCTGCAAAATGGCTGTCGAAACCTCGGGCATGGAAAAGGCGGCTCGTGAGTATTTCTCTTATTCTCATCAATAATAAGGAGGGGAAAAACAAAAGGTTTTCCATAGTTATCATCATTGAATCTCTAAATTTTTCACCCTTTACAAAAACTGCACTAGTTTGCCATATGAGGTGATATAACGAGGAGACGTTGTTGTCTTGAAAAAACCCTCTCTACTTAAAGGAAATGTAATTCATGTAATTTTTCTCTTGCTGTTGGCAAATGTACAATACTGTGTACCCCATCAGCCATGTTGCAGCGTTTTGTTTCCGTGTCGGTCGACGGACATAATCCAGCCTGAGGATTTCTTGTACTGAGATTCTAAGTACTGTAGTACCATCCAGTTTTGTACTTGGCATACGATAATAATAATATAACCATCCAGTTGTGCCAATTTTGTTCTAAGCCATATACAGATAAGTTGTGGTTTGCCACACGAAAAGTGGTGTTGAAGGATGTCTGTATTACCGCATCTGCGACATCTGTTGGTCACTGAGAGATGTATTTCTCATGTGTTTCTCATTTGTTGGTATCAATACGTTAATTACTTTGTACCAAAAAGAGTGCACAAAAAAACTGTTCGCCATACGCGAGGCCAATTAGTGTTAGGGTATTTTAATTCAATGTTATACCTTCCGACTTTTGACACAAGTCTCTTGTAAATATCCTTTGTGTTCTTTGGGGGGGGGGGGGGGGATAAATCAGAACACGCCCGGAAGTAACTTTTTTTCTAAGAAATAAACTTTGAAATGATGTAAATTTCTGCCTATGTTTTTAGATATACTGGAGTTTTCGTACTTTGTGGTTTGTAATTCATCTATTCATCTATTACATGTATCAGTAGAACCTTGCATCTAGTATTCGAACATCCCGTCAGATTTGGGAGCCATAGATTCAAATTTCACTTTGAAAATATCGATTTGGCACACATACCAACATAAAGCTTTCTGCAGATTTTCGGCAATAGTGTCAGGCGCTGGTAATACCTGAGCTAAGTAACTCATTTTGCCTAGGACATTAGTAGTTAACATCTGTGACTTTTGTAGCATGCTGAGATTCCTAAAACGTGTTTTCGCAAAAGTACTCTGGTTTTATTCAAGATTTCCTCCAATTATTTGTCGACATTTTTTAAAACGTTTTCCTCGAGCTGTATGCATATGAAATTATGTACTTGAACTGTGATTTCGGAACCTTTTTTGCAATGCTGCATCATAATTTAATTGTAACTAGTAAACCATTCTCGTTCGTTCCTGGAAATTAAGTCTCCCTTTCATTAAAGTAGCAGTTTGACTGTGAAACAAGAAGAGGCTCATTTCTGAAGTTGGAACCAAGCGAAGTGCATCAAACACTTTTTTTTTTTTTTTTTTTTAGATATATCTGATACTTGAAAATCTGTAAAACGATGTAGTATAAGCTACTAACAGCTGTAAGAAAACATCTAAAAGCATCAATTCTGATCTCTGTCGAGGAGAATGTATGTTGTGTGCATCAGACACAAGGTATACCCCGTGACGGTCCAGAAGTCAGCACCGTGTGCAAACAACATGCGGTTGCGCTGCTGAGTGAATTTTAATTACGTCCGCTCGACGTTACGGGCTGCCGTGTTGCTTTCTGTTTCGAAATTGGTGGTCTGCAACTTCCGCCAAGCTCTACATAAATGACGCAGATACCCAGTCATCAGATCAGAAACAATATCAGGGAGCAGTCTCGGTTTCTTTTTCGTTTTTTCTGCTTAACGTCTCTTAACAGCGAGGTCTTTAGAGACGGAAGAAGATGGGGGGAAAGGATGGGGGGGGGGGGCAAGGAATGGGAAGGAATTTGGCCATGGCCTTTTAAAGGAAGCCTCCCGGCATTTGCCTGCAGTGATTTGAGAAAACATGGAAAACCCAAATCTGGATGGCCGGGTGGGGATTCGAACCGGCGTCCACCCGAATGCGAGGCCAGAACGCTAACCGTTACACCACCAAGTTTGGTGGGTCTTGGTTTCATTTCATTGGCTACTGAAAGCTGAGAACAATCTCTGTGGCATAGAACATATTTTCTCCTAGTGTCACTTCATTTTTTTTAGCATCGCATGAAAAGGCAGAAAATTGGAAATCGTTAGAAGATGATATCTGCACTGATGTTACCAAGGGTTCACCGTTCTTTGATAACGAATGACGTTGTTCCATAATTTCAATAATTTGCTGTGTATTTCTGTAATTACTTTTTTAGATGAAGCGAATATTTCGCTGGGAGTTTCCGTAATTATCTATTTACCCCTTAATTCTTATCGTTTTTTAATTGTGTTATATCCTTTGAGAGTAAATTCCTCTGCCCGTCTACTTTTGCCATTTACGGATTTTAATTTTAAATTCTTCTACGTTTTTGGTAAAACATTTAGCACTTTTCTTGTTAATTTATTGCAATCCGTATCTCCCTTACCTACAAACCAAAATCCAACACTTGACTAACATATTAGAGCCAACCCAACGGGGTCGGATAGAGCACATTGTCGCTGTTAATCAGCATGGAGGGTGAGAGGAACCGCTATGGCCTCGCATTCGGGAGGACGTGGGTTAAATTCCCCGTCCAGCCATCCAGATTTAGACTTCCCATGATTTCCCAAATTCACTTCAGAAGACTGCCGGTATGGTTACTTTAAAAGGCCATGGCCGAATTCCCACTCGTTCCTTTCCTCCCTCTAATGACGTCGGCGAGGTGTAAAGCCATAGGCAAAAGAATGAACATCGAACGATAACAATTCGCTATTAGCAGATTCACATGCCGCATTATAAAACTCCCACTCCTGGATCGGGTGTATTTAGCCTCATATTTCCTTTATTCAGTTGTCGGATCCAGACCTTTTGGCTCATGATTTACGCATCTCATCTCAACTGAAAGCACACTTCACCGACCAGCTGTTTGAAAATAATTAAACAAACAAACTGGAATCGTGCGTTTGGCAGCAGACAAATAACCTTATGCGGTACGAACGAACTGCTAAAAGCAGCATACACGCACCTTCGTGATACACTAAGTTCTCATACAATATCCATTCAGTTTCACACACAACTTAGCAAAATCGTGTATAATTTTTTTTACACAATCAGAAAGTTATTTACTGAAAGTTAAAAGGTATGTACAGACACAGGTTTTGTTACTTGAGGACCTGCTTACTACTGAGTAAATGTAGCAAAAGCTTCTCTTATTAGTTTAATGGAGTGTGACCGAGTTTTCGTGTCACCCCAGTGATCATGTACGACCACTCCGTGATGGAGGACACGCGAGCACGCGTTGGTTGACCGTAAAAGGCTGCAACAAGAGCTGCAGACTGAAAATTCGTTTCCTGTAGTTGCCCTGGGTAAGCTGGCCGAGAGGGAACTGTGTTTGTATAATCTTTCCCGCGGGTAACATGTAATCGTAGATTTTTTTTTCTGCACGTCTTGGCTATTTGTAACTGTACCAAAGAAAAAAAAAAATCACCTAACTACGTTTCTGGACAGATTATACGCAGCTTGTCTCGCAAATACAATCGTCATGATCAATTATGATATATAAAGGGAAAAAATCAAATGTTCTTTATAAAATTACTTCGTTTGTCTTGTATCGCATGTTGGGTAATTTCAACTATTATTCGTGGGTGACCTAAAGTTTTAAGCAACGGTGTTGTGTGTGTGTGTGTGTGTGTGTTTTTTTTTTTTACTTATGGCTTTACGCCGACGTCGAGGTCATTAGAGGCGGGATGGGATTGGGGACAAGGAACGGAAAGGAATTCGGCCATGGCCTTTTGAAGGAAGCATCCCGGTATTCGCCTGGAGTGATTTGGGGAAACCTTGGAAAACCCAAATCTGGATACCCTGACGGGAATTCGAACCGCCGTCCTCCCAAATGCGAGGTCAGAGCGTTAACCACTCACCCACCACGCTCGGTAACGCTGTTGTCAAAGTGTATGTGTTCAAAGTACACATAAGCGTCCATAAGTAAACCAATCAACAGGAATTACTGAGTTTACATTTAGATGTCAATAATTAAAGAAAACATCATTTGATGAATACTTGTAATCAGTATATATATATTTTTTTTTTTTTTAAGTAACGAAGTTTTTTTGTTGTTAATGGTTTACACGGGTTATTATTTATTTCCGTCAAAGATTTATGTCTGCTTATCTTGATTGTCATTTTCATAACGACTGCAAAAAAAATCGCACAGTAACACTTTTCAAAGTTTGCACTTCACATCAAGGCACCAGAGCCCTTAGAGGATTGAGAACGACGAAAGGGAATGAATTCATCAACAGCAGCATTGAAGGAACCATCCCAGCATTCGCGTGGAGTGAATTGAGGAAATCATGGAAAACATCACTTCAAATTGTCACTTAGTATAGTTAATTAAGCAATATTTAACAGTGTAGCAATATGGAGCTAGTTACTGACATTCAACGTATAGCTGTTGGAATCTACAGTGAATATATCTGATTTAAATACTACCAAGCTACTAAAAGAAATTTTCGGAGCGAGTATTTACCTTTTCTCCACCAAGAAAAATCTTTTTTATAACATCGGCTGAAAACCCTCAGTTTACTGACGAATTTTGTTCAGCCAGTTTCTTTCTTGTATTTATTTATCACACGCTGAAGAGTACATCACACCCTTCATTTACACTTTTGGTGCAGATACAACATAAAAGCGCGAGGACTACGCAACACGACCTGATTCTTGCTCAGGACGACAATCTTCGCAACCATCATTATATAGACGACTAGTCGAACAGAAAACGACTTGGGTAAACCCCAAATGCGGGAAATCTCTCGCGACATTCTTTCAGAGACCGAAAACCATCGCACTATTAGAACTGTATGTTACTAATATTGTCCACTTTGTTCTTTATGGTATAAGTGTCCAATATAAGCCTAAATTGGTAGGTTTCTATGGGTCATCTTGCTTGAGGAGCGTTTAAACAGCAGCTTCTGCTAACCTGATGTTTTGTAATTTATTTTACTTTCCATTCCCTGACCGCCATGTAAGCATTGACTGCAATTAGCCTATCTCACTCTGGTAATTCCCACACTACCTGTAGGCCCTGCTATTGACTTGGATTCGTGACGTCATACCACGATTTAAATTACCCGTAATTTTAATGTGCTTGTGATTTATTTATTACGTGTGGCCAATATTAGCATTATCGGCGTATTCATCTTGTATTTGTAAGCCCTGCTGGCTGTTTCTGTAAATATTTAACATGGAGTTCTGATTAATATGCGGGCTTTAGTTAATTGCCTTCGACACAGCCTGGAACTCGCAATATGTTAAGCACGTAGCCCGCCACGCTTTCACGCGAACAATGCGCCGACTTTAAAACCGATAAACCAGTGCTCGACGAACCAGAAACTGCACGTTCGCAACGAATGATACTTAATACCACAATTCACCACCGTCGTTGCGTTTCTGTACAATATCCTTTTTAAACTTTTCTTGTCTTTCAAAAGTTTATTTCGTTATAGGTACTCACAAATAACTACAATATTTAGGGCTATAGTGATAACCTCAGTTATTTTGATTAAAGTATAATTATTTCTTCTGTTAATAAGCTGGCGCTATCGAAATGTGGCTCTACCGCGTAAGCTAAAAATCATTTTACCAACTGGGAACTCCTTAGCCATGTTCCGAATATGCCGGGTGTAGGAAATAGTTGGAGCTACTACCAGAAGTGTAAACGTAAATAAGTCTTTCCTTAGCCAACTAGCCAGTTGCGATAACTCCATCTCCCGCACCACTGGGTCCTGTCAAATTAGTGGCTCTCCACTGCTTTCAGTCTGTAGAGCCGACACTTCTCGTCATTTCCAAAGGGAATTCGCTAGAATTCTAAACGTCTTCCGCTGGTTTTCTTTCCATTTTCTTAACATGTATGAGGGTTACTTTTTTAAACAAAGTCCGTTTTTTTAATAACGATAAAAAATACTTCAAATATGCTTATTTCCAGGTATTAAATGCATTCATCTACTTTTCTAAAGGTAAAGGTCACGGGGATCCTACATCATCTGCAGATTCCCTTAGGATTCACGCCCATTGCGTTCCCATTACAACCGATGACACTAGAATGGATGTGACAGGGTCAGCACTACGCTCCGGCCGTTCTGTACCTTACCGTGGAGTTTCTCACACGGTACTCATTGGATAGTAGGCTGAGTGAACCTGGGTAGCCGTTTCGGACATTCAGCTTCGAGGAAAAATCCTCGGCTTCGTCGGGAATGGAACCCCGTTCGTCCGAGTCGTAATCAAGACGCTCTATGCGGCCACCCTCATCTAATTTTCTACATAGCTTAAATTTTTTATCCAAAATTTGTCATATGGTTCAACAAGTTTTGAATTCCGACGTCAAAGAAATCTGTGAAGAAGCCCTATCCCTGACTGCAGTTGTCACCTCTCCGAAGCATTTGTGTACAAATCCGACCTTGAAACCTGTAGAAAATCAATTGATTACTATGAAATAGTGAATCTTTGGGCCTCTGAAATTTTGTTGTCCACATCACGAACCAAATCTTCAGAAGTCAGAGGGAAGGTCGGCCTGGGCGTGACTCATCGCGCATATTAACCCACCCGTCCTTTAATATTCTCACCCACTTTCGAGCTTTACTACCGCTCATAGCATTGTACTTTTACACTTCACAAAGCTGACAAAATTTATGCTGCTCCCAAGTCTCCGGCTCTCAAGAATCGAATTACAGACCGTATCTTACATTCGGCGGGTGAATCAGTTTCCTTAAATATTATAAACTTCCACAGCCCATCACTCTGACGATACGGCTGCAAATGGCGTCTAAACGCGCGCAAAGCATACTGGGAACAGTCGCACATGGACCTTATATTTTCGTATATATTTTTTTACAAAAAAGAAACAACCTTCGCCTATTGACATTTTTATTTTTAAAGTGTCACAATATTTCGAGATTGAGGGTTATCTTGAAATGATCTTAATTTGTCAGCTGCAGAGTATTTTATACGAAATGATATGATTTTTCCTCAATTAACGCCACAAACGAGCGAGGACCGAACTCTATGGCGACTCGGCGTGCCCTGAATAACCGTTTCGTTAGAGGCCGTCCACTATTTATGTGAGGTGAAATGGGGGGGAGGGGGAGGGGGTTCCGGCCAAATCTCACGAAACCTCACCAAAGGGGACGGGGGTCAATGACACGAAAGTCGATTTTAGGGGGGTAAAAAGCGACTTTAGGAGGGTATAATCGCCCTTGGGAGCATGACACTTAAAAAAAAAGGATCTCAAAAAGTTGCTAGATCCATTCGTAGGAGTGAGGGGGGGGGGGGGTTTATCCGTCAAAATCTCACGTCATTTTACAGGGGAGCGGGGTCCGACCAAATCTCACGAAGTAACACCAGGGGGGGGGGGGGGTCCGGAATTCCGGAAAAAAACACCTCGCATAATTAATGGACGCCCCCTTATCCGACCAGTCCTGTCGCTTCCCCGCGTTGTGAGGGAAGTGGGAGAGATGCCGTCTAATATATTCGACCGTTTCAAGCTTTCTCTGCCGAACATTTTCATTTTTTTTATTTATGGCTCTCGCCTCGTTGACACCGAGGTCATTAGAAGGGGGAAAGGGCTGAGGATAAGGAATGGGAAGGAATTCGGCCATGGAATTTTTAAGGAAACATCCCGGCATTCGCCTGGAGTGATTTGGGCGCTTGTCACACCATTAGTTTTTGAGTACTGGTCGCTTGAAACTGAATAGTAATTCTGGCATGCTATCCAGTACCGAACTTGTAAGACACATTTTCGCCAAAAGGATAACTCTTTATTATCATAAAACGCACAAAAACACAGCGCACATTTCTCGAAATTAGAAATCCATAATATGACAACAATATAAAAAGCAAAGGGAAACCTGGACTAACAAGGGGACACTTTCAACTGTAAAATTCAAATTAGATTCATACAGTGTGTAATAAGAGCTCACGGCCAGGAGTGAAAGGTGGCATGGCATTAACATGCGCTTCTCTGCTGTTGTAGAGAAAATTGTCAACTAGTCTGTTGCTTTCGAATACTTTCTACGTTACAGTAATTCAAAGCGCCACGTGGCGAACAAGCTACCCTCATAAGCCCGTCGCAGGCGGATCGAATATCGATGCTGGCAATTTTATTTATTCAAATATGTATAGGGATAATTTCTGGCAATCAGTTTCAACAATTATGCATATAATAATTTTTTTAATTCCGTTTGTTGTCAAAAATACGACGCTTCATTATATTGTTCACAAACAGAGTTATGTTTAAAAACTGGAAATATTTGCTGTGACAAGTATGAAATACAAATATCGTTACTCGACCGTAACAGTTGAAGGACAGAGGACGGGAGGGTAGAAACGAAACGCCGTCGGTTTTTCCACAAGACGTTTGAAAAAACTTAATATATGAATAATTGTTAAAACTGATCGCCGGGAATTATATGCTACATATTTGAATAAATAAATAAAAAATTTGCCCGCAGCAAGATTCGATGCAGCGATGACGGGTCTATGAGGCAGAGAGCTTGCTTGCTCCTTGCGCCACGTGCTCTTTTAAATCTCCGTAATGCAGAAATCACTTGAACGTAACGGAATATTTCAAAGCCGATTTTGTCGACAACGGCGAAGAACCACATGTTACTGCTTTGCCACATTCCACCTGTTATTACACACAGCATGAATTGAATCTAAATTTTACAGTTGGCAGCCTCCAGATCCAGGGGGGGGGGGCTAGGGGGCTCAAGCCCCCCCCAGAAGTATCTAAGTCCACCCCCGACACTATAATTTTGGAGACTTTTTTTTTTTTTTTTTAGCTCTACGGATTTGAGGCCCGAGAAGGCTATAAAGACTACCCTAAGGGCCGACTCAAGTCCCCCCCAAAACCAAAATCCATTGAAGGCAAGCCCTCTGAACCAAATTTCATTCAAGGCAAGCCCTCTGAACCAAATTTCATTCAAGCCTAGCCCTCCCCCCCCCCCCCCCCCAAACCAAAATCCTGGATCCGCCCCTGCTTTCATGGTTGTAATAACTCCGGCAGTGGTTCTGCATCCACGGCATTGCATCGTTACTAAGAGCAACCGGTAAAAGGGAGAACTATTTATTCCGTGTTGTTTTCGACTGAGAATATGTTATGGCAGCAATGAAACGTCGTAGACATTTATACTGAATTTTCAAAATAGTGAGGTGACTGTTGAAAATGGTGACAATATTACACTCCATCAATCACTTTAATTCCTTTAATTAAGTGAATATATTTATAAAAGACTGTACTGATGTATGTAATATTGCTAATTATATGGTAGGATTCCAGAATCAGTAACGTATGTAGTCTTTGAGGATGACAAGTTGGTAGCTGTAACTTGTATTAATACCTCTGATTGTTGATTGCGAGTGTAAGCGAAGGTTGGCGCAGTATTACGGAATAAAGGGAATATTTCCGAACAGTGCTTATAATTAATCAGTAGCAGCAGCTTCTTTTCAATTTGAGCAGATACTTTGATGAATTATCTTTTATCCTAGGATTTAACTGAGTGGCAATTAAAATGTGTTATTAATTAATAGGGTCATTCGTCTATAATACGCAGCTATTTACTCTGGAGTGAGAATATCGAACTATTATTCTTAGCCGTGACTCTTTGCGAGCTGAAAGTGCTAATTAGATCAGCTAATTAAAAACTCTTAAAACTAATAATTGGTGACATCTACCAGGATCTTTAGTGCATCAGTGTAATTAAATACACATAATTTACTGCCTCTGCCATAGTTGATTCGGTTTTTGTTTTTGTATATATATATATATATTTAAATATATATTTATAAGACATTGCAAGTCACGTCTATCCATCGTGTGAGTGTGTATGGTGGCGCAATTCCTAAGCAGTACCTCACAGTCGCCCCCATCTCTCAGACAGTAGGATGGCTCCCTCGGGTATGGAGAAACTAATTATCGTCTCCCCATCGTTTCTGTGTGGTGGATAAAAACCTCAAGAGTTTTCAACGCAGAGAACTATCGCTCCACGTACTACAAAAATTGGAACAATATATATATATATATATATAGGGTTACAATAAAAGAATCATTCACTTTCAAAACCCAATTTATTCAAAAGTATTATACTTACAAATATGATTGATATATGAAAATTACCACAAAATTTCCAAGTTTGTACACCAGGATGCGTGGCAGCACTTTTTCAGTATCCGTGGCGAGTAAGACTGTGAATATTTCAATTTACCTAGACATGTTGCAGTTATGGTTGTTTCCACAACTAGCCGAAGATTCCACGGATTTTGTCCACCAACAAGACGGGGCACCCTGTCATTGGAGCCTATACGTGCGTGTTTACTTGAACCATGAACTCCCGCATCGCTGGATTGGCCGTGTTGGTGACGATCACTTTCTTACCGTGGGCTTCCAGGTCGCCGGATTTAACGTCGTGTGACTTCTTCCTTTGTGGACACATTAAGGACATTGCTTACGTACCCCCACTACCAAAAACGACAGATCTGAAGAAACGGATCAGTGATGCATTGATGAACATTGACGCGTTCACGCTACAAAATGTGTGAATTGAATAGAACTACCGCCTGGACGTGTGTCGTGTGACCAAGGGGGCACACATAGAAAATGTGTAGAGTGAGCATAAAACTTGGATATTTTGTGGTTATTTTCATATATCAATCATATTTGTAAGGATAATAATTTGGAATAAATCGGGTTTTTAAGGTGAATGATTCTTTTGAAGTAATCCTGTATATGAGTCTTTTGGCTCAGTTTTACACCCTGTGAACAATTATATAATATTAGTAAGGCCAAGTCCCTTGTTTTGTGCTACTAACTGAAATTTTACCATTTACTACAGGGGTTGGACAAAATAATATGAACACCTGACATTTACATGCTACTGGTTTATTAATATGGTGTTGGGTCACCTTTTGCTTGTAGAACAGTTGCAATTCTTCGCGGAATAAATTTGTAGAGTGTCTGAATAGTTTACAACGGAATGTTGTCCCATTTTTGTACCAAAACATTCGCCAAATGCTTCAATGATGTTGTTGGTGGAAATCTGCTCCTTATTCTATGCTTCAAAACTGTTCAATTAAATTGAGGTCTGGATATTGTGCTGGCCAGGGATGATGTTTGCTGATATTCTGATGCCCCTCGAAACAGGACAGAACCTTTTTGGCTTTTTGTATGGACGCATTATCATCTTGGAAGATGGCAGTGTTTGGCAGCAGTATTCTAGTCATAGTAAGAACTGCATCACTGAGGATGTCGAGATATTCATTCTCAGTCATCTGGCCAGTGCTGTGAATGAGAGGACCAGCTGAATACCACGATATAGCCACCCAAATCATAACGGAACCTCCCGCAAGCTTGACTGTAGGACGCAGGCAGTCAATATCACAGACTTCTTTTGGGATTCTCCATACATAAACACGGCCGTTAGTAGGAAACAATGTTAACGATGATTCATCGGACCATACCACATTCTTCCAATCATCAAGAGTCCAGTTTTTATGATCGTGGCACCACTTGTTTCGCAGCTTAGCGTTGGTAGCCGTTATAAGGGGTTTTACAATTGCAGCCATTACATGAATGTTAGCTTTCTGGAGCTTCCGCCATAGTATTTTTGTCGAAACACTATTACTCAGGTGTGTGTTGAGGTCTGCTGTCAATTTTGCTGGGGTAGTTTTGTGTTGTCTGGCCAGAATCCTTTTTAATGTTCGTCGGTGTCTGTTGGTTAATTTTGGTTTTCGTGCACTATTCCTCTTCGGCGACTATGATTTATCATCATTTATAGATGCTGTCATGGATACTGTCGCTCGTGAGACGTTAAACAGTTCAGTTGTTTTTGTGGCAGACACTCCCGCTAACCGAGCGCCAACAACTTGTCCTCTTTCGAAGTCTGAGAGATCACGCATTTCACTGATCACTTGTTATAACCATCACAGAACAAAGCGTATAATACACTGACACACAAGACCTGCCACGTCAGCTATGCCGTACATGCGCGTCGCAGTATTCACGCTGAAGTAGTGGTGCCAACATGCAAAAACATGTACTCTATCGCATGGTCTTCATATTATTTTGCCCAACCTCTGTATATATTATTCCTTTTTTTGTAATGAAAGTATTTAAACTTAATTATGACCTTTCCATTTGATATAAAAATTTAATAATTCATTTAATACCCATATAACTATTTCTTTTGTTTGAATAACAACCAACTTAGATGATTATTGCATCTCATGCAGATAATAATAAAAGTCTCTGGTAACTTTGAGATGGTAATTCATAAGGAACCGAGACATTTCACACCTCAGAGAACCAGTTATAACGTGGTCGACACACTGGCAGTGCGAGACACGTTGTCCTCGAGCGGTGCACTGGTCCCTGACACAGATACCTGCTGCCTGCCGCGCCGCTGCTCTGCTCTTGGCCTCCGCTAACGACTCGCCTGGCCCTCGCACATTACCAGAATTGCCGCGATACTCTCACGAAATACGGTCACATTACCACTGGAGACAGCTCACCACAAGGTCAGCACATCCGGCTGGCTTAAACACCTGCACCGTCACTGCAGCTTGTCGTCTAACATGCTAAAGAGACAGTTAAGTAAAGTGTATCGTCCATGCTATACTAATGAACCGTAACTAGGCTTACTCCTTCACGTATAAAAAGAATATAAACAGTAACATTACTAAGTTGAATATCAGAACAAAGACACTCTCTGTTAGTGATTACAAAGAAGTCACCGTTTCGATCACTTCCTCTGTGCTCATTTTCAGGTGATGGCGACCTGTGTATTTCAACCAACTACAACGGCATTTCATGTACAACCACCCCCTCCCCCCTTACATACGCGGAGATTTCTTTTATATATCTATATATATAAAGATGAATGTATGTATGTTTGTTTGTTTGTTCTTTATACAAATCCACAGTTTTCATCTGATCTCGATGAAACGTTGCATACTTATCCTTTGAAACAAGGAGAAAAGTACTGTCTACATTTGGTTGAAAAATTACCTGTATAAATAATATATATTGTCTTATAATTTCGAAATATTACTGAACGGCGATAGACAGACGCGTTGGATATGGAGGTCTCTCTACTGTTTTTCCATGTAGCGATCATGTAGCTCAGTGGCTAAAGCGATTGCTTACTAATGTTCGGGTCGTGGTCTCCGTTTCAGATCTCCATGGAGGCTAAGATTTAAAAAAAATTGTTTTTGATCGTGAGAGTCACGCCTGGGCCGTCGGTTATTCGGATTGAATGTTAAACTGTAGATATGACAAAGTTAGGGCTGCAATGCGAGGCAACTCGTAGGTAGTCTCGCAATGCTGTAGGTGTACACTTATTACGTTATTATGATCCCTCAGGGGTTGTTCGCAATCAGTGTATGTGTGTGTGAACTGCAGTAATAACACCATAAATACGGAAGTAAGTCTCTGTCTTTTTGTTACCTTCTGACGACTAAATGGCTATATCGATATTGATGGAATTTGACAAGAAAGTCTGTATGAAGAGCACAGGACATTTTTTCCAGTATGATTAACAGTTGTAGTCACGAAATTTTGAGACCTTATCGAATGGTGACAGAAATATGTTGGAAATTGATTCTCTTCAAGAGACAGGTTCGACGGTAGAATAATATAGTGATAGCTTTCCTGTCATATTATGCCGACCCTGTGTTGTTTCGGACCAACCCTTCGTTACCAACAACTTTCTATATCCAATTCTGGCCAAAAAAAAATCTTAATCTACGCGTACGAATTCGCGGGTACGAGCTAGTATATATAACAGTTGGTAGTGATTGGGGTCTGTCGACGGAAGTGAAAATGTGAATCTGTCAATACCATAAGCGCAGCTCGTCATACTTATCTATATATTAATACGCTAAGCGAAAACGTTGGAAACATTTTTCAGAATATTGCGCGCACGGAGAAGTGTGAGATTTGGCATAGTTAAAGTTTATATGGGGAAGAAGTGCATAAAGCCAAAATGTACATATAATATGTGTTAAAAATACATTAAATTAAATTAAATAAATCATTCGTTGTATACATTCAATTGTTTTTAAGAGGCAACGACACTTAGCGATGTCTGTGATCTTTGGTCAACAGTAAAAAAAAAAAAATTATAAGCATAGCTAAAACATGTTACAGATACATTATTAAATGAAAAATAAATTCGGGAACGTGTGTGCGAGTGAAATTGGATCGGAGCCAACTATGTGACGTGTATTTCCAGCATTGAGATACTCTGTGGTCTTTGGTGAAACCAAAGAGTCGAGCTTAATCTCTGAATTTACATAGAAGCAACATTTCGAAACGGAGTATATTCGGAATTCATTAAATCGTGATTTAGATATACGATGTTACAATGATGCAGTTCAAATGGATGTAGCTGTAATATGATGGTGAGCCACCATTTAAACGAAATCTGGTAGTTAAAAAAAAAGTGAGTACATGAATGGCAGCAAAGTCTTTATATACTGAGTTTAGCATTATCGGTACGTTGGAACCTACAAATATTGTCCTGTCGGTCTGAAATTTGGTACACACATTCCTTAGGCGATAATATTTGATTTAAAGTGTATATCGTAAGCTTCGAATATGTTGAAATGAGGAAAAATGTGGGTAGATGCATACATGTTGTTACGCAAGAAATACACGTTCATAGATGTTGACATTTATTCCACGTGTTTTTAAGTCTTCATTATTGAATAAAAACTGCTTTCCACATACAAATAGAAAATCATGTAACAGTTACGATTTCTCTGTGCGGGTTGACATATTGTTTTTCAGTGCTAAGATGTATTGCATGGCGTCTACCGTAACTAATAGCAGTTGTGGTTGGGTTAAAATGCAGCCTGGACCAAAAATTAAAAGTAAGAAACACACAGAAATAATAACGTGTATTTCTTGCTTAATAACATGTGCGCATCTACCCACATTTGAAGTGATTTTTCCTCATTTTCACCCATTCGAAGCTTACGTTGGAATATATGTACTAAACTTGATACCGATAGGACAATTTTTCAAACGCAATAGAACAAATTCAAAAAACTATTTGCAATAACTATTACCCTGTTACAAAAAAAATACTAATTAACTTAATGAATTATGGTCGAATTTCGACCACTGGGCGATCTCTAGTAACTATAAATATGCTAAATAATAATGATTCCGTTTAGTTGGAATTAATTGGTGACTGGGTTTCTAGTGGCTGCGTATTCCGCTCGTGTCTTAACCGAATTAACCTAACCCGGCAGTCCTACCATGTACAAAGGACCTACAGTTAAACGTAGATACCGAACCGCAGAAGCGTTCTGACGTACTTCACATTAGACATCAAGCTGTGCCAGCGGTAAAGGTCGGGTTGAGGGTCTGTGGAAATGCCCGCCAAGACTGGGATTCGAACCGGAGACCTTCCGTTCCCCAGTCAGACACCTTAAACACTGAGTGACCAGACCGATACAGTTATACTGTTAACACTAGCATGCGGTGACGCGATCTCTGAGGATTTTACCCATCCAAAAATCGCCCAACACATCTAAAGAAGTTTCTAATAAAAAGCTAAAAATCTAACTTAGTCCACAACCCGAAGGTTAGTCCAATCTTTCAGAAGGACATGTGCCAAGCTACTGTGTCAGAGGCACGAAGGCCAATTACTTTCATCAGGAGACTACAATCTAACGTGGAATGAGAACCACGGAAGATCTCTGCGTAGCACACGTAATCAAACACTACTCCTAAAAATGTCTGCTGACCATGGGATTTGAACCCAAGACTGTGCCTATATAAGTTTTCACTTCAAAAACTAAAAATGTAACTTAGTCCACAACCCGAAGGTTGGAAAAATCTTCTCGATTGAGATGAACATTGAACAGTACCAACATATTGTGTCAAAGGCAGGAAAGCTAAGTTCTTACCTCGGGGGATTACAGTTTAAAATGGAATCAGAACCACGGAACGACGTGGCGTAGGTCATATACTCAAATACAACTCCTAAAATCTCCTGCTCATCACCTGATTTGAACTCCCGACCGGAAAGAGAAACTTTTGGAAGTAAGCGCCTTAACCGCTGAGCTACCAGACCGCCTTCTTTTTCAGTATATGTGTGCTAAGTACTGTGAAAGTCTGATAAAAACTGCGGGTTTTTATGAAAAACGTTGGCATAAGTTATGTGAGGGAAAGAAGGACAGGGTTTAGATTTTTTGTAAATCAAACGTAAACAGTATTTTTCTATTTGTTTTAATATACATGTGCAAAGTTCCATCAAAATCGGATATAAACTGTGTTTATATGAAGAACATTGTAACAAATCGTCTTTATATATGGTATTAGATAGTGAAAACTATACTTTCATGGCTGTCCAACTGCAACACTTCATACTTATAGTTACAGATACACTGTTAGCTAACATTAGAATGTTGGCGATACGAACTCATAAGATTTTACCCACACATAAAAATTCCAATGAGCATATCATACGAGCAACAAATCTTAGCGTGACGGTGACGCATCATAGCATGTTGGTGACGGGTGGTTGCGAACTCGTAAATTTACCCTCGTCCAAACTTTGTCTAACGCGCCCATAGAATTTTCGTTTACCGAGCGCGGTGGTGTAACGGCTAGCGTTCTGACCTCGCATTCGGGAGGACGGCGGTTCGAATCCCCGTCCGAGCATCCAGATTTGGGTTTTACATGTTTCCCAAATCACTCCAGGCCAATGGCGGGATGCTTCCTTCAAAAGGCCATGGCCGAATTCCTTCCCATTCCTTGCCCCCCATCCTTTCCCGTCTCTAAAGACCTCGCTGTTAGAGAGACGTTAAACAGATAAAAAAAATTCATTAAAATTAAAAATTGACTGCTTCGGATATGGGCTCTTTAAATAACCAGATATCAGAATATATTTCCCGATTTATTGCAATTTGAAACTTGAATATAACAACGCAGACATGGTGAGCTTATGATTACACAGAAGCAATCGTGGGCTAACATACAATTTTTATAAAACATCGTTTCAATCACTTTATCTCAGGTTACCTTCAGGTGATGGTGATTTTGCGTGATTCAGCAAACTGTCAGCTACTGTGGAATTTCCTGTGGAGGCGCCCAAACGTACGAAAACATCATGGTGTACTCTATTATTTGAACGAATTACGTTACACCATGGCAGTACTCACCGAGCCTAGAATGGAAAACCACATCTGAACTCTAAGCAGTGCAGCCGAGATCCAGATTTGATACAGTGTTCCGTTGATGTTGTGCATAGCAGCGCTTTATCATTCCATCCATCCATCCATCCAGATTTCTATTTGCCTCGGATTTCCATAAAAACTCCTGGCAGTTCCTGAGTGGATCCTTCAAAACTCCATGGCCTAATTCCTTCCGTTACTTGACTCCCGATCCTTTCCCGGCATTAATGACCTCGACATCGACGTAACATAAAGTCTTAAGGAAACAAATAGCGTCATCATTCTTCGACAGACTGCCATATGGAAATGCACCGGTTGAAACCTTTTTGTAATGAGTATGAATGTAAGCTACGAAATGATGACGCCATTCCTCTAAAATTTAGGGACTCTAATCTAAAATGTAACAATGTATAAGTTGACAGTATTATTTGACTTTTTGAAACAATAGACAACTGCCATTTAAATCAGTGAAAGGCTGTGATGGTGGTATTCTATTTTTAAAGGAATATTGTGTCACTGTTATTTCAACGATTCTGTTGTGGGTATTAACTACGCTTTACGTTTGGACGAGATAAAATTGCCATTTTTTTTTTTTTTTTTTTTGCTTCTGTTTCTCGGTTCGTCGACGTCGAGAGTATTAAAGCAGGGGGAGGGTTAGAGGGAAGATACTGGCTGGAATTGAGCGATGGCTGTTTGGATGAATCATTCCTCCGTTCGCCTGGACCGATTTGGGGGAAACCGTGGAAATCGAAACCAGTACTGCCCCACTGGGCTCCGTCGGGTATTTGTAGAGTTGCGTATTGTGTCGCGCCGTGGCCTGATTACTGCACGTGCACGGCTCTGTTCGCCCACGCAACTCGCCCGCTCTCTCGCCAGGTGGTCGGCCGTTTGTTTCTCTACACACTGCGTTCAAGGCTCAGCCCTTGGCCCGCCATATCACAGCCAGACCTACCAATCATCAGGCCAGCAAGCCTGCTTAGTCCACAACCTGAAGGGTGGTTGGATCTTACCTAAAGAGGCAAACTAAGCTGTTGCGTCACAGTTACGACGGCCAGTTCCTTTCCTGCGGGATCTACAGATAAATCTGGAATCCGAACCACAGACCCACCGGCATCTAAACACGGGACCGGACCTTAGACTTTTGAAAGCAAGCACCTTAAACACTGAGCTATCTGACCTCTCAGCCCTCTTATAAGAAAGATGTAACAATCTTTTCAACCATAGAGCTGAGTTACCCTTGCTACTTCTCAGTAATTTTATTCACATATTTCTTGACATTTGATGCACAGTCTCCAATAAATAGCTATCAAAACTAGTGTTGCAAACTGAAAAAAAAACTTTTTTTCAGCTTTGTGAAAAAAAAACATGAAAAAAAACCTAGCACCCTTGTTTTTTTTCTAAATTTATTTTTTTTTTCTTTCAGAAAACAATAAATTTGATAAATTATAGTTTTATTTAAGGAACTTACATTTTTAAAATGTGTTTTAAATCTTACTGAATCACACAATGTCTTACATAATGATCCATAGAAGTATCTATATAGGTAATATAATTTTATTCATCCTCTGTGTCAGTACCACATTCACTAGTATCAGCACTACCAACACTAGTTCGGTCGGTGTCGGAATTTTCTGTTTCTTCTTCTGTCTCCTCTAAATCCATAACTTAAGAAGTAGTTAAATTTTCTTTTACTTGTTGTTCTTGTATTGTACGCAAAATATTTTGAGATTGCAATTTTAAATTGTGAGCAAAGTACACTCTGTGCATAAAGACTGCGTCGATAGTTCCGTATTACGGTCTTTTAAGTTTGAATTTAAATAAATTATCATACAAAACAGGAGCTTTACTTCTTTTCAGTTGTTAGTTTACACCAACGGTTGCAAGGAAACGATGCATAATTACTGACAATTTAATGACTCAGTATCACTATACTCTGAGTGTTTAACAAGTATACGAATATAAGGAAAGCACAATAAGTAATAAAAAGAGGCAAAAAACCGTAGATAAATTTTAAAAAGATACGTAGGTCTACAGATAAATTCTTAGGGCTGGCAGCACTAGTTCAAATAGCGAGTATCAATCCAAACAACGGGGAACAGGGATTCCTTCTCGCGCAACCTAGCCTCTTCGGGAAATCCCCGTTCATAAAAGAAAATTTCAGTAAAAGTTGCCAAAATTTTCGTAATTTTTTTTTCCTAGTGAACCAGAAAAATATAGTAGATTTAAAAATTAAGATAAGTACTTAGAATAAACTCTAAAACAGTCATATTAAACGATAACTTCCTTACAAATTTGAGATTTAGTAGTTGTGAAAAAAAACTTGTCCCAGAAAAAAACATGTTTTTTTTCACAGTTTTTTTCATGTTTTTTTTCAAGCTAGAAAAAAAACCGTTTTTTTACAACAATAATCAAAACCAATACATTTTTTAAAATAAAAATTCCAAAAATGATTTTTGATTTAGTAACTAATATTTGCCTCCTACTTTACCTGTGCCACCTAAGGTTTGTCGACGAATGCGAGTACGCTAGATTATTAATAATTTCCGAGCAGCAATTAGAATAGGGTTTTATCCCTCTAGCACCTTTGTAACATTTAAAATACAGAAACAAAAAAAAATCACGTTCGTTTCAAGTTGTTCCCGCTTTGTGTCCCAATTTTTCGCAAAATGTTTGAGGAGATATTTTTCCATGTTCCAAGGCGGATAAATATTATTTTAATAAATTACCGGATAATGTTTTAAATCAAATACGAAGCTTTAAAAACTAAAAATTCGACTGACATCAATAAACCCACAAAAAAAATTATATGCCTTACTTCTGTGTCTTATATACATATGTTATATAGTTACGAATTTTAAGGGTACATTTATTGTTTATCGTGAATGTTGTGCTCAATTTATGGTCGCGATTGTAATAAGAATCTGCTTAGGTTAAGAACAGATTATCATTCCTTGTTCCGGTGTATATTCTCGTGTGGTCACATGATATAACGCAGAACTTAAGATAGATCATAAGCTTGAACTGTGAAAATCTCCTTGAAATTAGACTCTGTAATTCTGCGTGCTGTTATTTGAAACAAATAGACATAGCCCCACTACATATTTATTTACGTAGAGATTAGGGAATTAAAATTTAAGAGCTGCCACTATTCTGCATAATTATTGTTAACAGGCCATGTACTTTTGTTGACGCCCATATTGGAAATGACATCCACATAAAAGTAGGCATACACTGTAACTTAATACGTAATTGACGATTGTAATGGTTTGAGCATTTTGGTACCAAGTGTGGTAACATCTGTCTAAAGTCATATTAATCTCTACCAAAATTCTGATAACTGAACGCTTGCCAAAGACGACATTAAGATCTTTTTTTTTAATTATCGTTAATATATTTCTGAAGCTCTACTCTTGCTCGTCGACAGAAGCAACGAACCCATCACTTTCGATACATTAGTATCATAACCGATGGAGATAAAAAGTCAACGGTCTTATGAATAGCTGATATTCTGTGACCTTGCCAAATGAAGTAACTCTCATCAGAAAGTCAATCAAAGTTCGAATATTTATAAAAAAATAACTTTCTTTGGTGGCTACATCCGTAAGAAAAATTCTAATTACGACGTACGACGTTTACAATGTGCGCTTTCAATTGACGTTTCATAACAATTATAACTAGATTGTATTGTATTGTACGAGATTAACGGGCTGTACGTATTAAACACCTGCTGTCAGGGTCAGTAAGCAGGGAACACAGTACTTCCATTTAATCATTACGTGTTTCGGATCAGAACAAGCGTCAGCCATCATGTTACTACCACCAGCGACGTTTTTAGATGAACTACTCTGCGCTCTATGTTGAAACGTCGCATTTGCTGTTATGAGGTCTCGGCAAACTTTTCGCGATACTGCTGCTTCGCATCAGTTTCTACCTCAATGAATGAGTCGCTATTGGACGATGCAAGCACAGATCTTAAAAAATTCCACATTTCATTTTATACCGGCTATAGTACAGATAATAGAAATCTTTCAATTAGCCAGTTAAAACTTAACCCTGGGTCTTGGCCCCAAAAATAAATTAAAACAACTGTCGAGATCATGGCACGGGATCATGCAGCGTGATGTTCGGGGTCTTGACCACATAGTGATCTCCTATTCACATGACCGAGTTATTTCTTTCTTGGCATGTAAATTATTATCAAAACTTTGTTACGCGATATCTCGGAAACTAAAAGTCTTTCACCAATATCTCTCAAGTATTATGTCTATCTTTCCGATTATTTAGCCTATCTGCCTACTATTTCTTTGATTTCTAAACTTTTCCTATACTTGAAATAAAGTGGAAAGACCGCCTCATGTATTTCCCCTTTTCCCTCTCCTCTACATTCATCCCAGTAAAACATGAAACTCATAATGACGTATTTTATAAGTAGCGTTCGGATCTTTACGACCACAAAAATAGAGAAATATGCAGGCAAATATAACCTTAAAATGGGTAAATATGACCTAAAAATAACAAAATATGACCAAACATTTAAATTTACTATTCATCAAAGCATGCTCGATTATAACATCATTTATTTTGTCTAGTAGTGTCGCTTTCATGTAGACAGCATAATTTGCTTCCATGCACTCGCTGCACCGTTGAAAAATTAAATTTTAAATCGTTTTGTTGACGTCACTTTAATTTCAGATAATTTAAAGAATAGAACTCTTTCATCTGTACTAAAATACTCCTATTCCCTTACGTAACTTATTTTAGGCATGGAGGTAAGTCTACTCACTGATCCACTGCAGATTTTACAACGACTGAGGATATATCATTGAGATATTGATTGACGCGGATCGACACAGGCATGGTTCTACTGCATTGTCGAGATTAAAAAATTACGTTTAGAGAATGACAATAATGTATAACTTTAATTCCTGACTGGTGAATTCTGACCACAGTGAAAATTAGTCCTCCCCCCCCACCTGTATAACACAAGTAAAGTTCTGCGAATAACTATCTTAATTTCTTCTCATCTATATCTAGTGAATTCCTGGTACTATTAAAAAACTACCAGATTTTTCCTCAAAATATGATCATATGAGCATAAATATTATATAAATATGACCAAAACTAGGAATATGGTCTGCATATGCATTTATAGGCTGTATAAAATGCATTTAAATACAATCAGCAACGTTGAATCAGTATTTAATTCAGTATGCCAGCTTAAAAAGATGGCAGGAAAAAAATACGACATGTCCTAAAGGTTCGAACCTAATTTATCAGTATTACATCTCAAACATCATTACAGCCAGGAAAGGATGGTGGACAAGGAACGGGGATGAATCAGGCAATGGCTTTTTGAAGGAACGATCCCCTGACGTGATTAAGCAAAACTAGGGAAACTAACTTGTGGATGGCAGGATGAGGATTCGAACCTGTGACCTCCAAAATACAAGGCCTGAGCCTTACTGCTCACTCACCAGGCACGAACTACCTTTCAACGAGTATAAGAATCACTGAAACACACCAATTTTTTATAAAGGTGAATAACACGCCAATGCATTTAAATAATTGTTTTATTCTTTGTGTCGTTCGCGTTTCACTCTATTTCCAGAGCATCATCAGCGATATATGTTACTGTTTCATGGCGCGGTGTTTACTTTCTCATCTTTTAATAGTGACAGTAAATAATAGTGATAATGTGTAATCTTGTCGGTGCAGTGTAGTGCTTTATATTGTCATAAGATTCCAAAATGAATCCTACAAAAACAGAAGCTAACCACGACCATGAGGACACAATAAAATAGTAACATATGATGCTCTGGAAATAGAGTGAAACACGTACGACACAAAGTATAAAACAATCATTCAATTGCATTGGCGTGTTATTCACTTTTATAAACAATTGATTGATTCGCAATTGAGGGAATGACCCACAATATCCAGTTGTTACTTAAACACACGGTTACCAAGTGTGTGAGTGATCTGTGACTGTTTTGCCACTTGCTGAGCGGTGCTGGGCGCGTGACCTACTGCTGTGCAGACCTCGAGGAGACAGCGACCTCGCGCTTGTAACCTCCACCTGTCCGCACTCGCACGCTCCACTTTGTACCTGCGAGACTACGCCAACTTCTTCAACTTTCGGGTCATGGCTACGGCATAACTATCAACTAGCGATTCGCGACAGATAACTCTCCCACTGAGCGTACGGTGATGGCTGGAATGTGGTTTATCTACACTGGATCAGTAAATGTAGCACAAGGGTATCATTCGCTTGCAGTACTCTATCGGAGAGGACGCGTTTTATTAACGATGTTCGTGACGACGCCATCAGCTGTTTAAGGTTATATGCCAATGATGCTGTTGCGATACATCTAACCTGACCCCGAAATTATTTCGATACGAGCTGAATAAACCGTTCATCAGAAGAGAATAGAACTCTAATACTCAGTGCATTCAATGAGATACCCATGTCGTACCATGTCATACCCACACGAATGGTTCAATGACAAACAGGAGTGAGCTGCGAGTATGTGGATGTACAGGTTTGTGTTGGCGTATTAAATCTATACAAGGATGTGGCAATGTGTATTGTAAAATTTTTTAGTGCATCCTCCGAAATGAGGCAAAATAAGTCATTGTATCAGAGGTAGGATGTCCATTTCCTTTCCTCTGAGACTTACAGTTTAAAATTGAATTTAAACCATGGAACGTTCTGGTGTAGCTCAAAAAATTCCTGGCACTGCGGTGTTGTGAAGAACCCAGGACCTGACCCGCAACTTCTGAAAACAAGAACCACTGAGCGACCGGACCAATCATGTACACTGAAACCATAAAAAAAATTATGTGAAAGACATTCCAAACAATATTCTTACTCTTTGAGATCAAAAAGAGCGTTGGAGTCTTTTAATATCCTACCTCTTAATAAAGACAATATAGTTTTTTTTTAACTGCTTTACGTCTCTTTTTAACATCGAGGTCTTTAGAGACGGGAAAGGATGGGGGGCAAGGATGGAGGCAAGGAATGGGAAGGAATTCGGCCATGGCTTTTTGAAGGAATCATCCCGGCATTTGCCTGGAGTGATTTGGGGAAACCATGGAAAACCCATATCTGGATGGCCGGACGGGGATTCGAACCGCCGTCCTCCCGAATGCGAGGCGAGAACGGACAATATAGTAGGTTACAAAATCTTTGTATTGTTACTTTAACTTTGCAGCCTCAATGAACAACTGTAGTTGATTTAAATTAAAGCACACACTGGCGTCAAAGAAATTCAATTAGTTAACACACTAGCGTAATCGGTAATACATTCAGGGCTGTACCATCCTCCGATCTCAGCGACGCATCTAACACCTGTGGCTAGAGCAGTAGTGCAGATGTAGCAGGAATACGTCGCTACTGCATTCCCCGGTATCAATGAAACGTTGGCTAAGTCCACCTGCGGTCGCCGAGGCTGCTATTGGAAAGAGCTTCGCCGACGTCGTCGAACAATGACGTCACGTTCCAGGCCATCATTGGCAGACTAACAGCGGTCAGATATTTTACTACAGACTCGAGGTTATGAGCGTCTTTTAATAGATAAGGAACCGAGAAGAAATGAATTGCTAGAATACTGAAACAAAAAGTACGAATTTCAACGTAAAAACTGAGTTAGTGTACAACACGAAGGTTGGTTGGATGCTCCAGAAGGAAACAGACTAAGTCATTGTGTCAAAGGTAGGACGTCCAATTCATTTCCTCTGGGACCTGCAGTTTAAGGTGGAGTCCGCATCACGGAACGTCCTGGTGTAACTCTTTTGACGAAACAGCTCCTAAAAATTCCTGGTCCCACTGGGATTTGAACCACTGACCGGACAGTGAAAATTTTAAAGTAAGCGACTTAATATGTTGAAATAATGTCTGGTAGCTCAATGATTAAGTACTTACGCTGGACATCAGACTTCATGTTAAGTCAATTAATAGCAAAAACGTGTATTGTAATATATTGTGTTTTTATCTACTTATCATTTAGCATTATTAACTAGAATTATTAGTAACATTAATTTTAATGTTGGTTCGAGCAAAATATATTGTAATATATGTGGAAATATTCTAGAATCACGACCATACTCAAAACACGGTACCAGATTTACAGTTATGCTTGATAAAGTAAGAAAAATGCAGCAAGTCCAAACTATTCCAGTTTGTATGTCTTCATCTTTTAGAGTACTGTACAGCTAGTTTGATTATATTTGGAATTTTGTGTTTCTATATGAAAATTTGCTGTGACGTTACAAATTTAGCGATAACTCAATCAGTCATCTAATACTGGCAATATCTTGAGTATATTATAACTTATTTAGAAGGCTAATCCCAACAATAGTAACTAAAGCCAGATTATTTACTACAAAATTAGTCTGAAGTTGCTTATTACTATGCGAACAGTTTGGTGTTTAGGAAGGCATCACTTGCGCAAGTTCTCAACGAGGTGTCACATGTGTCTTTAGCAAAACAGGAAATTTTATTGTTGTTTTTGTTCTACAGTAATTTACAGAACTCTCGTAAAAGCATCATCTGTCATTCATTTTTAAGAGAGGAAGCGGAGTGAAGAACCTGTCGCGAACGCTGAGCATTTCAATGTACGGAAGATTTACGTATGTACTTCCAAGAGGCCATACCGACTGTAATGGTACTAGCTTTTACGAGCTAGCGTTCATAAACCTTTACACTGCCGGCGTCTACTGACAAAAGAACTAAGAGTTGCCCTTCTTCAAAGTGTTAGTAGAATCGACTTTCTTAATCTATGTATGTATGCCACCCAGTATGATACGCCGCACTGTTAGGCAACCCAATGCGCTTGCCAGTCAGCATGTCTTGCATTATCTTTGGGCTATATACTGAAAGCTTGACGGTACCGTAGCATCACATATGGGAAGTTGGAGATCCAAGTCAGTAGGGGAACAGATGATTTAAAATGTTTCGAATTTTCCTTATCTCTATACAGCAGATACAGGATTCTTGAGCAAAAAGATGAATTCTTCGCCAGGAATAGTGGCTAAGATTGTTAGAAGTTTAAGAAAGCTATATACTGGTATTTGTCTAGAAAGAGCTCTGAAAACCACTAAAAACGCAATTTACGACAGTGAGAATCAAAACCATGAGTTCCAGAATGCAAGGATCAGAATTAAGAAGACACGAAAGCCTGGACTCATTAGTACAATATTAAAAGTAAACACACTTTTACCTTTCAAACTTGACACAAATAAAAAATAGAATGTGTATGTTATCACAGAAAAAGTTTAAATGTGAATCAGCGTCGATTTATTTCTAATTGTTGTCATACATTATACCTAAATGATCCGAGATCCTTTGAATAATCAATTAAACTGGGTGTTGAAAATAAGTATAATTGAAATATGTGTGCGTAAAATCGAAGGAGATATTTGTTTGATTGAATGCCACACAGACAATAACAAAAAATATATATTATTAAAACGCGATCTCTAGTAATCATAGGACACAAAAAACTTGGGGTTATTGAACAAAACTAGATGACAGTTTGGTATACTGCCTGGACCAAAGGCGTTCATTCACTTATCAGTGGGCAGATAAACATACCTTTCTTTGTAATACCTATTCACGTACGAGGTTCGGTTACAGATTGCGCTACAACGAATTATCTTCCTGCGCATTATCATAATTGTTGTAAGCAGACGTTATTAGCATTATCTTTAGAAGTATTACAGACCAGATTAACAATCGACATTCAAGAGCACCACTGAAGGCAGTTATGTTTAATTTACGTTGTTTTCATGAGCGCCATGTTTGTCGTCTCTACTTCATGTGGATGAATATAACTAGCTATGTAAATCAATATACGTAGCCTGAATTATAAACAGTGTTTCACGGTACAGCATGAGATATGAGGTTTAGAGGTTTAATTAATATTGCTTTCATGAGCATCACATTACCAGCGTCATTAAGCCTGTAAGCAGTTCCAACGAGACAGTCATCTGCAGCTTACCAATAAGAAGAAATTTGTTACAGAGTTATACCAAAAATGCTGCACTAATCACATAACACAACAAAACCGAAACAAAAGAACTGCAAAACGCTGTTTAGAGATACAATAAAATACACGGTCATAATTTAAGACAACTTTACAATTAAACGATGTATGTTTATGATTTTCTGGATGCCGTACTGATGCTTTTATGTATTCCTTCTTTCCTCGCGCTATTCGGGATTGGAATGCGCTGGTTTAGGATTGGTGCTTAGCACCCTCTGCCACCCACAATATTTGTGACTTGCAGCGTATGGATGTAGATGTAGTTTGTTTCCAGGTACTTTCATAAGATCCTCCAAAAAGCCATTTTCTTCACGTCATTACCGGTTGCTGATAAACGTAGTTCCACATATGTTGCCGTCTTTGGTTTGTACGTAACACTGAACTCCATAGATAAATCATAAAACTTCGCGTCATGAAATTTGCAAAAATTTTCTAAATAACCTAAACACTCTTCCCGGAGCACAATTATACAATTTAGGCAGGAGGACAGCAGCGCAAACATATCTAAAATCAAACAGCCTTCCTCGAAACATCGTAAATGAAATCGAGCAAGTTGCCATTTGATCCTGTTTGAACCTTACCAAGAATTTCGTGAACTCACATTCTCAACATATGATATTATTATTATTCTATACTCAAATCATTCTAAACTTATTCATTCTTATTTTTTGTTACTTTTTTTTTGCTTCTGACTTTACGCCTTGTTGACTTCAAGGTCATTAGAGGCGGGAAGGTGTAGGGGGTCAAGGAACTGGAAGAGATTTGGCCATAGGCTTTTTAAGAAACCATCCCAGCGTTCACCTGGAGTGATTTGGGGAAACCATCTGGATGGCCGGACGAGGATTCGATCTGTGTCCTCCTAAATGTAAGGCCGGAGCGTTACCACTCATCCACACTGCTCCGTATCTTTCGTTCAGACTGACTTTAGTCCCTGAAATTCAAACTGTACCCACAAGTTAAATATCCACACGGGTGGAAACATAATTCAATTGTCTTTTAACTCTAAAGACTAGCAACGTCTCATTTTTAAATCTAGATTAATCAGGTTTTTTTATCCTATAATAAATGTGTTGTATATATTGCCAATATATATTATATGCACCATTGTAATATCTATGTTATTTATTTTAACATTATGTTGTACCGTAATTAAGTCTAAGGCCGCAATATCATAGGTCATTGTGGAAAAAAAATATTAGTATTATTTTGTATGTGCTGATCGATTTAATAAATGCAATAACTAAAAAAATGTTATTTTATAATTTTTAGCCTCTAATACACTTAGGTACGCAGCTGTTCCATCCCAGCTTCATATGGCATTGTAATTTCGCTTGTTAAAAATACAATGTATGAACATTAATACTTCAGATGTTTATCTTATTTTGTCGTTTGTATTAATAGCAATTTCTTTAGGATTACCACCTACTGGCAGAAAACTATTTACACCTCATATTTTGCGTGATGACTTTAGTTTTAGTCCTCTAAATATTTGAGTGTGAAGTGGATTTTTACTTTGAACATATATGTATTAATAGTAAGCAATATTAAAAAAATGAGCACAAGGTATTTTAACTCTATCCTCTAGGTAATACATGCCATTCTATAGGCGTACATTTTTATAATAAAACAAAAAAAAAAATCGTTTGGGAACATATGTATTTCGCAACTAATTGTTTGCATTAAAAAATTTAGATGAGGACTATTACACTTTTACGGAATCATTTATACAGGACTTTATTTTTCCAAACATTAATGGATTTAGTGACGAAATATATCCTCGAATTCGTCGACTGTATAAGGTCAAGAAGATGATAGGACGTATTTTTCATCATAAAAGTTTGTGTTGTTACAGCAACGTGAATAATTTCTTCGAACCATTTATTCGCCGATCTAAAGCTCAGTGTCTTACGATTTGTGTGTTTTATCTGTTCCCATGTTCCATTCTGGTGACAATTTAAGCAAGGATATCAGGTAAGATTTTACTGAAGCCTACGTACTTCATAAAATATAGTTTTCTGATGAAAAATCAGTTTCTTACTGAGTCGTTAGAAGCTGATCATTTAATAACGCAAGTGACGAAGAGACTTGGTCAGCTACTTTCTTGAAATATCTGTGGGTTCTAAAATTTTTCTTGTGTATGTTATAGTTTCGACTAAAACGACGAATGCATTCTAAGCTGTTTCACTGTGCAATTACTAAAAAATTATGATTGAAGAACGAAAGTTTTTTTCACAAATAATCATTTTTATTATCTACGATGCACTGAATTATTTAAATAATGAAACACCGGAAATTCATCATCCATTTTGAGATTATTTAAGCGCAAGTTTCCTGAGCTGTACATAGTTGGTTCGGTGCTGCTGCATGGTGCTAAAAACTATGCTGCATTTATTGATGAGTGATTACCTCACATTCTGTATGCAGCATTTGCATACCATCACCGAGGCATGTTGCAGAATAATTTTCGCCCTTGGCCTGGAATATGAAACTCTTCCGTACTATTAAATATGCAAGTTACGTCGCATATGAGTGACAAACAAAATCTCGCTGATTTTTTTTTATATATTTTCAATAAGTGCATCGTTTAGTCAGATCAAAGAAGACTAAATAATTGCAAACAATCACGAAAAACGTTTTAAATGAAATAATGTTAAGTAACGAAACGAATCATTTAGAAACTTGTAATAGTATAATGATTCGATTATTTAATTTGACGTTTTGCTTTAGTGAAATGGACATGTTTATCATTAGTTCCACTTATCACCTTGATTACATGTTGTTTATCAGTTTCAAAATGTTTACAGATATAAACAAAAACTTCCCTTAGAAGGATGTTGTAATTCAAAAACACAAAACTGGAAAGGGGGTATGGTCTTAGCTGCTAAATAATATCAGAACTGATAATAAGATAGCGTCGTCTTTAATTTAACGAGATGTGGTCTAAATCAATCATGTGATTTGAAGAGTCAAAGTGCGTGGTACACTTACTGAAGGTATTAACACAGCAAACTGAATAGGCTGGAAGAAGGGATTATGTTTTGTTATGAGTTACTCTTTAATAAATCCACTGGAGTGGGAAGTACTGAAGAATAGGGCGAGTAAATCAGGAGCAAATGTACTATGGTAGTTATGTTTGTTCTTTATGGAAAATACAGACCTCTACACGTTGAAGCACCGCTAAAAGGTGTATCATGGGAATCGCTACAGAACTGATGATACAGAATCTTTATATTTCTGAGGATGCTCCTACGGTATTTGAACGCAACTTTCTTGTCAAGATTTATCAGCCACTCGTTACACAACTTTTGTGATAGAGTCTCTGGTTATACTTTTTCTGTGTAAGTTTAATGTTTAGTTGTGACCACACAAAAGTAACAGTAAAATGTCATTCATAAAGAGAAATTCCTACATGTGTAATTACCCACACATAGTGAATTGCACAAATATAATTAAAAACATATTTTAAGTTAAAAAAAATTTCTACCATTAATGAAATTGCTTCCAACTGAGTAAAAACATCAAACTCGTGGGACTTCCCAAGCGACTCAATCACGACCCTAATTTTGAACTAGCTGAAGTGACAATGTCTTAGTTGTTTCGGTGCCACGGAAACGGTAAAAGACAAATTCCGAAACTAAGCGGTGACGTCAGTAATAATTCTGGTTTACCGACAACGTACAGGGTTCAAGGCCTCACTAAGCAGGTATCCGATTCCTCACTGGCTAATTGAAGCTGCTGAAATGACAACAACTGATCAGAGTTGACGCTGTCCTAATATGCCGGTGTGGCGAGAATGTACGAAATGTTTCAGGCTACTAATCTACGGGGAGGGAAGGGGGATGGAAGGTCGGCTGTGGCCTTGCAGGGTACCATCCCAGCATTAGCCTAAATTGACTGCGGGAAACCACGGAAAACCGCAGTCAGAATGGCCGGGCGGGATTTAACTCCCCCGCCCCCCGAATCTCAGGTAAAAGTTCAGGAAGAAAAACAGTGGTGGCTGAACACAGTATCAAAGAGGGGCGCACCTGTGCATTTGAAATCCAAAAGACAATAATTTTAGGCTGTGCCAGAGATTTTTGGGACAGTATCATCTCTGAAGCTATTCAAACAACAGCTGATCTATCAGTCAGCAGGGGTACTGGATACCAGTTTAGTGGAGCGTGACTCATGTTGAAGCAGCAGCGCAACAGTAAGCTGCAGAATCATGAATGACGTCACCAACTGGTTTCGGCATTTGTCTTCCTCAGTTTCCATGGCACCAGTTACAAATCAACTATTACGTCAGTGTGACTTCAGTTGGTTAAATTTTTTTTCTTTGCTTATGGCTTTGCGCCTCGTCGACGTAGAGGAGGGAAAGGTCTGAGCGCAATGAACGGGAAGGAATTCTGCCACATCCTTTTTGAAGGAACCGTTCCCGCATTCGCCTGCAGTGATTTGTGGAAACCGCGGAAAACCGAAATCTGGATGGCCGGACGGGGATTCGAACCTACGCCTTCCCGAACAAGAGGCTAGAGCTTTACCGCACACCCAGAATGAAAATGAAGGCGGAGATCGATTTCCTCGAAATGTCCCAAAACAGTAAATTTTTGACGCCTCTGGAAGACAGAGTATTTCCTGAACAGCTTCGATCTTAAATTTTTGTACCTGTCGTAACATCCAACCTTATGCTAAGAAAGTCTATTCGTTCTTGCGCATACTTATCCGGTAGTTTGTCTTTTAAACATAAAAGTCTTTAGAATACCAATATGGCAACAGCAATTGAGATAAACAAGCGTTCTAGAGCTGACGTGCTAGAGTAGGTTACGTATGCCTCATTTAAAGCATACAGCCGGCTCATGCATATGGCATGCACAATTGCATGCCGCACATGTGTGATGGACCAATGCCGCCGCAGCGATTTCACGCCTTAATACAGGCGCAGTCACAGAAGTTCTCACTTCAAAACACGCAGAACGGTATTAAGTGACGCCTATATTTATTTGTTTGTCCTGAATGCTATTGTAATGTACTCGTACAGATAACTGCAGAGAATTGACGATAAAGCTGAATTTTCTGTGCAGATAAAACACGGATTTGACAAATTGCATAACAGTGCTACTAGACACTGTGATTAAGTGAGTTTGCATTGTGGAATTTGGACTTCGAGCTGCATGTGTGAGGAAACTGTAACAGACGGTATCCATACTATCGTCCCGTTCCTATTTTTAACTTGATCGGCTTAAGTTTCTGTCAAATATATGGCGAAACAGATCTCGCGACCAAATCCACCATAGAAAGACAATATTTCTTCATTCTCCGGGCCACAGAGGGGATGGTACGAAGGATAGAAGATCTCCGTTTGTGTATTTGCGACTCTGAAGCTGAGCGTTAACACTTGCGTACCTGGTTCACACAGTCATAGCACAAGAAAATAACTGAATATCCATTCTATCAGATATATTTTGGCTGTACGCTCCTCTCTCTACTGGCCGTTTTGAAGTCGACAAACTCACGAGTTAATAAAAAACATAATGCGCAATTAATATATTAATCCTTTAAAATGATACCACTGAAAAAAAATACTAATGAATGTCTACATAAATCGCACTAGTAACAAATCATATTATGGAGTTTTCCAGTGAAGTGTCTTTGCAGTGTTTTTTATTTTCTTTCTAGGATCCACACTTTGTTTGTGACATTGATAAGATTCCCTCTAAGTTTACAGGAACTACAATGATTTACTTGAAGCATACAGGCGGTGACATTTAGTCGTTTTCAAAAACTATTCTTTATATACAAAAAGACTTGAGTCTAAAACACAATTTCAAATAATTTTGACCACCGATGCTATTAATAACGATTGTTTGTTAGTTCCAGTTACTATATGCAAAATAATTATCGTTAACAGTCATTAATCAGTTTAAAGGTTGTAGATATCCCTCAAAATACCACGGAAATAATGTCTATTAGGAGTAATGTAAAGTGAAATGTTTGGTAAATGTTTAAATTTTGAATATTATAGATCGCGAAAAAATTACGCGAAGAATCAGCAAAAGCAGTGTTAAAGCGGTAAGTACGTTTAAGCGTCGGGAATAAGCTTTTAAGACTCTTGCTTGAGCGACAGCGCTTTGTGGTGTGCAGTAATGCTCACTGCAGACACATTACGCTTCGGGTCACTAGTCCACAGTACGATCTGTGAACTCTGTGATCTGACCGTATCCTTTTCACCTCTGAGAGAACCAAATGTAACTCTAGCGATAATATCAGACTGGAAAATAGTGAGTTTTATGTCTTACAAACTATTTAACTTTGTATCTAGCCTGTTCATGTGGATGACAGGTGTTACAAACTTATTACTTCTGCTACAAGAGCCGTTTTATTTCCATCGATAATAGAAGTGTTGCTATCGGCGCTACCATATTCAAATTATATGCACGCATATTGCCAAAATGAATCATTTAGATCCTCACATCGAGGTAATAATCCCTTATAAAATTTATCTTTATCTGTACTTTTACAGGGAAGACCATGAAACCTGGTATTTTAAAATAATTCTAAAACTAAGTATTATAGAAATAAATATTTTAATAAAAGTTAATTTATACTGAGGAGGAAATGAAATGCATTATTTATGTTTTATTTTCAGTACGTTTTAAAAGTCAACTTAAGTTTTTTTTTTTTTTTTTTTTTTTTTTTTTTTTAGGAACAATTTTTTGATATTTATTCTTATATTCAATATGTAATAGTAAACAAATTTCACATCAACGATTGTTCAATCAAGCTGTTAGTTTAGGAGGTATTAAAAAAACTGCGATTCTACCTTGACACCAACATATGCATTTGTATTGACTTTCATAACAGAAACATCGAAAATTCGATCAGATAACAGTAATAAATCCTCGAAGTCACCTTAAAGCACTTTGGAATTATTTCAAGGAAAGATTGGAGTGTACGGAAAATTACTTTCTTAATGTTGTCACAAGCATTTAGTATCATACCTGTGCCTTCTGAGGAATCACTGGTACTTTGGTATAAATTTTTTCTTGAATAAATGCGATAAGGCGAAGTCTGGGGTAAAGGGGCCAAGTATAACTTTCTTTGACCGAATTTTGCTGTAGGGCCTATAGATATCTGCCAAAGTAACAGATTGAAAAATGTTTATAGGAAACTTGTTTAGTATTGTACCACAGGACTCCAATTTTTTTTAAAAAAAAAACAACATTATGATGACCTTGAAATGACTTTTGTTAACAGTGCGTTCAAGCAATATCTCCCCTAGACGACTGATGAAGTATACGACTGCAGTTAATCAGAAGATGCTAGGTGACCTAGCAAAGATGCTATTATTGCCCCTCCCCACAACAGCCGCAGTCAGAGCGATGGGTGATACTTGGGCATTCCTGTAAAACGATTAGGCCACTGTCTTCCGTGTGACATGGAGCTCATGCCGTAGCGCCCAGTTGTGCATGTTTTGCAGTCTACGTTTCTTCATCCTGAGAAGAGATATTCATTTACTCGTATGAGTCGTAGTAGGCTGCAGTAAATGGCTACTCCTCTTTGCGCCGACAGGATATTGGCGCAGTGGAATGCCCGGAGCAGTTCGTGTAACCGCTGAAACATTTTGTTACGAAAGTCCTCAATGTGACGCCGTCAAGTTAATATTCAATGTCACCTCTAGCTATTAAGCATTGGTTTTCCTTTGCCTCTTCTCCATTCACGTGATGTTTGGGAGTAAGGTCTTCCCCGTCGTGGTGTTCCCCGTAGCGTCTCTTTAGTATTATTGCCCAAGTGTACCCAGAATTTATGGTAATGCACCATCTGCGCGGCTATAATACATTTTGTTGCAGCACGTGTTTTAACTTCCTCGTGACGACGAAGTGGTTACAAAGTATGGAGATGAATGGTTCAAGGGAACTAATTTTATATTTTACTGGCGCGAGAAGGCAGGCAGATTTGTTGACGCAGAGCTGTTCTCACTTGCGTCGCGCATACAGTCACGGACAATATAGTATTAGGCCGCTGCTAGCGATTAGCTACACTTTTACCCCCGTTTAGACGATAGGTATCCAACTTCATTTAAGTCAGAAGTATGCAGGCTGCTTAAAACAGTTGTGTTCCATTCAATTGTTAGCTAACACTTACAAATATTTGTAGAAATTGAAATTTCATTTTCTCCAAATCTATTTAAATTTGAGTGTTCAAATTTTGTATCTCCATAGAACTGTCATAGCTATATATAATAATTGATTTTTAAAATTAAAATAATATTTAACAATATGTTAATCTACCATCCAAACTGTCAGTTAAAAATATGTCGTCATTAAGGTCTTTAATGACAGGAAGCATAATATTTGAAATTTTTCAAAAATCTTTTTTTGAGCTTACAAACTAATATCCAAGCAATTAGTAATACCAATAATACAACACATTTAACTTTATATTGGTTGTTAACAAAAAACAATTTGAATAAATTATAATTTTTGCTTCTATTTGCTTAACCATATAGGCATATGTTCCATATGTGAAAAGCTGGATAAACAGTAATGGTAGGGACTGTAATAATTAGTATGTAGAACATGTGCCGCAAATTTGTAAAAGATCTATGCACGTGGAAAAAAGTTATCTTTAAAATCAATTGATGAATTGCTGTTTTGAGATATTTAAGGTTAAAGATTTGGATTACCTTCAAGTGCAGTAAGATTTAAGTGGCTGTCAATCGTGCAGGGCTTTGTTTAATCACCCATAATTCCCACACTGTCAAAGATATTTAAATAATTTTTTCACCAACATGAATTCAAAATTAAAAACTATTTTTAGAATCGAAAGAAAAAAATATTTTTTTTTGAATCCTGAAAACTGTACCTACCCCCTTAAATCGGTAAAAGGAAATTATATCTGTAGATCATTGGATTTGTAATAACCTGGAATTTCGTGATTAAAAACTGTTTGTTTCAGATACGCACTTCCTATCCGTATCCAGATCAAGATCCAGATCGACCACTTTGATAGCAATAATCCAATTTAGCACACCAAAGTGGGAAGAACTCTAAGGAAGCCAATAAGGTATCAGAAATAAGAAAGAAAAGAAGTTGTCGCAAGTCTTAAGGCTTGTATAAACCATAGGCCTCGCAGTAAGTCTCAAGAAGTGGAATCGACTCACACCACTTGTAGCCTGCTACAGTGGTCAGCACAGAGCGCGGTGTGCACACGGAGTTCCGGGATATCTGCGGGGTACACATTACGCGTTACGGGTTCTAGTGCTGACCCTTGTGGTACCCCACCTACAGTTGGACTTCTGGAGCGCAGTGCTTCTTCAACTGGTACATTAATTACGTTTACAGCCATGCAACATTGAGCTGTTTTACCTCCTGGCAGGGAAACCATTGTTAGAGCTTGTACAGAAGACCGAGAAAAACCTAAAATGATACACATTAACCAAGATTATTGAATTATTTTTGTGAGCCTTTCAGACATTGCATAGAATGCTGAGTAGCTGAGTATGCGCTTGAAAGTCTGGGCAAAGCCTTCTTCTCGGATGAGTGTTAAGTCTTCGTATCAGTAGCTTCTGCAAGACTTTCCCGAAAGCCGGTAGCAGGCCTATTGGCCTGTAATTCTAGACAAAATTATTTTCCCGGTATGGGCACTGGAGCTACAACTGCATACGTCCGATCATCTCGAATAATGTTACTTCTAATGTTAGTGTTAATTGTTGACGTTAGGTTGAAAATAGCTTTCCGTGAGAAATTGAGCTAATGATCTTACACCCGTTGAATTTGAATGGTTGATACGGAGTTAATGCCATCGGTAAGGCAAGTGGAAAGACACCCTACCCACAAAATTGTTAGTACTTCAACAGAGTTTCTGGAAATAATTCATGAAAGAAAGTTACGTAATTGTAAAATTCAGATTGAGTTCCTATTGTGTATAATAAAAGCTCATGGTGATAGGTGTAATGTGGGAAAGCAGTAACATGTGATTCTTCACCACTGCCGAGAAAATTGGCGCTGAAATATTCCGTTGCGTTCAAATCCTTTCTACGTTAGATACGAGGTTCAAGGGACGCATGGTGCAGGGAGAAAGCCCTCTGCCTCATAACCTTGTCTTTGCCGAATCGAATCTCGCTGCGGGCAAGTTTATTTATTCAAATATGCATACAGTTAATTCCCGGCAATCAGTTTCAATAATTATGCATATAATAAGTTTTTTAAATGCCTTTAGTTGTAAAAAAAAACCGATAGCATCTCGTTTCGAACCTCCCGTTCTGTGGAGCGGGAATCAATACGTATCTGTTCAACTTTAACGGTCGAGTAACGATATTTGTATTACAAACCTGCGGCGCCAAGTATTTCTATTTTTGAAATACAACTGTTTGCGAACAACATAATGAAGTCCGAAAGCATCGGATTTTACAACAAACAACATTTAAATATATATATAAAAAATTAAGGAAGGATAGGGAAATATGACCCAACACTTACCACAGATGAAGGCGGCTGGGACGACGAACAAAAAACAAACACAAGAGAAGCGCAATATTTCGGCCTACAGCAGCCTTAAACGTGCAGAAGGTGAAGCACCAGGCGCCGTCACATGTGTACACATAGACGGCCGTTTTCCTGCTCATGGTTATTATATATATATATATGCATAACTGTTGAAACTGATTGGCGTGAATTATCCGTATAAATAAAATAAAAATAAATAAATAATAAAAATGCCAGCAGCCAGATTCGAACCGGCAACAACGGGTTTATGAGGCAGAGAACTAGTCCGCTACGCCACTCGTCCCTTTCAATATCTGTGACGCAGAAAATATTTGAAAGTAATGGAATATTTCAACGGCGATTTTCTTGTCAATGGCGAAGAAGCCCATGTTACTGCTCTGCTACATTACACCTCTAGCCGTAAGCTTTTATTACACATACTATGAATCGATTTACAATTGGCGGCATTTCCATGTAAGATGATTTAAAAGAAGTAAAAATCATAGAACGTAATTGTTATTCCGTTACTAGCTAACTAAATACCAGACTACACTAGGGACTATATTCTGTGGATTGTTACGTGTTTGATGTCAAGTTATCTTGAATGAGAAGCCTCTGGGTGGAGAGCGCTGTAAACCACGTCGCTAATTCTCTCAGGCTCCTGACCGCATCGACCAGCTCAGGTTTTAAGTCCCGCCCGGGACACATCTCCCGACCTGCTGACGTCAAAATAATAAAACACACAGGCCGTTACAGATTTGATAGGCCCTCTCCGACCGAGACATTAATATTTGAGACCGGGCCAAGCAGTTTACACCACAGTACGTGCCGCCAAGGCCATTCGATTTCTGGAATCTGACAAGAAGAATGATAATTTTTGATAAAAGTGTTTTGCGTTTTTTTTCTACGACTGTGCTGTGAGATTATGTTCAAAATAATTTTATGAACAACTTTAAGGCTGCCATATCATAAAACGTAAATAACGCTGGAAGTACAGAAGCATTGTTAGAATTACGCCGTATATGTTAGCCCAGTAAGTTTAGTAGTCTCTATCTCAATATAGACCTTATCACACTTGCGAGTAATACTATTATCAAAATTCAGTCCGTATCATTTGATTAAATACTTTGATTAAATCAAACAGACAGGACAAACCGTTCCCACCCCTTCGTTTGTGGTTTTTAAGCTCATTTTGCAACCCACGTTTTTCCCTGCTTATGTGAGATGGTCTAGTGTAGGTAAGTAATACCCGCGTACATATAAAATAAAAAAAGAGACTTGTTCGAACGATCGACTACAACTTGATTAATTCCATAATAATCTACCAGCAGAATAGATATTTGGAGGAATGGAAACCCGTTGAAGAATTACGAGAATCAAACTGTCAGTCGTATAGAATTAACTCCCCGGTCGAGTTCAAATGAGCTAAATTTGATCCACATCGGTGGAATAGTCTACAGCTACATCTATACTCTGCAACTCACAAATTTGTGGGTGGCAGAGGGGGGTTATGCATATAAATTAACTCTGTATGGATTTATATACCAAACAAGCATCCAGAATTATTATTTTTTTTATCTACTTGTAAGAAGATTACACAATCTAGCAACTCATTTGTAACTGCAATTTTTTCACAGTTCCGGTGTTGAAGCACCTTTAGGAAACATACGTAATAACTCCAGCAACTATTCTGTAAATTACATAAACTGAATAATTCTGAAATTCTTCGCTTTATTTTTCAAGTCGTTTTAACAGAAAATTTCATAATTCTTACACTGAAACAGCTTACATGATTGCAGACGACTATGATAAATGAATATCCTTATTAAAAACTGTATGTAGAATACATAATCTATTGTTTGATGACATTTCGGATATAAAGAAAATGGTTATGATAGTAGAAATGTTTTTTTGCAAGTGTCTTCATCAGAAACCTTGAATCGCCGATTTCTATAATTACAGAATTTGTTTTAATATAAACCAATACTCAGAAAATGAAAATAAGGTTGATCCCAATATCGTTGCGCAGTACCTTTTGTCAACAAAATTTATGTTTTTGTTTCGATATTGCTGATACCCCGAGATGTACGTTGTAAATACGGCAGTCGTAATGTTTAGACTTCCCTGCCACCTGCCGACCGGAAGGCGAACTGAATCGGCAGAGTTTTTTTTCATCCCGTCTCTCTCGGTGCTTGCTTCGCAGGAAAAATAATATTTTTGTGTAACTGACGAAAACATCCAACGCGAGAGAGGAGAATTGAAAATATTCCATTTCGTTATTCCATAGGGCCCGTGACATCATGCGTATGGCGCGTCCCCCGAGGGGAATAAATTTAACGACCTATGGCGTGCTGTTTTGCGTAATTAAATAAACAATTGGGCGGTGATAATGAATTGCCTCATAGTGTTGGAGTGTTCATTCCTAAAAAGCGGTCGCGCGGTAGTCTCTCGGGCATGCAGTCGCCAAATATATGCTTAATCAATATTCTACGCTCACAGCACAGAAATAATTATCGTCTGCCATTACTATAGAAGATTACATATTTTTGTACCAGATAAATAACTTGAGATTGTGCCACCAGCGTCCATTTCAATGTTGATTTACCAAATTAGTATCATCGCAAATTTCTCGACGCATTAAAGATGGTAACTAACCAGAATCAAGCCTCCACGTTGAATCATTTTAGACTTATTCTGCCTGTTCCCTCTTACTACTGCCGATTATTAAACGGTGTTGATAAGCTAATAACAACTGAATTACAGTAACAAGCAATGACAGTACGTAAATGACAAAGGTTTAACTAAAATTCTCTATCGCTGCTACAAATATTTTTTTCATCTGATCCTTATCTGTTGAGAGCACAATTTACCTAGTTCCCTCTGTGATTATCCATTTCACAAAGTGCTATGTTTTAAATGTAAGCTATACAGAAGATTGATGTTAGTGCGATATCGGAATGAAATGAATAAAAGATTAGTAACAATCCTGCGAGTATTTGGATTTGCTTATAATTTCGTGGAGCGGTCTGTGTTATTAAAGAAAATGACCGGCGTGATAGTAGACATCATTTCTTGACATCCTGCACGATTCCGGGTTCCATTTGGAAATTGGCACGTGAAAAGTTAAAGTATCCAGTGTAGATTAATATACTTTGACAAAAGGCTTCTCAGATATGATTTCAAGCTGCTACCAGCCATAAAAACACAAGCTGTTCCATGGATGATTACACATTTTGTGACTTACATAACAACAAACTAGAATCTAAGGATTTAAAAATATCCTCAGGGTTGACAGATGGCGGTTAAAAACTGAAAAATGTATTGTTAAAAATTTCGGCACATATTTGTACGACGTTGTATAACAATACAGCACGATATATACAGAGAGAAAAATATATTCTCTGGTTAAATATGACGGAGACCTTATGAAATCCAGCATAGCTTCAGGTACCCCAGCTTCTCTATACTAAATTCTACTCTACTCCCCTCCCTCTACTAAAATCTCATCAACCCATGTTAATAGGAAACTCAGTTATGTTTTGATTATGCGAAATAGTAATTCTGTAAGCCTAAGTGTTTATCAAATATTGTGAAAATTGTAATTCTGGGAATAAAATGTAGTTGACAAAAATGTCGTCGAGGCTCTTGCTTTCAAACTTCATGGTGAAATCCCGGGTTCAAATTCCTGGGGGACCAGAAATTGTTAAGAGTTGTGGTTGATGATATGAGCTACGCCAGGACGTTCCGTAGTTCGGATTTAACTTTAAACTGTAGGTTCGAGAGGGAAGGAACTTTCTTCCTACCTCTATCACAATGGCTTAGTATGACTCCTTCGATAGGATCCAACCAACCTTCGGGTTCTAGACCAAGTTAGTTTTTCGTATGAGTGTACAGAAACGTATATACAAAAATATATTATTTAAAAGGGTGTGGAGATCATTAAAACGATTCAGGAATACCGGATACGCCATGGCAAAGTGGTAGCGGTGGCTCAAGAAATGAAGGAAACAAGGCAAAGATTAAGGGGAAAAGGTTTGTTGCATTCATAATGCTACAGATCCATTTCGGAATCCTCAGGGCTTTCATACACAACAGATTTAAGTGCCCCTGCCCTTCTAAAGAAGAAATCCAGAGTGATATTACCTGGACAACGTGGGGACGAGAAAACTGGTCCAGACCTCTCATCAACAATACAGCTTAACAATAAACTGTTACGTTACCGGTTATGGGTTGCTGTGCAAATCTCAATAGTTCAGAATTTTTAAAGATTGCACCTCAATATCTGGGACATCATGCTTAATTTGTATAGGATTTTTTCCTTGCCTATTCCAAAGTGGTATAGTAACTAACATGGGATAGCATGCACTCAAAAACTGCTGTGAAAAATTATCATATTAACAGGTTTTTAAGTAATTGACTGCTTATGAGTTGTTGGTAATATAATTGATATTGCTAATAGGTGTGTGTACTGTTCCACATAAATAGCAACTAACATAATATAATATGTAGTCACAAATTACAGTGAAAACCTTACATGGTAACTGGTTGGTAAGAAAATAAACTGTTTATTAGATGCTGGGTAACAAGTGTATACACTGTTCCACATAATAAGTATTAATTAACTCGGGATTGTATTTGTAGATTACAGGAGATATTGGTTATACTAATGGGTTGTTGCTAACTTGTTGTCAATATATAATAATATTATCAATTATATAGTAATATTGACATTACTAATAAGTGTATGTACTGTTCCACATCCCCGAGATTATTCTCACATGGGATCAAAGTGAACATATCTATCTATCTATCTATCTATAGTAACTCAATGTAAAAGGCACGCACAGGTAAATTTAGGTTTTCGGGTTCGAATTATGGTGTCTAAAGCAATTTTGGCTTCGCTTTGTTAAATTGACGTTCGTAAGGATACTACATGAATCGGATTGCAGGAATTAAAGAGACGGAATCCGCAGCTACTTGTTACTCTGTAAACAGGTATCAATATATCAGGAATTTGCTTACTTAATTTACACACACCAGACTAGTCAAAGAGAAGAAACATACATTTCACCATTTTTTTAAAAAAATACGTTTTTAAGATTTTAAGGTGCGGATCTAGTGCTTTATGTTTGAGTATTATTAAACACGAAACAGATTTTCTGATTTTTATATTTACAGTGGTATTAAACACGAGTTAACATAAATCGAGGTGTGTCACAATATTCCGTACCATTTTAGGGGATGAATAGTATAATATACAGTAAATCATTATTAACGCACTCCCATTTGAGTAATCATTGTGCATGTTAAAGGTTCGTCCAGAAACCATTAATCTTTTACACGAAGCTAGTAGCAGGGAAGAGTAACCTGCGGAGGACAAAGGAGTTGACCTTTGCTAAGGTCCGTTAATCTTTTTCTCTTTGTAGTCCCCATCACTCAAACGCAGCAATAGTGGGAGAAGATTTCCACACGATCAAAGTAACGAATTCATCCAGACTGTGAATCTGATTTAGATTTTTGTCAGACACTATCTTTTACTGGAATATCACAATGACTATCTACTCTTACGGATTGATTGCTTATAAGTTTTTAATTTCGCCAAGGTTGAATTGAACTGTATCGGACAATTTTATTCAAGGAGGCACATAACAGCCGGGCCTTATGTTTCAATAAGGCTTTACGGCTCACCAATAAGAGCCGGGAAAACACTGGAACGGATGGAATTCGTTCATGGCATTTTCAATTAGAGAACGTATGGAAAATCTAAAACGGGATTGCGGCCGAAGTATCAATCCCACATCCCGCCAATTGCACTATACAAGGTCTACCTATAGTTTATTCCGTAGAGGCGTAAAAATCAGGGGACTTCTGCGCTTGCAACTGCACGTACTTTTGGCAATTTTCTGCGAAAGTAGTTAAAATTTCTCTTTTAAGTTAGTCATTGTATTTCTCCAGTCACAGTTCCGATAGTCCTATTTCTTAGCGATTCTAATACACTCAAAATTTATCAGAAATAAATCACTTTATTTGACATAATTAGGTACATATTTAGTCCAGATAGTGAAATAGTTACTTCAATATCACAAACTATACACTATGATCACAGAAATAAATTTTCTTACCTACTCGATGCATTTGTACTTGTAAAATTTTGATTCCACTTCAGTAACATCATCAACTTATCACTGCACATATGACATACTTTTTAAACGTATTCACTCTCAGACTCATATGTAGACTTTCAGAACCTATGACTTTCTTTCGACAATTCATCAGCTGTTGTTCTAGTACAATTTATTTCTTATGGTTTTGCCTGGTCGACGTCGAGGTTGTTAGAAGTGCTAATGTACCGGGGACAAGGAACGGGAGGAATATGGTCGTGGCATTTTGAAGGATCCATTCCGGAATTTTTCCGGACTGGCTTAGAGAAAGCAGGGAAAACCAAAATCAGGGATTTGAACCAGCATCTCTCGAATTCCAGGCATTGTCTTGTGAAATCATACCACAAAAGAAACCTGGATACAGAACAAAAATAAATGACTTTCAGTGAATTTCAGATACTTACAAAGTCGATAATTCCTGAACTAGAGAGACGGATAATCTACTGGAAATTGAATTAAAATCTTAAAGTTAGCCCACTTTCATTGAATTCATCGCGTTCATCTGCTAAATAAAGATGTAAGCATCAGAGAAGTTTAACACAATAACTTTTTTTTTGATATTACCTAACTATTTTCCCACGTCTGAATATTAAGTTTATTTTTAGTCTTTTTTTCAGCTATTTACATAATTGAACACAAAGTTTAATTCTATTTTATAAAAGAAACTCATCCAAGTAATTTGAAATATATTTTACCACAAACAGAAAATCGCTAATCGTAGTTCATCTCCAGTCCGACTGAAGATCCAGTTTCCATTATTTAATTACGTATTACAATTAACTTGAAGTCTCGAAGTTATGTTAAAAACAATGGAGTTGAGGAGAAGCGCATCAGACAGAGTGCAAGAAGCATTGTGTTTGCCAAAATTATCGTCTCAAATTCCCAAACAGATCAACATATGACTAGCAAAAGTTACGAAGCATTCCATGGCAACCCAGACTAGAAGAGGATGTTAAACTCCTTTCCTTAAGTGTCAGCATAAAACATCTTATTGCCCCATTTGAATAAAAACTGCGTTCGTGACGAGTAGGTCGTTCTTTACTCCTGGCTATTATCCGCAGAAAATTCCGCTATATTAGATTTCCCTCCGCATCAGTAATCTATAGGCGCCCAATGGAAGTGTCTGGTGAATTTCAGGACAGCAGTTTTGTTTAATAATGGCGTAATTATCTTTCTTTTAATTTATTCCTACGTAATATTAAATTTATTGCTTATTTCTTTAACGGGTGAAAGGTTGCTGGGAATTTAGGAAGTTCTTTCTGGAACTATTTTAATGGGAAAACGGCAGAAGGTTTAATTTGCAGCTGTCTTTATTACTGCAGATTTATGGCTCTCGGTAATAAGATTAGATCTTCAAGAGAATTGTTAACAAAGACTACTTTAAAATTGGCCAGGCGCTCTATAGAGTCAAATCGTTCGTAAGCACAAAGGGAATTCGTGGAAAATAGGCATTTGAATGACCCGACAAGGAATCAAACCCGCGTTCCCGGAATGAAAACCCAGAAATTAATTATTCAACCACTAGCGTCGGCTGCTGATTCCTTCTGCAAACCAGCAGGATTCACGATTTATTTAGATATACTTTTCTACTTCGATTAGGGATTTTTGACAAATGACATTTGTCAGACACCCCATCTATCAATGCACCACAAACTTCTCGGTCATTCAACGTAGTTTCCCAAAATAATTCAAATTTAGACCGAACAGGTGAGTACAACAGTAGAAAATTTAAAGTCACGCACATTTCACTTCGATATATTAAAGATGCAACAGCGTAACATAAGAATGTTGGTATACAATCCGTTTCTGTTATAAATTCTACAACCATATTTTCTTCAGACAGACCCTTTTTCAGTTCATAAATTATGTTTCGAACTTCCAGTATAACACATATACCGGGTGTTTCAAAAATGACTAGTATATTTGAAAAATTCATAAAAACACCGTTTGTTGCAATATGCTTGGGACAAAAGTAAATTTTCGGGCAGACAAACTTTCGAAATTAGTTACAATTTTCAACAACAGATGGCGCTGCAGGCGATTTGAAAGATATAGAAGTGAACGCAGTCTGTGAGTTCGCCATTCTGTAAGTAGTCTTTCTCTGTAAGCGTGTGCTGTTCACAGATTGCAAGTTTGCTGTGAAAAAATTGTGGAAAATATCGTACTTTAGATTTTTCCAGACTGCAGCGCCATCTGTTGTTGAAAACTGTAATTAATTTCGAAAGTTTGTCTGCCTGAAAATTTACTGTTGTCCCAAGCATATTGCAACAAACGGCGTATTTCTATCGCTGCCCGTTTAGTTTTTATTGATTTTTCAAATATACCGGACATTTTTGAAACACCCGGTAGCTGATGGGCCTGACTTGGAACAAAACTTTTACTAATATTTTTGCGCGAGATATCCATGTTGGAAAAGCTAAATCTTTTGAAAACGGCAATTGGTTAACGTCGAGTTATCTCTGAATCGAAACATTTTACGGAAGTTGCACGTTCAGTCGATTAACCACCGAAACTTTTAAAGTGCTTGCGTTCTTGGTTCACGATGTTACTGGAAATTGAATGGTATCTGGCATATGTATGTACAAACGCTGAAACAGAAATTACTAACATTACTTTTTCCTGGCATAAAATAAAAATCTTTTAGTATCAACTCCGTTCTCATTATTTGACTTCTGCCGCCGACTTTTAGCGAAGATCCGAGCGTACGGTATATCTGATCAGATTTGCGAATGGATACGCGATTTTCTAACTGGTCGGTCATAGTATGTCGTTGTAGTCGGGGAAGCCTCTTCTAAACTAGATGTTATTTCGGGCGTTCCTCAGGTTGAGCCAGAGGGGAGAAGACGATATGCTGCAGGAGGTAGGCCAAGAGACTTCCGAGTTAGCAGCCAATGAAGACGCACCATCAGCCAGCTAGCAAGAAGACACTGGTTGCGGGCGTCTATTGGGCCATCCACGCTAACAAGTTTCGCCGAGCAGCCGACCCCGCCGTCGCAGCGGGCCTAATATTGAGCCAGCAGCTAGGACGACGACGGTCCGCAGGGACGACTCGAAATGACCAAAGGAAGCAAGAAGAAGAAGGCGATTGCAGCGAAACAACGAGCCGAAAAAATTGCTACTAACCTAGCAATCTTTGAAGAGATTAAGCAGCCGTTCCGTCGATTTCCAGAGGAGTACTTATCGGAGGCTTACAAGACCTTCTCGGCAGAAGACCTTACCCGGCTGGACCACAACAACGTCGAAAAATGGCTGAATCGCAAGAGCTCAGCTCACCCAACAGACCGCAACCATCGGAGGAAGCGAGCACCACTGCAGCCACGGGAGAAGAAAGTCTGCCTTCCACACCGCAGCCTCCATCACCGGAAGAGCTATCGGAGACGGACATGTCCGTGGACTCCGTGGCCGCCTTCAGCGAAGACTCCCAGCCGCCGATAGAAATAGGCCCCGTGCGGCCTATTACAGTAATGTTCCAGGGCAACTGGACAAGCATCTGCGACGAACTGAGAAGCAAGACGGCACTCCCTTTCATGAGCTGGCCAGGAAGCAGCGGGGTGCGGCTTTGCCTGTCGTGCCCCAGCGACCTGAAAGCAGTAGAAGAACACCTGCGGAGCGCAAACATCGCGTCCCGCACAGACGAGCCTCGTCGTCAACGGAAACTGGTAGTTCGCGGACTGCCAGTTACCACGGATGAAGAAGCAGTGGCGGAAGAACTCGCCAAGCAAGGCGTGCAGACCAACGAGGTCCACCAGATGAGGCGGACAGGGACAGAAGAACGAATCCCGCTCTACACCTTCAAGACCACAGCGCCGCCAGAAACACTCAACAACATCAAAATCTTAGCGGGGAAACCCGTCAAGATTGAGAGGAAACATCCTACCCCTACAAGCTACATTCAATGCTTCAACTGCCAGGGTTACAATCACGTATCCTGGCAGTGTACTAGGGAGACAAGATGCGTGAGATGCGGCCAGGGACATCGTGTAGCCGAATGTCCACATCCAAGACACCACACAAGATGCTGCAACTGCAATCTGGGACACCCAGCCTCGTACGGCGGATGTCCGTCAAGACTGCAGCTTACCACGACCAAACAGACGCAGCCGCATATGAGGCCCGCAACGGACGGGCGACACAAACAAAACCGACCGCCGCCGGCCGCCAACACCAGTCGGCTAGCAGACGCTGCGGAGGGTGGATCCCGCAGTCACTCTGAGCCTTCCGCCGCTGACACGTCGGCCGCTGCCCTGCGTCAGCTGGCGCAAGCAGTGACCGACGCAATAAACAAGATCCCGGAAATGGTCGCGGCAGCGACGGCCCAAGCAGTTGCTGCTGCAACAACGCCATCACAACCAGACGATGCTCGGGAAAAGCCGTTATCAAACCGAGAAGAACCAACACCTACAACCAGCAACTGAAAAAAAAAAAAAAAAAAAAAAATTAATTAGGAACCATAAAGCTCCAAAAGAAAAGACAAATCCAAAAAAGCAACGACGCAAAACAACAAAAAGCAAGAAGGAAGGTGATGCCAATAAGGCAAGTACTTCCTAAAAGTAATCTCTGAACCTAAGGGTGAGGGGAGAATGTTGGAGCCCTGCCCTGCCTCAGGTTGAGCTGTGGCGGGAGGAACTAAACTCCTACCTGAAGTCTAACCAGCCTGTTAGCCCGAGGGGTACCTAATCTACTGGATTGTTGACGGGGAAGCCTCTTCTAGGCTAGATGTTACTTCGGGCGTTCCTCAAGGATGTGTAATAGGTCCACCTCTTGTCTTAATTTTTATAAACGATCTCGATGACAACGTTAATTGCAGGATGCGATTTTTTGCTGATGATGCACTTATTTATATGGAAGTGAGGTGCTCCGAAGATTGCTTAGAAATTCAGCGTGATCTGGATGTTATTTCGGAATGGTGCCGTGAATGGCAGCTTACACTTAACTGTAAAAAGTGCAAGGTAATGCACATAAGTAATAAAAAAGACCCCGCTTGCTCAGGAGTACAAAGTTAACAATTCAGTTGTTGACACTGTGGATTCCCTGAAGTATCTAGGCCTAACAGTACAAAGCAACATGAACTTCCGTTGTGGGCAAAGCTAATTCCAAACTACGATTCATAGGACGTATTTTGAGAAGTTGTAATGCTCATACAAAGGAAATAGCATACAAAACACTAGTGCGTCCGCATTTGGAATACTGTTGTGGAATTTGGGATCCGTATCGCAAGGGATTGATTGACACATTAGAGAAAGTACAGAGAAGAGCCGCTCGATTCGTGACTGCTAGTTACAGTCCTTACGTAAGTGTCGCAGAGCTGATTCGTGGGTTGGGCTGGGATTGTTTGGCGGACAGACGATGTCGTTTTCGTTTGAATTTGCTAGAGAATATGCGAAAATCTTTAAGTTACGAGTGCAACGAAATACTTCTTCCGCCAACCTATTTCGGTCGCAATGACAGGAGGGATAAGATTAGAGAAATAAGATGCCGTACTGATTCATTTATGTATTCTTTCTTTCCTCGATCTGTTCGGGATTGGAATGCGCAGAATTAGGATTGGTGCTTAGCATCCTCTGCCACCCACAGTATTTATGATTTGCAGAGTATAGATGTAGATGTAGATTTCCAAAACTGAAGATACTCGCGAATAGACACGCATTGTTTTGGTTCAGGAATTCCATAAGATTTCGACAATGTTTCTGCGGGAAACTTATGGTTAGAAGTTACAACAATTATTGGCCAAAATGGTTGTGCTGCCGTCTCTAGCGGTGGTAACATTTATAATGCGTTTTCTTTTAATTGACACCAGTCATCTTGTAGCTGGAGTGAACTGTGTGACTACTATATTTTCCCGTGATATTTCTCTCTTTAAATCCTTTTAGAAGTGTCTGTTGACAACTGTTGTCGAAACGTCCATGGACTTTTGAAGGAAATTTCCCGGTATTAGTCTGGAGTGATTTGGAGAAACCATGAAAAACCCAAATCTGGATACCCGGACGGGGATTCGAACCCGCGTCCTTCACAATGCGAGGCCAGAGTGTTACCGATCACCTACCACGCTCGGTCTAATATTTCAGGCTTGCCGCAAAAATCGTATCCGTGTGTTGATAATTAGCTAGTTAATTTGGTCACAACGTGAAATGCACTTTCAACACTGTATTCACCAAGTTTATTATTTGTTTTTTGAAAAAAAATTTCCAACAATGATGTCAGATCTGCTTCGAATTTTTTAAACTAACCAACAGTGTTATCATGCGGAGTCTTTCTGTCACGTCTGTGAATAACAAGTATTATAAGGTTAGAGCAGGAACTTTATTATTTTACCAGAAATGAAGGCGTTTGTGATATAACCAATCGAAATATATTCATCTGAAATTTAAAAGTTAATGGTATTTAACTGCTGCAAACATAACAACTTTCACAGTGACAGGTTGGGAACCGTGGTACAGAATGGCATCTCTTAAACAGGTTTTCTAACCGCAATGTTGCCAAAATTACTTTTATTTTTTTCGTGTCATCTGTATTTCGGCTGAATTGATGCAATCTTCCATCGCTTCTATCTTGCACTAACCTCTTCATCTCTACATACCCCTTACAACCCACGTCCTCAGTTATCTGCTTCATATATTCTAATCTCCGTCTTCCTATACAGATCTTCCCTTCGACTGTTCCCTCCACTAACAAATTAACCAATCCTGCATATTTCAAAATACGGCCTACCATACTGTCTCTTCTTTTTATAAGCTTCTTCCCCAAACTTCTTACCTGACCCATCATTTCCAGAACTCCTTCATTTCGTACTTTATCTGCATACTTAATTTTCAGAATCCTTCTATATTGCCACATTTCAATTGCTTCAGTTTTCCTTCTTTCTGGTATCCCTAAAGTCCATGATTCGCTACCATGAAGTGCTGTGCTTCACACACAGAGTTTTAAAAAGTTCTTTCTAATTCCTAGATCAATATTTGAAACTAAGATTTATATTTTTCATGGAGGCTCTTTTTGTTAGTGTTATTCTGCTTTTACCATTATTCTGCTTCGGCCCTAAGTTGCAATTTTCTTTCCCAAATAGCAGAATTCACTTACTTCTTCTATCACATCCCATCCTCTTTTTTTACATTTAATCTACTGTGACTCGTATCATTTCTGCTACATTTCATTAGTTCAGACTTGTTTTGATTTTTATTCAGTCAAAAATCTCCCTTCGGTATTTTTTTCATGCCATTCAGTAACTTCTTAATACCCTGAGCCTGTTTTGATAACAAGACAATGTTGTCAGCAAATCGTAGCAAAGTCTTGAACACTTATTACTTCTACAATATGTATGTTTTGGGTGCTTTTTATATACAGCTCTGACAAAGGAGACGTCACGAATTCTTCACATGAACCTCCTCTTGATGTTTTACTGTTTAACCTGAGGTTTATGGGGTGCGTGGGAAGTAGTTTACCTCAGCCTCTACGTTTTATGTCATGTAAAGATGTAGCAAGATCTCAGCTCCCTACAGCATCATAAACAGCTGATCATAAACTTCAAAGATAACTTTGAACTCCTTATGACGGAAATACTTGTCTTGGCAAAGTGACGACGTAGTGATGTAAAAAACCACCTGTGTTAAACGTCGTAGATAAACTTTTACTTTACTGCCAAGCCGAAGCAAATTTTTACAGTCTTGGAGTTGAGTGAGTGAAGGCATATACACACAAAACCTGAAAGGAGGAACACATACCATCCATTCTGAAAATGGGTTCATGAGAAGTTTCTGCAGTTGGAATGGAGAAATGCTGGGAAAGTTCCAGTTTCGAAGTTAAAATATACTTTCAGTAACGAAAGGTGTTTTATACCACACTTAAATATAACATTCTTCTCAAAGAAAAGACTGATCTAACTACTCATTATACAGCATATTTTATGTACCTGGCTTCAAGAATGAAATTAAATCTGAGCAAGGAAGATGGAAGGTTATTCAAGTCTGTGCTTGAACTACGTTAATTAGAATTGAAGGAGGTCTGTGCCCGAAATTTTGTGTTGAGATCTATTTTGTTCGAAAACGAAACAACAAAGATAGAAGGCATGAAACAACGAAAACATTCAGAGTCTACTGTTTACTGCAAGTAACCATTACCATATTAGTATCCTACCAGTAAATAACATTTTAAAAATGGTCCTTTGAGATTTTTGTCGATTAATCACTTAAGAAATCAGTTATATCGATCGAATAATCATCTATCCGTTCTATACTTGTTTGATCTTTCCCAATATGTTATTCATGGTATCATAAATTTAACATGACCAGCCACTGTAGATGAAAATCGAATCCAATATTTAACCTTTATCTTTTTGTCTTTAACACTGGTACATCTCCCTTATTCATATGATTTATGTTTCACATTTTGAAACTTAACACTTCAGTCATACTTCCTAAATAAATATCCATAGTAATCAGTCTCAACTTTAGTGCGATGTTTCTTTTTACAGTTTCAATTGGACTAGTGATTAATTTTAGCAAACGCCTTGTGGTTAGCTGAAATCTTCGATTTCTGTCTATCCAGGCTCTAACCTCTCTAGTCTCACATAGGTCCATCAAATAACATCGTCCATTTTCAATTGAATTATATTACTTTAAAATGGTAAGTTGCTTTTTTTATTTTATTCATGTTTGATGGGTATAATTTTAATGTGAATTATTTTAAAAATCATTCAATTTTGGGAATCGGTAAAATAAATATAATTTGTATGTTTCATTATAATTATAGGTGTAATTTAATTCGCATATGATTGTAATATTCTAGATGTCCTTAAATTCTATATTATTATTGATATTAACTTTTCGAAACTAAATTTATTAATATGTGGAAGTAATGGCACTAGCGAAAAATTAAATCAATAATGTTTACGCAGATACAGTAATTGCCGCACACATAATTAAATTACTAATATCAAAAGCTGAGGCACTATAAGATGACGTCCAGAACGTGGGGCTTCGGTTAAGTTTTTCGTTGATAGTAAAACAGGTATGTAACAGTACTCGTTGGGTTCTGACTACCGTATGTTGCGCAGTTTTCCAGAAAAAAATTTTGTTTTCAAAGTTGCTGTGAATTCCATTCTTGCAGCTCATTCGATTTACTAGCTGGGCTACAGAATGCACTAGAATTTTATATTTCATTTTTCAGGTGAAACAAATTTGTGTGTATTTTAACAGACATCTGGTGGCTTAACTGAAATCCCCGATTTCTGTCTACCCATGTGCTAACCTCTTTAGTTTTACAATTGCCATAATTAATTAGTGGGCTGTTTCATTAAGATTCACTAATGAGTAAATATCTGCTTGTGATGCAGAGAAAACCTTTCCTAACAGTTTCTGCTGCAGGGCAGAGTGTGGGATTAAGCTGCAACGAAACTTGTTTCATCGCTCAGCTAGCCCCGTGCGACCTGCAGCCCGCAAAGCAAGCTCTCAAGTAGGTGGGCGCCGTTTGAGGGGAAGTCATTAGGAATTTCTGACGACGGCAACCAGCCTCTCCCGCGGGAACATGTTTTCCCGGAACTGGCGCTGGCAGGGAAGCACGTGTCGGTGCGCTAATCGCCTCTACTTCCAGGAAGGGAGTGCTCGGTCCTTCGCCGTTTATTTCGCAGAAGACGGCTGTCCAATTCAGTGTACTGGCAGCATTGGAGCAAGGGATGCAGCTGACGCTTTAGGATTAAAATCTAATTCTGAGCGATACCAAATTCCATGGAGAACAGAGTTTCGATTTCATTGTTTTTTAATTAGCAGCGTTAAAGTCGCGGAGGAGAAATAGGACTTTCCAAAGCTTGCATATTGCTTACCCTAACGTTTCTTTTAAATTACAAACACAACATATACACAAAGTTGACAAATTTGGTTGATAATTGAATACAGCGACCAATTATCAACCAAATTTGATATCACAGTCACTGAATCCACAAGTCCACCATGGACAAAATATTATTACAAAGTTCAAAATTTCGTCGTCTTTACTTATAGATTAGATAAAATCTGTCACAGGGCACCACCGATTTGATAAAAATTTCGCGATTTCACTGGCTAGGGAATGAGACGTAACCCCGCAGTAGTCTAAACAGAATAGCTATTCGTGTATAAGAATCAGACACAACGGTTGTTAAGACCAAGTGACGCGAGAAGGGCTAGTAACTTTCAAGATACTATCAACTTTTCTGAACCAGCACTTATGTTCTGATTTTTGAATACTTAGGTCAATATCCTTAGCTGCTATACTAATGTTGGGTTTTATTCTCCGTCTAGTGCAGCTAGCAAATGAAAAAACTTTGTTATGGCATATGCGTTTCGGTTTATTAGACCATCATCAGTGCCCTAGAACAAGTTATGTACAATTTTTAATGTGCAGCATAATGTTTATCTAAATGAAGATTTGTTATTAAATATTATTATAGTTTATTGTTATGAAAAGCATATTTATACACGTATTTACACAATGTAGCTTTTAGTCAGTCTTTTGTTATTGTTTATGGTTTCTTCTCAAAGATGCTAACTGTCTATATAATAATATTTAATAACAAAATTTATACCTTCATTTAGATAAACATTATGCTGCACATTAAAAATTGTACATAACTTGTTCTAGGGTACTGATGATGGTCTAATAAACCGAAACGCATATGCCATAACAAAGTTTTTTCATTTGTTAGCTGCACTAGACGGAGAATAAAACCCAACATTGTGTTCCGATTATCTGCACCCAGAAATATCTAGCTTAATTGGGTTGAAGATTACTTATAGCCTGCTACTAGCAAACTAGCTACAATCATTAGTGCCCTAGCTTTCTTATATGCTAGGTCTTGAAAATATCTTTCAATCAAAGTGCTCGTAGGAGTTTGCAGGTTATCTAAAAACACCAGGTTTCATTGCAAACCGTTTGATACGTAATCGACAACGTAGGCAACCAAACCCCCGAATTCCAATTCCAAACCCTATAATCATAAAACAACATGTTCTTTTCTGTGCATCTAATATGCTCACTCTTCTTGTAATTTATCTTCATCAGATACTGATCTACCCAGTTAGATAATCTATCCAGGTTACCCTTCAGCTGTTTAGCCTTCTTCTCCCATTTTGATCCTATTATTTACCGTTATGACATCTGCAAACAACCGTACTTCTGACTGTAAACCATCAACACAATCGTCCATTAGAATGATGAATAGCAGTGCTACCAATATGTTACCCTGCGACATTCCCATATTCACTCTTCTGATACTACATTTCCTACTCTAATGCTTTTCTTTCAGCCATTTAAGAATTCCTCCACCCAGTAAGTTACTTTTCCATCCACTCCAATAATTTCCAACCTATTTAAAAGCTTTTTACTGCTCAATCTGACAAATGATTTAGAAAGATCTAGAGCTGCATTATCACCTTTGCTTCCCTTGCCCAATTTATCCAAAATATTTTGCATGTAGCCTACCGTCTGAGATTGCCATGGATATCGTTGCCTAAAATCATGTTGTCGATTTGTAGAACCAATATTGTCTTATATCATTAACCGATTTATTTTGCATCGGAAAAGTAATAGGTCTAATTTTGAAGGATTTTAATGCGTTTGTAAAATCAATAGCGTATAAAACTCTTTGTATGTCCTGATATGGAGAATTTTTGTGCTGTATTGGATCCGTAATACAGCTTGTGCTGTCAATAAGCAGAGTGATTCAAAACTTTACGGTGAAGTGGTGATCACCAAGGCATTACCAACACTGACAGCACGGAGCAGGTAGCCGATCTTACCCGCGTGTAAACGAGTGATAGGCCTGTAAGTTATTGTGGTTCGGCTCACCACCGTTAAAAGCGAATACAAACTTTGGGTGGACCAGGGAGCGAAAAAGAACGTAGACAATCGCGGTGCCGGAACTATAGCCTTTACGTGAGCTTAGATAACTAACGGGCCAAGGAATGAACCATGTGAAAATTGACATATGACTGCAAAAACTAGCGTACCAATAGCGGCGTTTGGAAGCATTACAACAAATTCTACGACAGAGTTTTGTATTTTACATAACTTATTCTGAGGATACAGCTTATGAGTGCTTTTGAAATTGGCTGTAGCATCGCCAACTTGAAACACCTTAAGCCGGGGAAGAGTGCTGAAGCGGACCTGGGCAAGAGGGAGATCTTCTCCGAACAGCTCTAGAAGGAGAAACGGGCGAGATACCCCGATTGGTCTGTTTCAAGCATCGGCGTTTACCGTTAGGGGGGGGAAGGGTTTCCAGTAATTCCGTAAGGTGATTATACGGAAATCTGCCCCCCCCCTTTTTTTTTCCTTTTGGTGAGGTAAACTTTTTTTTTTTAGTGCTACTGCTGTTCTTCAAGGAATTAAAAAGTTGGCGTTAGATTTATGTCGACCCCCTCCCCTTCTTGGTTAGATATCACCGACCCCTCCCCCTCCACACCTCTTTCATCTCACGTAATTAATGGATGCCCCATTACTTGATGGAGCGCCCCTGTCGTCTTCTCCATTCAGCAAACATCTGACATCGTGCACATCACGCTTTCAGTAAAGTCATCATGTAGAAATCTGTTTATTACAAACAACCATGTGATTTATATAAAATTTCACAGTTTTCTCAGTCGTCATTTTGAAAAAATTGTTCCTACTTACCTTTTTCGGGTATTGCGAAGGGTGTTTTTTTTTTTCTGCTAATGCCTACGTTTTATCTCCAACCTGGGGCCTTTATCAGGGCTGCGTCTAGTTATGTATCCGCCTGGTTTACGGATACACGTGTAGGTACACTGTTGATTTTTACCGGCAGAGATGATGATGTTTCTACGCCAAAGAGTAAATTGACGAAACGCAGTGCAAAACACGAAAAAGGAAAATAAGTGAAATATTTTCAGTCTCTGATTTTTTTGCCTTTGTACAGTAGTTAAACAAATCGCATGCTCTATCAGAATGTTTCTATAATTCATAATATGCAGAGAATAACTTGTAAATTTTGATGCAAATAAACGGTTAATTGATTTATTAAAATTAAAGTAAATAATTCTTTGTGAATTACATTAAATGAGCGTTTTCTTGAGTTCTTCCCAGAGAAATTATCCTATCATATTCATTTTCAGGTAAAAAATTCTTACAATAAGAAGAAATTCTTTGATAAATTTTAATAACTTGCATCTCAAGTTAACCCCAACAAATGAATCCGTTTCGGTTTAGCAAGGGATAGATAAATAGTACAGTATCGAGAGTATACAGAGAAGAACCACGTGATCTGTGACCTATAAAGGAAATATATTAACGCCAACGCGAATTTATATGAAAATATTAATTTATATTTTATTAGTTTATGATAATTTATGATTTTGTATGAATAACTGAAATAATAGTATTATTTTTCCAGCATTCTTGGTAACAACGAAAAAGCGAGCTATAGGAAATGCGATGACATATTGCAAGAAGAAAAGAATGGTAAAAAAAATAATGATTCGATGATGGACTTTTTGAAGGCGGTGGTTGAAGCTGCAAAAGAACGCTAAATAAATCGATTTATGTGACGAGAATTATAATTATATTGAGGAATAAATTGAGTGTAGTTTAATTGTGTAAGAACTTGTTGAATAAATGTGTAGTGAAATCGAAGTAATTAATTAATGTAGGTGGAAGAGAGAAAGAAACGTTCGTGTATGATTATATCCTTTCAGGCAAAGCGAAATACTATTGGTGGAAAATACGACTGAGGAACCCTTGTCAGAAGCTGGATAAGGAATAACAGGCGACTCAGAATAATATCTTTAGAAAGAGGATACAGATCAAGCAATAAGAGGCAATGTGTACAAATTGTAATTGTACTGAAACACGGTCTATTGTAATAATACACGTATAGTGTATCAGTTACAACAAATATGAGACTTCTGCGCTTCTGTGTGTTCTCTGTCCTCCTGTATGGCGTTGAAACGTGGACCTTAAAATAAACAAGCAATAAAAAGTTAAAAGGCTTTTGAAATGTGGCGCCACCGAAGAATATTGAGAATACTGTGGACAGACCACACCACAAATGTTGCCGTGCTCCGCAAAATGAAAAAGATGACTGAGTTGCTGACCACTGTAATAACACGGAAGCTACAATACCTTGGGCACATCATGAGGAGCAATACCCATTATCAACTGCTACAGTTTATTCTACAAGGGAAAATACCCGGCAAGAGACGCACTGGCAGCAGAACAACTTCCTGGCTAAAAAATATGATAACCTGGACCTCAAAGATAACTACAGACCTACTGCGAGCGTTATCTAACAAAGATAAGATGGTTGCCGACTTTCGGAACGGACAGGGGCCGGAAGAAGAAGAAATGCATTAAGAAAGTAAGAAGGATAACGTTTGAAACACTCTTTAAAAGCATTGTAGCGAGGGTAGGAACGTCACAGACCGCTTGCCACAGTCCTTACTAGAGTGCCACAGAACTGATATCTATATTGGGGTTGAATTTTCTCGTAGACAACGTAGTTTCGCACAAATTTATTGGTAACATACAGACAACTTCTGTCATTTGCGAATACAGTTAAATATTTTTTCCCCCAACGTGCTTGGGACGTAGTGACAGGTTAGATAAGGTCTGTGTCATACTGATGTATAAATGAATTCTTTATTTTTTCAGACCTGTCTTTAAAGATTGGAATGTGCAGAATACAGATTAATTTTTGTGCAAAGCATCTTCTGCCAGCCACATTTCTATATGAATTGCAGCGAATAGATGTACAGAACATGCCGAACGCAGAAAATTACGAATGGTTAAATTAAATTTTCACGAGAACTTCCTCAGTGTTGGAGGGTCTACCCTATTTCGGTAATCTCCGTGAATTGAAATAATATTCCTTTTTTTTTTTTTTTTGCTTTGGCTTTACGCCTCATCGACGTTGAGGTCATTAGAGGTGGAAAAGGACTGGGAGCAAGGAACTGGAAGGAATTCTGCCATAGACTTTCGTAGGAAGCATCCCGACATTCCCCTGGAGTGATATGAGAAAACCATGGTAAACCAGAATCTGGATGCCCGGACGGAGATTCAAATCCGCGTCCTCCCGAATTATTGCATATTGCAAAGAAACTAAAACTTAAGTATTAGCTATTTCAGGCGCTCTTAGCTTGACAAACTTTCTGCGAGGGTTGAAAATTATTATCCTTTGTATGTTTCTGCAATTATTACTCACAAAAAATCTGTTATGAAAAACTAAACATATAGACACTGAAAAACACTGCACCATTCTAGGTCCATGTCATCTGAAGGAAGTAAAGTAAATCTTCTGAACGTGCTTAATATGCACGAAAATTGTTGTACCATCACGTAAATTAAGTTTTTATTGTTTTCTCTATCTGCAGATACAATAACTGTCGGGGCATCATTACAGCAATGTACCTTTCACTTTATTATTTTTTACTTCAAAAAGATAAAACAGCCGATTGTCATCAAATACCAGATTTGGAATCATCTGTTAAATGATGATAACTGTTTGTAATTTTTTTCAGCAATACGTCACAAAAAATCAATTGTTCAAGTCAGTCGGTATTGCACAGATATAATCAACCCAGTTTGCAGTTACATTAGCCAGAACAGTGCGCCTACAGTTTCTCCTCCATATTGTCTTCTGTTTCCTTTTCTGAATTCCAGTAAGTGAAAAGGAAAAAACACGACGTTAAAAGACCCTGGAGAAATACGTTTGGTAACGGGCGTTGCCACACAGACAGTGTTCTGCGAATTGAGTCGTGCTGGTAGGAAGGAAGGCGTGCTGTTTGACAATGCGCCACTGGGGTATCACGCGGACGCTGTATTACAGGCGGGGAGGTATCTTAACTTTATAGCTTTGACAAACACGCGATCAAGTCAAGGGTTACGGAGGGCCTACATGAATTATTCACAGACTGTTTGATTATGCACCGTCACTTGCTCCTCAAGCCTTAATTCCGTTTCCGTGAACACGAGTTGTAAAAGCCACTGCCGGTTACACTGGGAGAACACAAGAACCGCAGGCCAATAAAGGTGTTCGCGCAGTAAATTAGAGGGAGGTGCGTTCTGAATATGCTCTGAAGCGCTCTCTTCCTTAACATTCCAATCAGTTCTCGATATGAGAAATATTTAGGACTTCCCAAGTATGACTACTGGGAAACGCTATAGATATATAGACTATTTCGCGCCAGCTTTTACTGGATTTACATCAAGGCAAAGAGTACCATTTTTTTTTCTACGAACCTCTATTAAACTACTACGTAATTTCGTAAGTAGAATCGTTCACTCACCCATCTCGAAAGCTACTGGCTAGAGAACGGTGACGTCATGTGCCATCCTTCGCTCTCAAATATGACTAGACATATTATTAGAGTTTTATAAGTTAAGCAATTGCTATAAAATTAACTATCGTAATACGAGGCGCGTCCAGAAAGTAAGTTCCGTTTGATAATAAAATGAAATTGTACACAGATACAGAAGAAATTTTTATTGCACAAAATTCTACAACTCTTAAACTATTTTTCCACATAACTGCCGAAATTTTGCAGGCATTTGTCATAGCGTGGCACCAGGTTTTGTATACCTTCTTCATAGAAATCTGCCGCCTGTGTCTCCAACCAGTTGGAAACAGTTTCTTTCAGCTCGTCGTCACTGGTGAAGTGATGACCGCCAAGGAAAGACTTGAGATGTAAGAACAGATGAAAGTCTTGCCAGTTCTTCTGCAACCAAAGGTGGACGCCCACTTCGTTCTTCATCGTGCACATCACTACGCCCGCCATTGAACTGTCGGACCCATCTTCTCACCATCGAATCACTCATCGCATTTGGTCAGTAAACATCGCAAATTTGCCTATAAATTTCACTTGGTTTCACTTTCCTCGCATTCAGAAACCGAATCACAGACCTGATTTCATAGGCGGCGGGATTTTCAATCAACACCGACATTTCAAACAAGCACAACAAAGCGTACGTAACTGACAGCGATCTCCAAATGGTGCACGTCCTTACCCTTGATACACATCGTCTACAGCGCATGTGCGGAACTGCAATCGCAGCGCTGCAGCGGAGATAAATTGAAACGGAACTTACTTTCTGGACGCGCCTCGTAGATTCATTAACTTTGACTTTAGTAGTATTTTATTAACAAAATTCTATGGAAAAACTGAGCTGAAAAAACGTGGAACTACTTTTCAGTAACATGTCGCTTATGAAAGCAACATAAACATAAAAAAAATTAAATTATTTAAGGTCTCTGCTGTAACAACGAATGCCAATTGCCAATCAAGCCTAGGCTAAATTTCAATTTAATTAAAACTTCCGCTTCCGCTTTGCTTGATCAAAGTTTATTCATAACGGTTTGTTGCTTTTACGTATTTTACTTATTTCATTCGTTAGCGGCCTTTGTTCGTGTTCACTGTACGTGAGTTATGAGGTTATTTTAAGTGGGCATCAGACTTCATATATGTTACTTAAACGAATATCCTGCTAATTAATTTCCTCGAGATTGCTGAACTATTCAATAATCATAAGAAATACTCTGGTAGCTACGGACAGGATGATCAAAGATTACATTATGAATGTTTGGCCATCATCAAACAAAAACAACGTGATGCTTTCAAAGCAAATATTTCTGTGATGGACGATTACATTCCCTTTAAACCAAATAAAAATTCTTAAAATTTTGTAGACTAAACCTTTAGAGTTAAATAAAAGTTTCAGGAGGTGCATCTTTGAAGTTTATGGCTTGTAACTTCCACAGAAATTTTTATCACAGTAACAAATTTTAGGCAACAGAATACTATTGTCAACATTTCCGTAAGAACGACTGCATGCTTAATGCACGTGAAGACTGCTGAGTAGCCGAAAACTGAACATTAAAAAAAGAGTGACCACGCTATGAATCCATAATGGATCAACTCCAACTTCCCAAAAATAATGTTATTTGATTTGGTGAGTGCATATCTAATTTCAGAAACATCGCAGCTAAAACTATTGTAATATCAAACTGAAAATAAAACTATTTAACTATTTTCCTTCTATTGTTCTCATTCAACCCAAGTTGTAACTAGATCATAGAATATGAACATCAGTATTTCTGGTAACTCTTCCACTATTTATCTACGATGTCTAAAAATAGACCTGATGATTAAATGGTACACTGCTAATTCCCAATGCATTAAATTCGTTTTACTGAAGTAATTCCTTTACATAGAAACAAGATGAGTTTGGTAAGATATGAACAAGTTAAAAAAATTGGAGGACATTAATTATCCCAAGAAACGTTTTTACAGTGCATTTAATAACTTCCGTTGCTAAAGCCCTCCTGTAATAAAAATGGAATGTTGCTGAAATAAAATGTACAGTGATAAAAGTACTACAATATTAGTTTGCAAAAATAAAAAATAAACTTTTCACAGTCATATAATATTTGAAAACCAAAAGCGCGAAAGAAAATAACTTCTGGTAAAGAAATATGAATGTTTTGAACACACAGAAACTTTAAATATAATTTAATAATGGTAATGAGTACTGTCGTCATGTACACGAATCTAAATCCTATGCAGAACAATAAATTCTCTCACCTCGAAGGTGTTACTTTCGGAACAAATTGTTGCATTAATCTGAATTTACCAGTTTTTGTTTTGGAGAGAACATTTCACTACAATTCACCGAACAGCTTAGTTTATTATAAATATTCATCGAATGGTAAAGTTTTGTTTCAGCTACTGCAATGTCTTCCTCAGCTACATGTTGTATGCACAGTAGTTTTGCACTGAGCGCTTTGGCAGACTTCCAGGAGGAATGCGCTCAGCACAATTCAGAACGAGTTTAAACTGCAGTCGCGCGTAAATCCCTGCACCCTAACACTTTATGACGGTCTACCTCTGCAGAAGTATAACTTTTTCAGCTTTTCTTTGCTTGATATATCATAAATTACCACTCCAAAGCGTCTCTCGTTATAAATACAATAATTTACCTTTTATAGAATTATCTGTACCCTCCTAGCAAAGATTACATTTTCTTGTGTACGTAAAGAGATTCATCAACTTATTGACCAATATTAATGCACATTTATTATAAATCCTTAGTTTTAACTGCACTCAATTTACCATTTTATTCAATTGTATCTCTCTTCTTGGCCGTAGCCGTAACAATTGTTGTACAATTCGTCTTTTTGACAACTAAAAGTCCAACTACACGAAATAACAAGCTCCGAAACAGTGCTGTTATTATTTATGATATCTCATACACATAATAAATCCATTTACGTACACATTTGCTGGTAGGTGTGATGTATGTCTTTACTACTTCCACACTAACTGAACCCTTATTTCTAGTTGAAGTCCTAGTACAAGCAGATAGAAGTAATGTCAGATGAAAAGAATGCAGACCCGTCTCCTCTTTCACATTAACCTCAAGAAGAGCTGAAACTTAAGATTTTTTTTTTTACTTATTGCTTTACGCCTCGTCGACGGCTAAGGTCATTAGAGGCGGTATGAGAATGGGGAAAAGTAACGGGAAGGAATTCGGCCATGGCCTTTTTGAAGGAAGCATCCCGGCATTCGCCTGGAGTGATTTGGGGAAACCATGGAAAACCCAAATCTGTAAGGCCGGACGGGGATTCGAACCCATGCCCTCCCGAATGCGAGGCCAGAACGTTAACCGTTCACCCACCACGCTCGGTAAGATTCCTAAACGGAATCATCTGAGAGTGATTATACAGATAGCTGTCAGTTTCTTTCTTCTGTGTATTCTCATACTTGCATAAATTGTAGTTTGTTGTCGTGTGCTGCGTATACGAAAGTTAACGAAACCTGTGCCGGTCTACTCAGGCATACTCTTTCAAAAGATACAGAAGGAGGTGGCATCAAATTTTGTGTTCCCATCAAACGGACGAACCAACATGAACAGTGTCGAATGCTCTCACTCCATACTCAATGCGCAAATAGTTTTTGGGTTTAAACCAGGCCTATAGGATTAAAAGTAGTAATGCCACACTTCTCGCCAATTATTGCATGATGAATATTTAAGCGAACGCCTGGATTGAAACAGCTAGCGCTAGATACAACCTTGATCTCATTGTTTCTGAATCAACGAGACTATACCTGCGCACTTTGGTATTACGTAAAATAATTACGTTTATGTTCACTTCATACAGCGGTGAGTGCTTTTAAAACCTTTCTGCCTATTGGAAAGTGTTTAAAGATCGATAGATAATAGCTTTAAACAACGACGCAAACACCTTAGAATTAAATTCCGTATGGCAACAGGAATGTGCACAAGGATATTTCCTGTTCACTGGCCAATGTTATTGACCGAAAATCCGCGAGGGCTGAAATACCGACAAGACTTGCCGTAGCTCATTCGAGAAACTTATTTTTGAGGTCCTTGGTTCATATTTGGTTTGGGACACAAACAACTGAATTCCCATCTTCAGTATCCAACGTCGTTACTGAAGATGTTTTATGTAGGGAGAATAAATTATTAAACCAGTTATAACCGAACCTAATCTCTTCTCAGCATAAATGCATCTGCAAACAGGCTGTGTCTGTCTCATTGTTACCGTATCATACAGAAGTAACAGAACCGATTTAAATGGGGTTTTCACAAATGAAAGTTTATGGTCCAGACAAAAACCTGCGGTATATCTTTCCACTCTACGCGACATCGGGACGGAGGGAGAAACGGTAATTTGTCACCATAACACTTAGGCGAACAAAATACTGCATCTAAGAGATACAATCTTTTCGTAACCTCTGGAGATATCCACCTAAGATCACATTAGATAACGGATAAACACACTGCGCTTTCGAATCTGTTAATATTATTTTAATTTATATTAATTTCTGTTACTTGTTCAGTTGTCTGAAATATAGTACGTTGCAACACACTGAAAACTTAAATCAAATCACTACGCAATAGATTAAGAATCCAATAAAATGTGATATTAATTTTACGGCAAAGTCTACAACGATACTACAACATTACTAACTCAGATAGAATCATAACCAAAGTTTCTGCTTAGTAGCATTGCTATAGCGTGTTTGTAATTATGTAGAATATTTCCTTCTCGTGTTAAGATGCCAAATTTTATCGGAGCAAGTTAAACATTTGATAAGGTATTTGATTTATTTTTCTATATTACATTATGTTATCCGTGGGTTAGAGTAATATTAGTGTAGAATATTTCCTCCTCTTAGTAAAATGTCCAATTTTCTTGTAGTTTATGAGCATCCAATTTGTTAATTTTCTAATTTTTCTAAACAACACTACGTAAAAATAAGCAGAAGCCGAAATTAAAACTTTAATACACCTGGCGGAACATCGTAAATAAGCTAAATGAAACTAAACAACGTACATGACATTTATGTTTTTACCATATCTTCAGAAAAATAATTGTTACCCTGAAGTAATCAACAGTTGGTAGTGACTGGAGATTGCCGGGAGAAGTGAAAACTTAAAACTATGAATATCATACGCGCAACACGTCATACTTGCAGCTACAGATATACTAAATAATAATAATTCCGTGTGGTCGTAATGAACTGGTGACAGGGTTTCTATACGCTGCGCACTCCACCCCTGTCTTAGCCGCCTTAACCTAATCTGGTAATGCTACCAGGCACAGAGGACCTACAGTTTAACGTGGAATACGAACCACGGAAGCAATCTGGCGTACTTGACATTACACAGCAAGCTGTGCCAGAGGTGAAAGTCGGGTTAAAGGTCTATGAAAATCCCCGCCAAGACATGGATTCGGACCGGGGACTTTTCGTTCCCCAGTCAGACACCTCACCCACTAAGACACTGTGACGTCACAGTCACTTTCCGCCGATCTGCAAATAGTTCCTATGTAAGCGGACGAATACATTGTCTCAAGTCAGTCGTGACCTAACTATGGTAGGGGACGGCTAGCGTAATGGTGCGGTGTATTAAGAATCATGAAGGGAACTGAATGTGTATAGTCGGGACAATGCGTGTATTATATAAAGATTGAACAGTGCAGGAATGCAGGAGAACATTAATTGTGACATTGAAAGTAACTTGGCGTAAAGCTGATAAGGTTGTTAATTTCCTTTTATCATGAAGAATTCTGCAATCTACGGTTGACGAAGTTTCGATTAGGCTTGATATTCAAAAAGTGGTGGTGGCCAACCGGTTAGATGTTCTAAGCCAGTGGTTCCCAATTAGTGGTACGCGTACCTCCAGGGGTACGTGAGGTTGCTCCCGGGGGTACGCGATGTTCTCTCTTGACTGAGGTATTCAATAAGACAATTGAAAAAAAAAACAATTACGCAAACATTACTACCGCCAAAATATATTTTAAGACAGTCAAAACGTGTGTGTGTGAATTACATTTCTGTAATGCTGTGGCTGTGCGAAGCACTAGACTGGAATGAACGCAGAAGCAAATGTAGCAGCTGTAAGGGGGTACGCGAGGTTCAGCTCTTTCTTGAAGTGGTACTCGAGAAAAAACTATTTGGGAACCATTGTTCTAAGCTATTGCAATAAACGTGTGGTGAACTTAAGTTTGTGGTATAGTAATTGATGACTTTTTAATTATATATCCACCTCCTGTTCCAAGCTGGTTTGGTACTTCACGTGCCGACCTGTTTAATATTAGATTAACCTGCTTCTAGAACTGTGTGTGAGTAATTTGCAAACTTTAAATAACACTAAGTTCGAGTTGAGAGAATTGATTTCGCGACGTACAATACATACCACATAAATGTCTTACATGGCTTACCGTGATCAGGACTGCAGGTATAAATTTACTCTTATTACAAAAATACGACGAACAACAACACAAATTGTCTTACAACACCGTACTGCTACAGATACAGTGTTAACAATAACATGTCGCTGACGCCAACTCATAAGATTATATCCACCAAAAAATTTCCCAACGCGCCGAAAGAAGTCTTTTTTTTTTCCACTCAAAAACTAAAAATCTTAGTCCACAACCCGAAGTTTAGTCGTTTCTTCCCGAAGAACATGTATCAAGCTATTGTGTCAGAGGCAGGAAGACCAGTTCCTTTTTTCAGGGGCCTACAGTTTAACGTGGCATCCCGGAACGTCCGACGCAGCTCATGTAATCAAATACGACTTCTAAAAATTCCCACTCACCACGGGATTTGAACCCGCAACCGGAGAGAGAAACTTTCGGGAGTAAGCACCTTAGCCACTGAGCCACCAGACCGACTTGTTTGGAAGTAAACATTTGCCAAGTACTATCAAAATCGGATTAAAAACTGGGGGTCTGTATTTACAACGTTGACAGAAATTAAGGTGAGGGGAGAAAGGAGGAGAGGATTTAGGTTTTTGTAAATCAAACGTAAACAGTATTTTTCTATTTGTGTTAAAGTATACGTATGCAATGTTCCATCAGAATCGGAAGAAAAGTGTGTTCCGAAAAGCGTTCAACGAGTATACTTACGCGAAACACGTCATAACACGTCTGTGACGTGAATTTTTAGATTTACCCCCAGCCTACATCCCGCTTGTAGAAGTTTTCACTTCAAAAATTACAGTAACTCATTACTCGACATTGCTGATGCAGCAGCCAAATGCTAGCTTAATATTTCTGTAACGATGAAGGGAAATAAGCTTTTCCACCAATTCGTAAAGCGAGTCTGTAATTTTGGAGGTGACTGCATGCCAGCCACCAAACAGCTCACGTTTTCTGCTTACTGCTACTGTTTACACCGCAGAGCTGAGCCGGTCCTGGCCGGTTTCCAACAGTCGCCAACAGCTGGCCTTGTATCGACCTGTGGCATAGCAGGTCAGAATCACGAATCTACCCCCACGACTACACTGAACATGTTCTTCCACAACTTCTTTTCAGACAATGTGATGAATAAAATGATATTAATCACAGTTCTGAGAGGTGATTTTGGAGGACGATATGAAGCGTTTGTACTATCAGTTATGTGTGGCTGATGGGAACAGAAATATTCTAAATAATATGTATAAAATGAAATCGAAAATAAATAACAGAACGAAGAGCCAATGCCCATATGGAAATCGCAAACATAAAGTACCTGTGGTTCAGTTCAATCATTGACATTCGTGGTGCGCAGGTTAGGTCTTGGACAGGTCGATTTTATTCATTTGTCTCTAGGAAATTTGTAGATCGTCCAGGTGTAGAAGCAGCAGTTTGCAACAAATGTGAAAGCTCTGCAGTAGATGCTAAGTACTGTAACAGCAAAGGAACACACAGCATAAGATCTGTCTGCGAGATTTTTACATCCATCTGTTATTTGGATTGAATACAATTTTTATGTATAATCATCAGTAGCGGAATACGATTCTGCCGGGTTGGCTATCAAAATATGGCCTCAAGAATTTTTAATTAATTTTAAAAAAATTTCGTTCTGTTTTTTTTTAAATAAATAATTCATTTCAAGGGAGACATATACAGAACATAAAAGGTTTGGATTTCCTATGTAAAAGTGGCCACAAGTAGGGATTGGTAGCTGTTAAAGTTAGCTCTCTCTGGCTCTTCCATATATTTAACAGCTGCCAATCCCTAGTTGCGGCCACTTTTATATCGGCAACCAAAACTTTTTATATTCTTTACATTTCTCTCTTTGAAATGAATTATAATTTATTTAAAAAACAACGAAATTTTTTGAAATTAATTAAATATACTTGAGGCGATATTTTGATAGGCAATCCGGCAGAATCGCAATCTGCTGCTAATAATTAAACATAAAAATTGTATTTCAATGAAATAACGAAAGGACGAAGATATCATACAGCTTGATCTTGTACTAACAGAAATTTATAATCGTATTCTTATGTTTGGTTGTCGTTACTTTCTCTACTGGTTTGATGCAACCCTCCATCTCGTCCCATATTTAGCAAACTCTCCCTTTCAACCTAAATCATCAAGACCTTAGTATACTCTAGATACGCGCTGAAAAGTAACATCCTACGAATACAACAAATGATGTGATTGGTCCGATTCTGATTAAATCTCAGTCAAAACAGTACTCTCATGTTTCAGACCTGATACAATTAGGAAGTGCAAAAAGTACTCACATTCATGTCTTATTAGAATATTTTAATAGCAACGAAATCCGTAAGTTCTTAATTCAAATACTTACTACGAATTTCGTATTCTTAGAAAAGGAAATGATGGACTGTCACAAAATTTAATTTTACAATTTCGACAACCAAAATCTGTATTTCAGTTGACATCTGTAGAGACAAATTTTATGCACAACTTGTGTTTACCTTTGCTGATCAGAAAGACATGTTGAGCCGACCAGGATACCTGGGAAAAATGCCTTTTAGTCATAACATTGAAACAATGATGTGAAACTTGCGTCGTTTAGTACAACATCCTGGTGTCCGTAAAGGAAAAATTACTGAATGGTCTAGAGATAGGATTATCAGAGATAGTCGAAAGCGAGTTTTGATTCTCGGTTGCGGCGAGCTGTTGTGGGGGTTCTCGCAGAAGTTAGCTCCAAGTCCGATAAGGCTGTACTGGTCCGGGAGAGTTTGCTATAAAGTGGGATGGGTTGGGAGGGCGGAGTAGATGCTATCGGCAGACCGCATCAGACAGCATGTACACTTCCCCCTACATATTAGTACTGAGGGCTTCGTACTCTTGATTACATATTACGATATTTTCCTAGCAGATAAACCAGCGGAAGTGTCATGCATATTATCTGAAACTAAAATACGTTTAGAAACTCTTTTTGAGGTCGAGTTTTATCTTTTGATTGTGTTTTTAAATTTCGAAATTCGTTCTCCAATAATTCAGACGAATTCGATGTCGCTATTTTGTATGATACAGACATATCATTTTAAACATCATAGCAGCAAATTCGCAATATAGAAAAGTACTTGTTCCACTTCTCCGTCTTGGATTAATCGTGTATAGCTTAATATCGGTTAGGATTTTATTTAGCAACGTTTAAATTTAGATTAATTTTCAGTAACTAGTGCTGTCATTTATCAAGATAAGTTACTGTAGTTATTTTTTACAGAGTGCGGTGGTTACAATTAGATCGGTATAAGTTAAAAAAAAAAAAAAAAAAAAAAAAAAAAAAAAACAGTTTTCGAATGTTAGCAACCATCACTGTTAGCATTTTTCATGAAAATCAGAGTTCGGCAGTAATTCCAGAAGTATGAGACAGTTTATTTCAGATGAAGTGGAAATCCATTTTAATCGCAGGATACATAACCGTAGTTTTTTTTTTACATATAACGCAAGTTGAATTTAATTTTTTTACGCATACCTATGCCTCCTGAATATCCACAACTCATTTTAATCGTGGAAAACTGAAAATATGAGGGTTTGAACTTTAACAGTAACAACACTGCTGTGGAGAAGCTATACAATGGAATCTACTATTGTCGCTGATAGCACACATTGTTGACATACCTACTTTACCTCGGAACAAATGGACTCGCCCGTCCCACGTCCCCGGCGCGGATATAAAGACCGCAGTTAAGACGGTTCCAGCAGCCGAACAATCAGAGAAATCCCTGACCAATAATGAATAGGACACATATACAAGGTTTATCTCTGTGTGTTTGGAATGCCAATGGCATCCGACAACAACTTGGAGAGTTTAGGCAATTTCTGCGTGATGAGGACGTAGATATTTGACTTGTCTCAGAAACGCACCTCAAACAAGGCCTTAACGCCACAGTAGCCAACTATTGCTGCTATCGGCATGACAGGCCAACTGCAGGAGGAGGTGTGGCAATATATATAAAGCGTGGTATCCCTCATCATGAAATACTGTCGCCACAAACCAACCAGATAGAAATCAGGGCTATAGAAGTGGAAACTACCACTGGGCCAGTCACAATAGTATCAGCATATAGACCACCACGGAGACAGCCAATTGCAGAGGACTTTGATCGTCTTCTTTCAATCCGAGGCAAACTGATCATCGGGGGTGATCTTAATTCGAAACACCCCGATTGGCACTCGAGAACTACAAACCCAGCAGGATAGCTGCTCCACAGGATTGCAGTCAGACGCAACTTGCTAGTCTGGGGCCCGGTGGAACCAACACACCACCCCTGGAATGGCGGTCGTCCAGATGTCCTGGACATTGTGATCACACGGGGGATTGCGGGCTTCATCTCCGCGCACACAATGAACAGGCTTTCATCAGATCACTCTCCAGTCCTGATAGATATAGACGTAGGCCCGTGGAGACCAATAACTACCAGCCTAAAGAACTACAGCAAGACCAACTGGGAGAATTTCCGTGAAGAGATCACGGAATCCCCTCACCGCCTGAGGCCCCTAGATGCGACCCAAATAGATACTGCTATCAAACAGGTCAGCAAAACCATCATTAGAGCGGCTAACACAGCAACGCCTCCTGTAACTGAAAGACCCAGGTCTCGCCAACTCCCGCCACACCTACTAGCACAGATAAGACATAAAAACAGGGTGGCTAAGGAATGGCGACTAACCAGGCGCCCTGAAACAAGGCGGTTACTAAATCGACTCCAACGCGAGCTGAAAGCGGCGCTCGAAGAGCATAGAAACCGAGAGTGGTCGTCACGCCTGGCCTCCCTAGACGTTAAAGACGGAAACCTTTGGGTAGAGACCCGACGTTTTAGAAAGCGGCGTACCAGACTGTGTCGCATTTCGTGTCTCACTTCTTGTCGTATCTCTTGTGTTCGGCCTGATTTTTACTTTATTAAACTTTTATTTAAATAATAAGTAAACTTGTCTGACGATTAATTAACATTTATTAAAGTTCAATCATATGCTTTTAACTCCGAAGATTGCAGGTTCTTTTATCAATAACTTCACGTTCCAACTCGTGTCTATGCTCTCACGCTAGCTCTCGTTGATAGCCAACTGTTACCATAGCAACCTCTTACTGACACAGAGTAATCTATAAACCCTTGTTCTTCGTTCTGCCACAACCCCTCCCAAGTTTACCATATATTTAAAAGTAAAAAATTATGGTAAACTTTATATGAGGTTGGACGTAAGAACTTTGCATTCTTCAGGATCTTTTTTACAGTAAATGATCACAATTTGCATTCTTATAACTAATAGCTCACAGAACAAAACAAAATCCCAATGTCCTGTCACGGTCGCCATGTCGCATTTCGTGTCTCACTTCTTGTCGTATCTCTTGTGTTCGTTCTGATTTTTACTTTATTAAACTTTTATTTAAATAATAAGTAAACTTGTCTGACGATTAATTAACATTTATTAAAGTTCAATCATATGCTTTAACTCCAAAGATTGCAGGTTCTTTTATCAATAACTTCACGTTCCAACTCGTGTCTATGCTCTCACGCTAGCTCTCGTTGATAGCTAACTGTTACCATAGCAACCTCTTACTGACAGAGAGTAATCTACAAACCCTTGTTCTTCGTTCTGCCACAACTGCCCCCACTTCATGGCGAAAGGGGCCTTGTGTTTAGCGACTCAGACAGGGCCAATGCTCTGGCGGACCACTTTGAGAAGCAATTAAGACCTTCTCAAGATAATGATGAAGAAGAATCTGCAGACATCCGCCGAAGACTTGCCCGTTTTCTAGCAGCTGAGGACGACGACTACATAATAGAAGAGATCACCCCTGATGAAGTTCGAAACATATTGAGTAAACTACACCCCAGGAAGGCTCCAGTAATAGACAATATAAGCAACCAACTACTGAAAAACCTTCCACTACAGGCGACTGAACACCTCACAGAAATCTTTAACATAGTTCTACGCAGCCAGCACTATCCAAGATGCTGGAAGCAGGCTACAGTTGTTGCTGTGCCAAAACCTGGGAAGAATACGACATTCCCCCAGAACTACCGCCCTATCAACCTGCTCCCCTCAATGAGTAAAATATTCGAGAGATTATTGCTAAAGAGACTAGAGGCACACATCAGGAACGAAAACATCATCCCGGAGTTTCAATTTGGGTTCCAAAAAAGACACTCTGCAAGCCAGCAAATTATGAAAATAGTGGAACGTACCACTACTACCTTCAATTTTCGTGGCTACTGCCCGCTAGTATTGCTAGATGTCGCACGGGCATTCGACTCCGCCTGGCATAGCGGTTTGCTATACAAACTTTATAACCAGGGTTTCCCCGGCCCTCTTGTAAAGCTGATCAGGAGCTATATATCTGGGAGATCGTTCAGAGTGAGGGTTGGCAATAATCTGTCAAGTCGCCGCCCCATAAGAGCTGGAGTACCGTAAGGTTCGGTCCTAGGTCCGGTACTGTATAATCTATATACCGCGGATATACCAGCCACAGTACGTACTGCCCTATATGCAGACGACACTGCGTTCTTTACCGCGCACAGAAATAAAGCCACTGCAATCAGAAGATTACAAGAAGTCCTCCAGCAGACTGAAGCCTGGGCAAGACGTTGGAGAATAACTTTAAACTCGACAAATACTCAAGCTATTATGCTGACCAGGCGCCTGGGGAAGCGTGACCGTCGGCAAAACCGCTTGCATAACCTACACCTAAATGGTGAAGACATCGAATGGAAAACCACAGCTAAATACCTCGGCGTGATTTTGGACACTCGTCTAACCTGGAAACATCACATTGAGGAGACACGACGAAAAGTTGCAGCTAGGCTACAAGAGTTATACCCAATACTCAACAGGCATAGCTCATTGTCAGCCTGCACCGGCGTCAGTGTATACTGTAGCCTAATACGACCGGTGATTGAATATGCGTGCCCTGTGTGGGGGTATGCATCCAAGGCCCAAATAAACCGTTTGCAAACGATGCAGAACAGATCACTTCGGCGAGCACTACATGTGCCAAACCGATTTCCCACAGCAGACCTGCATGAAGCAGCATGTGTCTCAATGCTCCAAGAAAGAATTATGGAAATTACCAAATCTTTCTATAGGACATCACGAAAGTCGACTAACCCACTAATAGCTAATCTTGGCCAGTATTTTACTACCTTTGACAAACACAAAAGACCACTGACAATCCTAACTAATAATTGAGAAAAACAAAGAGCAACCAAAAGGCAAACCACCAGTAAAGTGACTAAATCTGTAAGATTGAAGGAAATATCTAATGACAATAAACTTCACCACAACTGCTTACCAAAGGAAAGCAGAAATTGCTCACGGCATAATAATAATACGTCCCCGGCATGCGTACAATCGAGGGAACCGCAGTCACTTGTGAGCGAGCGGTCTAACGTAACGGTGTCACTATGTTTTAGAAACATAGTTGAATCAAGATTGAATGTGCCAGAGGTCGTACAGCTTGATAGTTTCATCAGCTTTGCGAAAGAAGCGGCAACACTTTCTGCGCAACCCACCCATCATTTTGCACGATGCGCGGGCGAATACAGCGTAAGCTGTGGCTTCTCTGTTCGGTCGATGGGACTGGGAAGTACTGTACCATCCACCATACTCCCCGGAATTAAGTCCTTGTGACTTTGATTTGATTCCGAAGATGAAGGAATCACTTCGTGGCATTCGCTTCAGAACTGTTCCAGAGATTCGACAGGCAGTAGACCGCTCCATTCGCACCATCAACAGAACAGGCCCTGCTAACGGTATACTACGCCTTCCACATCGCTGGCAAAGGGTTCTACACAACGCTGGTGATTACTTTGAAGGACAGTAACAGGTGCATACATGTAACACTTTTGTATCGATTGTGAATAAATAGTTGCCACTATTTCAGTTCCAACCCTCGTTTAAAAAGACCGATTGTATATAAAGGGGCATAGATACATTTGAGTTACGCGGGATAAATTTCAAAACATCTGCCACACATAAACGTCTAGATGAACTTCTTAAGTGAATAAATCTTACAAAAGTCAATATACGAACTTTTGAAATTAAATTTGATTAAAAACTCTGGAAAGCATTATATTTTCAGAAATCACGGTTTCAAATCCTCGTATTATCATGCAGCGAAATTAATATTTTTTTAAAAAAAATATTAGAGTTAAAAGAAATAATGGAAGTTATTTCCCAGTTACAATCGAGGGACAGTGGTCTTGAAGCGCGAGATACATATGATTTTGCAAGTATGTGCCACCAAAAAGGTTAAGCTCATCGTGTGAATGCTGTCTCTCGCTTTAAAGGTAAAACAGCAATTACATTAATCAAATTGAGACATTAACTCTTTATGTGAGTCAATAAATGCTAATGAGAAATGCAAGATATTTTCACTTGTAACTTCGAATATTTCACCAGCCATGAACACAAAAATGTTTTAACTACGAAGATTTTGCTAACAGCCCCGTTTTCACCACCTAAATAACGGCAAACGAGCACTATTGTGAATGATTCGCTGCCTTTACGTCACTGGTCTTTGGCACTTAAACGAAATACGGTGACTTCAGATCTTAACATTTTGTGTGTTTAATTGATCCATAAACGAATATCGAATTTAAGATTTTGTAAAATTATATTCTAGAGTTTCTCTTAGTAATAAATTGGGATTGAATTTTTTTTTTTGTATATGTGTGTCCCAGTGTGTGAACTATGGGTGTTTAGAGCTTGTTTATTAGAAAACTAAGAATCCTTTTTTTTTTTCTTCAGTGTTTTGTCTCTAAACTAAAAACTTGAGTGGCCATCAAAAATGTCTGTTTTAGACCATTCTTACTCAAAAATAAACGTAGCAAAATAAAATGTGTCGCCAATATTTATCATATTGTGTACTTAAATAACGAATACAAAACAAGAAAATATATCTAAGAGAATTTCTAAGCTTCTTTAAAAATAAAACATAAGTTTCTATTTTAACGTTACATTGTCATATATTAATACTATTTTATTGGAATGTACTCTTCTTCTTCTTCTCATCGATATCGGCTATCTAAGGACCACGAAAAGTAATCCCGTGCATTCATTTCGATGCTTCTTTTCTTGACTTCCAATAGTTCTTCTTCTTCTCTCTTTGCTGTTTCCTCCTTTCTTCTGTACATAAGTTACTACATTTCCTCTTCTCCTGGAAACCCTTGAAATTTTGGATCTATCTCCTAAATGTTGCTCTAACTTGCATTAAATGTTCTGTTATTCCGATCTCAATCATATCTTTCTTTACTCCTTGGATCCACTGGTTGCCCTTCTTAATCTTGTAAACATGATTGAAAATTCTTTTTGTAAGTCTATTATCCATTCTCATTATGTGACCAAAAAAACTGATTCTCCTCTTTCTGATCGAGTCTGACATCCTTTCAATTTCTTTTTCTTTTTATAGATCTTTATTCGGCCGTGTCTAAACTCACCATTTTCAATTTTTAGTGGTCCCAAAATTTTTCTCAAGATTTTCCTTTCCCTTTTTCTATCTATTCTATTTCTCCAGTTTTCATAGAGAACAAGCGTTCCGATACATACAGTCCTTCTGGTTTGATTACTGTGTTGTAGTGTTTGATTTTAGTTTTCCTTGATAGATTCTTCTTACAGTATATATCTTTAGTCAATTGGTATGCTAGTTCTAGTTTTCTTGCTCTTAATATATTTGCTTCCTTATCAAGCACCTCTGCCACCATTGACTAACTCGGCTAGCTACCCGAGAAAATTTTATTTATTTTCAACCCCGAGAAAACCTCCAGTCTTACATACCTACAATAAATTGAATGTTAACTGAACTGACGTTACGTAGATACTCCAGATTATATAAAAATATTTTCTTTTATACATTTATTTTGAGCCTAACAATTATATAACCCAAAATAAACGGACGTAGAAAAAAGAAAAATGAATTTGATGGCTTAATTAGTACAAATTCTCATGCGGATATTTTATTGCTAGAAGTATTAGTATTAATGTACAGCAAAAGTATTTTCACTATCCATATTGCCTCTTAAAGTGTAGATCTCATTTTTCAGAAATCGGTTAAGAATTGGTAAAAACGGTAACGTATATTGCGGTAATTTATTTCTTTTATAGATATACAGGCTAGAAATTATGTGTAATCCGCCCACATAAATCGCGGGCTTTTTCTGAAACTACATAAGTCGTTCCCTCTAACACGCTAATCTCAGCAACGGCGATGAACATAACATTTCATGATGGTACAGAACTCTACGTGCCAAATGATTTTATAATGTTCCTCAATTCCTACATAAGCATTTTGCTTATCTTCCATAAATTTTACAGCTCTTCATTAACATCCCGTTAATTTTATTTTCTCTGGTCAGCCACTGACATTTATACCAGACATTTTTTCCCCATCACTTACTTTGAGCTTTTGATGGTCAATTCACTTTTCTTTTGAAATTTTGCGCTCAACTGGGTGTAAAATTCTTGCAGATAACTATTTTTCTAAGTGTTCAAAAAACATTTCAGACTATCCTTGCGTGTTGTCTTTATTATCGATTTTTGTTTAGTTTTAGCTGATGTGTTTATACTTGAGTCATTAGATTCTTTATAAAAAAACATTGATACGCGTTTTGGGCTAGTGTTTTGGTTGATGTTTCTTTCTCTCTTTATTAGTTACGTCGTGTTGGTGTTTGAAATGAGTTTTAGAAATGTAACTGCATAATAATCGACTAGTCTAGCTCTGTTGAGCATTCTTTCTCGCCCGCGGAACGACTTTACATTTGTGATCCAGTTTTCCAGTCCATTTAAAGGTGAGCTGTGCTTACCATCTCTAACAACCGTATCGTATAGCCTCATTACCTTGTTTGTGTTATGTTTTACTTCAAACATATTAGCTCATTAGTATTTCGTACCAATAACACTCGTGCACGAAATATTGGGAGGGGGGGAAAAAAAACACACAACGATTTCAAACTCTCAATCCTATCATTCTTTATAATACAACAACAAATCCGTCTATTTTTTTCTCAATCACACACTATCAATAAATGGGGCGCCCCAGGTTGAGCTGTGGGCTGGAGGAACTAAACTCCTACCCGAAGTCTAACCAGCCTGTTAGCCCGAGGGGTACCTAATCTACTGGATTGTTGACGGGGAAGCCTCTTCTATGATACTTCGGGCGTTCCTCAAGGATGTGTAATAGGTCCACCTCTTTTCTTAATTTTTATAAACGATCTCGGTGATAACGTTAATTGCAGGTTGCGATTTTTTGCTGATGATGCACTTATTTATAGGGAAGTGAGGTGCTCTGACGATTGCTTCGAAATTCAGCGCGAACTGGATGTTATTTCGGAATGGTGCCGTAAATGGCAACTTACACTTAACTGCAAAAAGTGCAAGGCAATGCAAATAAGTAATAAAAAGACCACGTTTGCTCACGAGTACAAAGTTAACAATTCAGTTGTCGAATTCCCTGAAGTATCTAGGCGTAGCAGTACAAAGCAACATGAAATGGAACTTGCACATCACTTCCGTCGTGGGCAAAGCTAATTTTGAACTACGTTTTATAGATCGTATTTTGAGAAGTTGTAATGCTCATACAAAGGAAATAGCGTAAAAAACACTAATGCGTCCGCATTAGGAATACTGTTCTGAAATTTTGGATCCGTATCGCAAGGGATTAATTGATACGTCAGAGAAAGTACAGAGGAGAGCCGCTTGATTCGTGACCGCTAGTTACAGTCCTTATGTAAGTGTCACAGAGCAGATACGTGGGTTGGGCTGGGATTGTTTGGTGGACAGACAATGTCGTTTGCGTTTGAATTTGTTGGAGAATATGCGAAAATCTTTAATTTACGAGTTCAGTGAAATACTTCTTCTGCCAACCTATTATATGACAGGAGGGATAAGATTCGAGAAATAAGGTGCCGTACTAATAAATTTATGTATTCTTTCTTTCCTCGTTCTGTTCGGGGCTGAAATGCACTGATGTAGGATTGGTGCTTAGCACCCTGTGCCACCTACAGTAATTGTGAATTGCAGAGTATAGATGTAGATGTAGAGGAAAGTCTAGTGTCGTCTTTTGTCTGCGAAATGTGTAACTTTGTGTGTTCAGTACGATAAGTGTATTTTTTTTTTTTTTTTTTTTTAATATGAAATGTGCAGACTATGAGGCGGATATTTTAGACCGGACCGGGCATTCGCCGAGATAATTGCGGGAAACAGCCGAAGAACCGCATTCATTACTTTCTGTACGCGAGGGCATGGGCTCTTGCCCGGTCCCGTTGTACCTCCTTGAGTCATTGTGCGGCGCTCAGTGCATTGATTGAAAGAGACTGGCGGGTCCCTTGTTTATTTAAATATATTAGAATTCAAATTTTTTATCCCTATGTTCTTCGTATATTAGTGTGGCTGACAGGCTACTATATTATCAGAGTTGCCATATGAATACTATTTTTTTTTTTTGCTTATCCTTTAAGAGGTCATTAGAGGCGCGAAAGGACGGGGGCGAGGAACGGGAAGGAATTAGTCCATGGGCTTTTGAAGGAAGCATCCCGATATTCGCCTGGTGTGATTTGGGGAAACCACGGAAAACCCAAATTTGGATGCCCAGACGGGGATTCGAACCCACATCCTCCCGAATGAGAGGCCAGAGCGTTATCTACTCCCCCCACCACGCTCGGTGCCATATGAATCGACCATTGAACTACATTATTTGCAACGAGAGAAAAACCTATATTTGAATGATCCCAATTGTAGTCGAACCCGCAACTTCTAGAATGGCAGTCAACATTGTCTTTACAATTACTATTAGTTTACTAATCATGTACAAATGTCATCGTTATTTTACACAGTCGGATTACAATCGCAACTTTATAGATTTTTTTTACTTGCATAATGCAAGCGAGCAGAAGAGTCTTCCATGTGATTTAATGCCTTTCTGATAGCAGAGATCATTAGGGGAGATGTATTCTCTTTGAAGCAAACGAGTACAGCCATCTCTACACATAACCGGCAAGCTTTTTCTAGCGTGTTATTTGCAATTCAGTTTGTGAAACGTTATTCTTGAAGCCGGATTTGGCGTTAGTCCAAGCATTCACATAGGCTACCACCGCGAACGATCAAAAAACATAATCACGTTGGCCGGTATTAACGCTGCAGCGGGTTTTGATCTCGCGCCTGTATTAACACCTGAAGCACTTTAAATCAAGCGCTGTGTTTCCTATTCTGACACTTATTCTGTAACTATTTTCTATTTGTGTTAGAGTAATAATTATCTGTTTACATGTAATAGCATACTGATGTTGTATCAAGAAATGTGGAAAGAGCAAGCTCAAGTGTGAATTAATCTAAGAAAATTCAGTACTCGAAGAGTTTAGTATCTGGATGTTGTGGATCATTTTCCTCAATTTCTGATAATATTAATAATAAATTAAGCCAAAGCAATTGACTTTTTGTATTTATTGATCTCCTGTACGCGTTTCACTTCTTTTGCAGAAGCATCTCCAGCGGTTTTTTTCTGTTAATTACGTACAAAAGTTGTAAGCAGGTTATGTTATGTTTGGTACAGTGGAATGAATTATTATCTAACTTATAATCTACTTATATTTTGTGGTCTATTCCATTTCTTTTAGCTCCATTCTCAGCATCAGTGCTTTTGCACTTTTGTTGAGAAGTGTCTTAGTAATTTTCATTGTATATCTCATTATTGTTGTACTTTAAACATCTTTTTTAGTAAATTAGCCTCAAATCCAGTAAAAAATGGCGTGTTCAACAAAATGTTTAGGGAAGTAACTTCTTCGCATTTTTTTAAACAAATAGAATTCTTATAAAATAACGGCCAATGCAATTCGTCATACCTTAAGCCATATATGGGCAACCTCCGGCCCCCGGGCCGGATCCGGCCCTCCACCAGCTTCAATCCGGCCCGCGAGAGATTCAGAAATTTCAAATAAGCTTCAAACTCAAGTCTCTCATTCATTTTCATTTGATTTTTCTATCTGTTTTTGTTAATTTGCTTTTTGTATGTTTGATTATGCTATTTTAATTCTAATAAATATAAAAGTGTGTGAATTTTTATCGCCTTTTTATTTACTACCACATAATTATTTCTTACCTACGGCCCGCGGTCTCATTAAGTCCCGAAATTACGCCCTTAGCTAAGCAAAGGTTGCCCATACCTGCCTTAAGCTATAGCAAAAGTCTTTCATCCTGGTCCAGGTTGCGTTTCAACCTAACCACAGTCTCCGCTAATATTGCCTCAAGAAAATTAATGCTTCAATCACACGCGAATTAATACATTGATTGTATAATATGTCAGTGACATCAGGCGTAGCGATATCTTGAGTTCTTACATCTTTCTTTTTTGTGATTCAGATGCATGTTTCAACGCTTGAGCACCAGTTACATGGGGAACTGCACCACTTTTGGTACCTGCCAGAAACTGGTACTAACCTGTTGAAATTTACATCAGTCGCTTCGTCAACATGTCCTCTTCACGTTTTGCGATCATACATTCCGAAAAAGTCGCCAGGAATTTAATTAAAAATGCTGAAATATGAAAGGCTGAGCAACTGCTAAATGCTTCAGCACTGCTAAAATAACGAAAATTATCGGTACAGGGATCATTTAACCTAAACAGTTTAGTTTTGTCATAGAAATCGTGGTTAGGTTGAAATACGGCCTAGACCAAGTGAAAAAAAAAATTAAGAAATTTTGGCTATGCAGCATCAAACACGCAATGGCGTATTTGTTTACAATGGAAGCAATCGATTATCTCTGATTGCTCGTTGCCATGTAAGATGGCAGGCATCACCGTATTACAACTCGGATAAATATTGCGTGTTTGTTTTTTTGTGCTACTTTTTACAAAGGAGTAGAGCTGAAAAGGCATGAAAACATTACAGCAAAGGATTAAATCAACATTTTAAGAGACTGTCACTGATGTTTTCAACGTTGGCGGCATGTAACGGCTGAGCGTCATGTCATATTTCGACATGCGACTCAAATAATGATCTTAGTAGTATCGCGTCGGTGAAAGCAAAAGAAATTAAAAATAAATTTAGCAACTTACGTTATGCCTCGTCATATCAGTGTGCAACTATTTTCATTCTAACGAAGAATTTTTTTTTCAATAACATGGCGCTAATGAAAACTTTTTTAGGTACTAGTGTCCTTTGTTGTAACGCCAAATGCCAGTTGGCTATCTGACAGAGGAAAAATTTCAATCTAATCAAAACTACCGCTAACATTGATGCTCGAAAATTAAAGCACTCATCTTACATCTCTTTGGATAAAGCATTTGTGAAAATATCTACATCGCACAATATATATAAGTAACTAATATGTTAATTTAAACACAATACATACTTTTCTTTTAGAGTTTGGGCACTTAATACTTAACTACACAGAACTGTTGCTGAGCAACGATTATCACCTGTACTATCTAGTAATATCTCTGGCCGTTGCTAATTGAGCTACGTAGGCTGGGTGCGTGACGTTAGCGTTACGAACACGTCTACACGATGATCAAGCTTTCATTAGTATACATTGAAGAAAAATGGAAATTATACATTGACAAAGAGTTCACAGCAATCTCTCTAATTTCATTTTCACACACTCGAAGTCGATATCTCTGCTTATACGCCTTCACGTCACAGTGAAACATCTCGTAGATCACAGCACTTTATCTAAATCCGCATTTGGGAGAGAGAGAGAGGGGGGGGGGAATGTGGAAGGAAATGGATATCTTAATTATTTTTACTTTTTTAAAACAATTTCTTTTTCTTGCTGCTGTTTTTTATCTTTTTCACGGAGTCCGCATTTACTAATAGGCTTATAGTCTGTACATGAAAATTTGTTTTCCATTGGAGCATTAAGACTCGTCGACATCAACGTTATTAGCGGCGGTTGAAGATGGGAGTGAGCAACGGGAAGGAATTCGGCATGTCCTTTTTGACGGAACCATCCCTGCATTCACTAGAAATTATTTCGGGAAACTGTGGTAACCCTAAATATGGATGGCCGCACAGGGACTTAAAGCCACGTCTTCCCGAATACTAGACTGGAGAGTTATCTACCAGGTTCCGTATCAGACAGTTTGCGGGATGATGTGATGTACGCCAGGAGTTAATATTTTCACTGATTGTTTGGGACCAATGTGCTAGCTCATTTAGCGTTTGTCAGGCTAAACCACGTGGAGGCGAACTAGTAGCAGATAAATATCCTACTTTCTCTATAATAAGTAACTTTTACTTATGTAACGTATAATATACGCAGAAACGTGCTTCTTTTTCTCCATGATGATTTTGTTGCTGTTTTTTTTTTTTTTTTTTTTTTTTTTTTTTTTTTTTTTTTTTTTTTTTTTTACTTATGGCTTGACGCCTCGTCGACGTCGAGATAATTAGAGGCGGAATGGGACTGGCAACAAGGCTCGGGAAGGAATTCGGCCATGTCCCTTTTGAATGAAGCATCAGATTTCGTTGTTATAATGTGTAATTAAAGAGAGGTTTGGACTGTTCAGTACAATATGGCGGCACTGTAAAGCCCTTGGCCAAACTGTCAATTTTTTTTTAATATTCCTCATTTTTCATTCGAATTCATTCCATTTTCGTTATATATTTGAAATGTTTTTTAAAGCGATATTCACATAATCATATCCAGACTGCGTAAATCTGAATTAAATTTTGAGGGAAAGTAATTTATCAGCATCAGAAGCAACGCTTTTACTGTATTTTGTAACAGACGTGTAACCAAATTATCTGTTTGTGAACGGTGTTCGCACTGTGCTGCAGCCGTTTAGGTTTATTAGATTCCTGGGGTATCGGATCACAGTTTGTGAATAATGGATGCGACCCTGTGCCATCCCCAGAGGGGCTGTTTGAGGTCTCGCAACACAGCAGAATCTCTCGACCAGTGCTCCGGCCGCGACACAGAGGGGGGAAAAAGGAAGACAAGAAGAGAGAGTGAGCGGGAGCAACATGAAGATAAATGTTTTATATTGGGCCGGGCGTCCATTGTCTCGAGTGTAATTCCGGAGGCGGCTTCAATTTCCGCGTCTCTCCGCCGCCTTCCCCAGAAACACTTTTCGACAAATGGTGGCTAATTCGCGCGTCCCGCCCGCACAAAGACTCTTTTGTGTTTCGGAACTGCGAGTCTCGCGTCAAACAAAGCCGCCCGCCTTTCGTATTTATCTACGGTGTAATATATTTCCAGCGCTCTTCCTGAAAGATAAACACAACTCCCTCACAAGCCCTTCAAGAGTTTTTGAAGTACTGCCTGCTTGCTCCGGATTTCTCGTGAATTACTGCCCACTGCTGTTGTAGCCTGTGTTACGGAAAAATGTGGGAAATGAAAAACAAGGGAGGTAGACAGGGAAATATTGTGGACGGACGGCTTCAAGACGTAGAGGGAAAGAGAACAGCGCATATGCCGCTTCTCAAATGAAGCAATGACCAAGCAGCGGGGAGCTATTTTATTATTGATTCAGGCCCACTATGAAGCCCAAATAACTAGTTCTTTGATGCTCGCCTTCGTTCCCTATACCTTCTAAGCCCAGCTAATAATTTTTATTTTCTTTCCTATGAGATGGGTTTCAGAGGTTTAGTTTTTTTTTTATCTGCTTAACGTCTCTCTAACAGCGAGGTCTTTAGAGACAGCAAAGGATGGGGGGCAAGGAATGGGAAGGAATTCGGCCATGGTCTTTTGAAGGAAGCATCCCGGCATTTGCCTGGAGTGATTTGGGAAACCATGGAAAATCCAAATGTGGATGTTTGGACGGGGATTCGAACCGCTGTCCTCCCGAATGCGATGCCAGAACGCTAGCCGTAACACCACCATGCTCGGTCCGAGGTTTAGTAATTTTTGGTGGAGTGGACCAGGAGTTAAACATATTATATAATTTTGAACGATCTGCAACACCAGTATCGGAAATCCAAGCGTAGTCAAAATCTTTTTGTACCTCATTGAGCCCATTGCTTCCTGTCCCATAGCTTTTGATAAGTGAGAAGTCCTTCTTGATAAACCTATGCTGTCTATTGTCATTAGGTGCCCGTAAAACTTCAGCCGTCTACGTTGCATGGTGCTTTTAGCCGTTACCAACCGTTGGTACAAGTCGCAGTTCGCTTTCAGTAGGTAGGTTTCATCAGGGTGCACTCTTGGCCCCTGGATTTTCTTCAGGATACGTCTTTCAGCTTCTTCCAGATCATCCATGGTGCCTTTCCTTTTCATCAGCAAGGTCTCCGCAACATATAAGAACTGAAGTCTCAGAACAGTTTTCTAATGACAGATTGTCATTTTTTGAAATATGTAAGCTATGGAAGAAGAGCAGCCAATTATATCACGTGGTCGTTTCTGTGAGCTTTCTTTGCCACCGCAAAACACAAACCTACGGAACCGTTTTGGATGGTGTTTTCACGGTCTGGAAGCTTATGACCAGCTTATAATCTTATGACTCAACGTGAACAGTGGACGAAACAGTAAATGGTAATATGATCGTGAACTGAATCATTGTTTTTTGAAGCGGCGTATGTGACCAAATGTAAACTTCCGGAAAGCTAAAAATAACCAATCCAAAACACTTATTACAAATCTTTGTTTAGCTTTATATGCTATTTTCATTGGAAATATGTTACCTTAACATGTCCCATATTTCGAAAAGAAACTGTTATGTCTATACTCAAGGAATAAAAAACCGCCTAAAAAGACAAATGTGAAAAATGTTGATCACGAACTTTCAAAAAACGCCGATTCAACTGAGCAGATAGGCGTCAAAGATAACAAAAAATTAGAGATAAATACACCAGCCTTTGTACTTTTTAAATATTGTTTTTGACTGCTTATATTTTATTGTTTAGTAACCTGTTTAGTGAAGGAAACTTAAAATATTAAAAACTGTATTTAACGTGTCTTATGCGGGCACTACTCCACGAAACGGTGTTTTTTCAGTTTTTTTTCACGTCTACAAAATTTAAGATCCACTCCGGCAAAGATGCATCGCTTGGAGAAAAAAAAAAAAAAACTTTATTACAAATTTTACGGTAAATGTACAACATCCTAATGTTTGTTCCAAGTAACGCACTTTACTGTATCTTTCCAGTTCAATGTAGTGGATATTTGGGTTTATTTAAGGTTGTATTCAGTTTTATACAATGTTAGCTTGAGTAGTGTACGTGTCAGAAACAGTACGTTCGACCGAGCGGAAGATAGTACCTGCTACATCAGCATAATACTTTTGACGTGGGGTAATTATTGCGATCTCAGCAGAATTCATGTGAGGAAACCAGCAAGTGATTCCGATTGATTCTGATTTGCATGTGGTCCATCGTAATTAAATAATTAAATTCATATTATTAATACACTCGTCTTGACACTCCAACTTAAACGTTTGTTACTCAAGGAATCTAGTCGCTCGCTCGACTTAGTCCACATCTGTATTCGCTTGTAACTGCAATCGTACCTATGTTACAACAGACAATGACTTTTAATAAGGAGACGCATTTAACAATGACAGAACTCCCTCGACGGCCATCCACATTTTGCGTTTCGTTCTCTCCGCATATTCTACAATTGAATTAAAAACCGTTGTTCAAAAGTATGCTTGCCATATCGTAATGCAGTAATGCACGGTAATTGGTTCTGTGGCTACAATATTTGGAATAATTGTCAAATTCGTAATAGATTAGTTATAACTGCTCTAAATATCTCTTGTTCCATGCAAATAATTATTAAATTTAAATTAAATTGCAATGGAGCGCATACTCCGGTGGAAATTTCCCTAAACACCAATCTACCCATTTTTCTGCATCCACCTACGTTTACCCTCCACAAATTTTAACTTTAAATTCTTTCAAAGTTTTTGGCAAATCATTCACCATTTCTCTTGGCAACTTTTTCCAATCCCTGACATCCTTACCTAAAAAAAGAGAATCTTCCCACACCCTTGTGTCTGAAATCTAGTGCCAGTTTGTGGTCATGGTCATCTTTGACCTTCCATGCACTACTTTGCATACCTACACCAATATCTTTCCATGCCTCATCGCCCTGTACACTCCCATAACCCTCATCATCCTCATCATCCTCCTCCTGTCTTGCAATGAATCCCATTCCAGCTCCTTTATCATATCCGTCACTGATTGCATTCTGCGATAATTTCCAGAAACAAATCTAGCAGCCTTTTTTGCACCCTCTCCAATTCCTGTATTTGATACGCAAAATGAGGGTCCCATACTACACTACCATATTCGAGCAATGATCTGGCCAAAGTTTTGTAACCCAATTCTTTTACTTCTCTCGTACATCCCCTCATCACCCTCTCCAACAAATGCAGAATTTTGCAACCTTTTCCTACTACCTGTCCAATGTGATCTACCAACTTAAGCTTTTATCAAATGTAATGCCAAGATATTTACATTTCATGTCTTCAATAAGCAATTCTTTCCCCACCTTATAACCATAATAAACCTTTAGTTTTTTATTTGTGTTTCTAATAAGCTGATTCTTCTTTGCATTTATCTTCATCCCATGTTTAACAACCCAACTAGATATCCTGTCCAGATCACCCTGCAACTGTTTACATTCCTCAACCGTTTTGATCCTTTTACGATTATATAGCTTTATGTCATCTGCAAACAATCTAATTTGTGATAGTAAACAATCAACACAATTATTCATTAGAATAATAAATAGCAATGGTCCTAATACGCTACCCTGTGGCACTCCCATTTTTATTTTTACTTCCATTTCTTTTCATACTGCATTTCATACCCTAACTTTCTGTTTTTTTATCTTTCAAAAATTATTCTATCCAGCAAATCACTTTCTGATCCACTCCAATAGATTGTACCTTATTTACTACCATTTTATGGCTCACTCTATCAAAAGCCTTTGAAAGATCTAGTGCCACACCATCAGTTTGACGTCCCTTGTCCATTTCATCCGAAATATCTTGCATATATCTTAATTTAGTACAACACGAAGATTGTGTAGGTGATTCTCTCTGCGGAAGTTTTGTATTAATAAGCTACACATATGTATAAACCTCAATTATTACAGTCTGATTATAGCACACAGATAATATAACTCAAATATTAATTGTGTAAACATTAAATCAATTAAGCTCTGAAAATATATAAGAATGAAGGGTTTATGGACGTTGAGGTTTAATATAGTGCTCACGGAAAAATTGTGAAGTCCGAACTTTGCCAGAAGATGGTGACGTAAGTTTTGATTAGGGAAATATCGTTACCCGACATGAAAATACGTGGTGTAAAGTGATGTCAAATGTCCGTTGGATTTAGGAGTGATTTTTTTGTTCTATACACTGGATGCTTCATATTAGGCCTTATCATTCGAACATTCTGCAGCCAGAAACACCTCCGAAAGGTAGCTCTCTTAAGGGTTGAAAGTGTTATCTTTCTTGGAAAAGTAAAATATTGCTTTATGATGGAAGGATGCTGCAAACAAACTGCAATATCTTTGCATGAAAGCGATCCCTTGGGTCTACTGAACCGGAACGTGATACATAAAGCTGTCAATATTACGTCACATTTATCTATTTTTATCTCCCCTATTCACTGGTGGTTTGGTCTGAACGTAAATTCTTCTGCCTGAATCCTTTGCTTCCCGAACCCCTCTGAAAACCAGACTCAAAACTTCAATGTAAAAATATTTCAAAACCTGACCTTTTTTTTATTATTTCACGGTTACTAAAAAATATTGTAATACTGAAAGTTGTACAATCGATGAATATTATGTACCAGGATCCTGTAATGCATGAATTTCTTAAACCGGAACTTGAAAGTGAGAACTGCCACTCACTGGCGGTCCATCACTTTGCCATCTACCGTATCGCAAAGAATTCAGTGTTTAAAGAGTTAAGCATCTCGGAAGATGTATTTGGCATATCTCTTGACTGGTATTCTGTCTTCTTAGTTTTTTGAAAATGACCCAAATTTAATCAATAGTATTTCCTTTTCTTTATTATGGAGAGTCCACTAAGTTAATATTCTTAAGTTATTTACTTTCCTTTAGCATGTTTTTGAAAACCAGTTCCGAAAATATTTAGTATCAATTTATTTTTTGTCGATTAGAACTCAGAATGGATTTACTACAGTAGTTTCTGAAATCAATGCTGGTAATTACTCTTCAGGAAAAAAAGGAACAGGTGCAACGGCTGAATTCTTATGTTACGACTTCCTATTGGTGGATGCAGCAGTTACTTAAGTGAAATTTTATCCCTTTTTCGAAAGTTTCCTTCCCTAACCTGTTAATGCTAAAACAACTTTTTGTACATCGCTTTAAATCAATTTTTATTACAAAATTGAAGTCACTATTATTCTGAATTGCGAGAATTTTGTTATCTGGAAGTGTGTTTCACCTGTTACAATCTGTGGAACGCTGGATGTTCAGTGCATTCCGTTCGCTACATAGCTAGATGGAATCTCAATTGAAATTCGAAGTATACCACAATGCCCATAGAAACGCAACTTCCCTCACAATTGCAGCGTAAGCGAAGGAATAAAGCGTTAACACTTACTAGTATTTATGTGCTAGTATTTCTAACAAATAATGAGCTGCAAAAAACATTACAATAAGAAGTTTTTCTTCAAGTTATGTTTAGAAGTCTAATATCAAGTTGCCCATTCTTCCATTTTGATAAAAATAATCCACATTGCGATCATACTAACAGCATTCTAAACAATGCTTTTCCTAAATGAAATTACTTTTCAAATGTGTTGATTTACATGATCTGTAGTACACTATATGATAACAATGCAAAAATTATTAATTTCAAATTGTTTTAATGATACATCTTACTTATTTCCAAGCTTAATTGTAATCGTACGTAAAATTCAGAAGTAGTTTCATATTGCACAAATGTTAACGTATTTCGATATCGGGAAAACTTGTGTCGTCACACTCTAACACAGGTTCTTGTATTTGGATAAAAACAAAACATTTCAGCCTACAGTTCTGACGGTCTATTATTGTATTATCATGTTAGATAATCAGGAAGTGAAATGGCACGGAATATGTAAGTTAATACGAAATTTTGCCTTCAACAAAAACAATTGTAGGAAATATTTAAAAAAATAAGTTCTTACCGAAAAATACATTCGTTTTGTTAGTTATTTCAGTATATATCAGTATCTGCATTTAACGCATCAGTTAGTTTAATTTCCATTAATTACAAATTCAGAAGAACTATTGTAACAATAGACATCTTCAGCAGGAGTCAATGCTTAATCTTTCATCAAGTTTTCCACAGTGAAATTATCTAACGTAAACATTTAACAGATATTAAAAAAATGACTAAATTTCTGTTAGTTATAGAACAACTATGTCCATTAAATTTAATGCAAACAAACACTTTCAACTCAATACAAGAACAGTTCTTTGAAAACAGAAATAAATTTTGTAGACGATTATTGCTTATTTCTCTCTATACGCTTTCATATAAAATGAAAAGTTTCGTAAGTAATTGAACTTCACATTATGATGTTACAAATGCTACTTTCATTAGGAAAAGAGTTACTCTTTCATCTACTATTGTAACCATTTTGAATGTAGGGGTGCAATTAAGGATCCTATAGCTGATGATCGATGACTAAAATCTAATTTCTTCGCTTAAATGACTACGTTTTTTTTTTTTTTTTTTTTTTTTTTTTTTTTGCGAAATTGTATTGATGATACTTCCTTTATCATCTTTTACACTAAAAATTATGCAACAATGATTAAACATCGCGGCGTCGTCACGATACGTTTGGAAATAAATGAAAAGACTGTTTATAAATTAGATTACAATCACGTCTTAACTGTTGCCAAAAATTCATGTTTTGGTTTATAAACGATTATTAGATACAAAAATATACGAAATGTATCATGATGTCCTGAACGCCGCTCGTCTTTCTGCAACCCAGTGCTGCCACCTGTACGCCATCGACGAATCTACTCCACCCGTGGCGCCACCTGTTCACAGTTCTGCCAACCGTAATCCCGCCTCCACCCCCCTACAAAATGTGACACTAAACTACACGCAATGAAACAACCTTATCATTTTCTCGGCGAATTTTGCACTACTAGCACTTTGCTAGCTTGTATTTTTCTTCAAGCTCTACATTAATGAAGAAAATTGTAGTCATTTTACATATAAAACCGAGTAAACCAATATACGATACTTTATTCCGTAAAAAGCTTATTTCTAAGGCTCATAACATCAATAATAAAGCAGATTTGTTGGTAGCGTAAAATATGCCTTCATATATCCCAAATATGTTAACAGGAACTACAGTACCATGCATTCACCTCGCATACAACGAAATTAGTTTCGTTTCTCGTATTTTCAGGTTCCATAAACAAAAATTTTACACTGAAGATTGTCTGGTGTAAATGTTCGTTGGGAGATTAACACTTTCACCTGAACTTTGAACAATTATGTTCTTGACCATGTGTAGCCTTCTGGTACCTAAAATATTTAAGCAATCGGCCGCCACGCATTCGTATTAAACCCCCAAATGCGAAGGGTAATTGAAATAAAGTCACTTGACACAGTTTCGGAGTAACACAATACTTATATTCTTGATAATAGTTCACTCGTACATTGTCGGTATTAGATACGTAGATAAAGCATCGAACAACAGTTTCATTGAAGATTACAGGTTAAGCACAATCATACGAGAAGATAAAAACTCACACAACGTCCCCCTAACAATACTGAGTACTACGGTATGTTGGAATTTGCCGAAACCGCTACCACTTGGAGCAGTTCTCCCCGCTAACTAGAGTGAAGTTACGAGATCACTTTCCGGCGAAAGAATGAGACTACATAATGGCACGAAGTTATTTCTTTGAAAATCACTAACAGACTGAGGCAAATCATGGTGGCTGCATGGCCTTTTATAAGCTTGCCATGGCCTATGACGTCAGCAATTTTTTTCTTTAATTAATATCTCCTAAAGTAAAAAATAGTTTAACTTATAATTTTTACAAGGGCTTCCGATGATCATGTTCTATCTGTTTTAATTTTATTTTACTTTCAAAAGTATTTCTATAAGCTTAAAATTAAGGTCTATCACGTGACCAACTTGGCGGACTTTCTCGAACTCCAACAACAATTAACGACAATCTATCTTTTAAAACTTAATTACCAGATAAATGCTTAAACTTTTTACCAAAACCATTATATCTTCGTAATCGTCTCAATTTGGACTATCTACTGATATAAATTTCTAAATTGTATTCCTTTTAGTTAAAAAGTTCATTTTCTTCTCATAATTAAAACTGCTAGTTAAACTTTGCCAAATTAGTTATTTTACTATCAAAATATTGGGAACAGTGCTGAATATAGCCAGTAATAAAAGTTCAGCTGTAGCTTTACTCAATTCAAAGATAATTTAAATCTTAGATTTTTTACTTTTCTAATCGCGTGTCTCAAAACGTGAACAAACCGAAATATCTCTTAAAATAAATTTTTCACCATATAATGAATACACTTTAAAATAATTCTAATGATGAGTTTTCACTATGGAAATAAATACATGGAAATTCCTTCAAGTTGACAATTACTCTTCTCGAAATTTCTAAGTCCAGCATAAGCGACTTCAAAATTGATTTATAGAATATTTTGCTGCTGAGGGTAGCTAGTGGGGATACTTCTAGAGAACTAAAGGCTACCTTACAAGATCCAAATTAAGGCTTCAAAGAAAAACGTAAAAAGTTAAATAATCAACATACAGGGCGTTCGCCGGAAAACGCTACCCTCCCAGTCTGTTGCCGTCGGCAACTTGCTCGGTCAGTGTAGCCAGCAGTTTCCGCCAACCGGCACCGTGAATCACCGCACTGTTTAACACCTCCGCTGCCCCAACAGTGCATTGCAGTGACCCTTACATTGTTAAGAACGGTTTCTTTGCATTGTAGATAGTTTGTGACTTCAGTCTCTTATTAATCAGTGTTGTGAATAAACGTTTCTTTGCGGTTTGGCTGGTTTGGGGCTTCATACTCTTATTAATCTGTACCGTGTTTGAGTGTGAGTAAAATTATGGTACGTTACAGTTTGCAACAAAGAATATTTCTCTACGATACATATGTGAAGAAGAAGTCGTTTAAAAAGTGTCGCAGTAAATTTCGTCGCGAATTTCCTGGCGCTTTACTGCCAGCTAAATCAACAATTCTGCGTCTGGTTAAAAAAGTAAGAGAAACGGGTTCATTTTTTAACAAAAAGAGACTGTCGGTCAACCGTATTCTCACAGAGGAGAAAATTAACGATATCGCTTTTCGACTAGAACAGTCACCCAAAAAATTATGAAGTCAGTTAGGGCAGCGTGTGTCTCGAAATATGTTCAGAAGATGTGAAATGTGCATTACACAAGAGGGTCAACACTTCCAGCATCTTTTATAAGGTAAGCTAATGAATTACGTCACATTTAAATGCTTAGCACACAAGTTTATGAAGCGTAATTATTATGAAACAGTCCGTGGCCGACGGTCGAACAATGCCGGAAACTGAGCGCTCGCTCGCCGGGAGCAGTTTCTTCCTTGTAGCGCTAACAGTGGGTTGCGTTTCCCGGCGAACGCCCTGTAGTAATGATTAATACGATGTTTGAACTATAAACAGAAAAAAAATTGCCACACCGTAATACGACACGTTGCATGATACGATTACATTGTTCAATTACTCAGATACTACCACTATTATCCATACGATCTGAACGTACTAGTCCAGCAATTATGACACTTGTCTCATGTAGTAGATGTATTATAAATAACATTGTTAAGTCTGTCTAAAACCATTATTTTGAAATAGAAACAAATATTTAATGCGATGTTGTTGCAGGCCATGTTTCCACAGTTGCTTAATTAATTACTAGTTGAAAGAACACGCCAATGCAACTGTATAGTTTATTTATTGCTGCGTCGTACGCGTTTCACCTCTCACCAAATGTAAATAGTAAGTAACTTTTAGCTATAGAATATCTCATGCCCATCATTATGTAATAATAGGATAAAACTGTATATAAAAACTGTAAAACAGATTCGTCGTTGATGATGCCTCGATGAGAGGTGAAACGCGTACGACGCAGCAATAAATAAACTAAACAGTTGCATTGGCGTGTTCTTTCAACTAGTAAATATTTAATGTCAGTTTTATCTAGATTCCATTGTTTCTCGATTTAGTAGACAGATTGGTAAAATTATGCTCTTCTGTTGACTAGCTGTCAAGTCATCAAAACTAACAGTTACACAGACAGCTATAGGGGAGTTTGAAACTTCATATTGAACTAAATTTGGAGGTTTATATTTCGAATATTAAGTCAGATAAATTCTTGTATTCAGCGAAAGTAGAATTTACATTTCAGTCATAACGTGACGTTCCGAGAATGCTAATGTTATGTGAACTGAAACGAACCTAAAAATGTAGAACCACCAGCCGTTACCAGCGACTTCTTAAACGTGGATTTAGAATTTTAAGTTCCGTGTTCCATAAACGCGGACCCGAAATAATATGACGGGGATGTCATCACAATACCATTCTGACATGAAATTGTCTCATGAAGAAAAGCAATACGTAAAAAGTTTGTTGTCCTTTTACTAAGATACATAGCCTATAGAGTCTGAAAACCCGTGAACTAGTTACATGTAATTGCCCGTGGAAAAAACACGTCTTTTATAAGTGTACCCATGTTACTTCTAGTATCTGTTCCGGGGCTTTATTCATATTCATCAGAAAGGCTAATTCTAGCGGGAACTGCAGTATTTGAAACTAGATCCGTATCGCAAGGGATTGACACGTTAGAGAAAGTACAGAGGAGAGCCGCTCGATTCGTGACCGTTAGTTACAGTCCTTAAGCAAGTGTCACATAGCTGATACGCGGGTTGGGCTGGGATTGTTTGGCGGACAGACGACGTCGTTTTCGTTTGAATTTGTTGGAGAATATGCGAAAATGTTTAATGTACGAGTGCAACGAAATACTTCTTCCGCCAGTCTGTTTATGTCGCAATGACAGAAAGGATAAGATTCGAGAAATAAGATGCCGTACTGATACATTTATGTATTCTTTCTTTCCTCGTTCTATTCGGGATTGGAATGCGCAGAATTAGGTTCGGCGCAAGCGGCTTAAACACTGATCCACCGATATAACATTACACACACTATCCGTCTATCACCGTTCGGCGAGTTTTCAAAATTTAATGAAAAAAATATGTTATTAATTCCGAAAAAAGTATTGTACGTCCTTTCCAACGCTACATAGCATTTCCTTGTCAAATTAAATCAAGATCGGTTCAAGCTTTAAAACTTAACAGAGCTACTTTCTCGTGCATAATATTAGCATAGATTTTCCATGCTGCATTCTCGGTAAGAATAGTAATTTTTTCCTGACAAATGCTACTTTGTGTTTACTACAAGCTTCACCTCTTCTTATCATAGCTAGAACATTTATTGTTTTAATTACGTGTTTTGTTATCCATTACATATGTGAATTTCATGCTTACGTTAAAGTAGTTTATAGACACAGCAGAGCCTAACTTTCTTCTCCAGCCCGTGAGCTGGAGAATTCTTAGGTGAAGTATTTGCCTAGTTGGCATTGCCTTCATTTTTACTGGTTGTATTTTATTTTTTTTTACATTTTTCTTTTTCTTTTCTTACTAGGCTTTATCTAGTGTAACCTTTCTATTGTTGTTGTTATTTTTTTTTTCATCATTTTTTGTTATTATTTTTTTGTTGGTATTTGCATGTATATTTGTCCATTGTATACTTATCTTAGTAAGTGGAGCGGTCTGCGGTGCGGTCCCTGATTCACTTCATATTGCGCGAGCGAATTTATGGTGGGATTAGTGCTCTCTTGCGCCTTATTGTAGAAGGTGGTTGCCAATTTTACGTATCGATCCCTGAGCATTGGCACTCCTGCTACCTGATGTAGATCAATTGTTGGGAACTGCAATGGTAAATGGAGTGCCCTTTTTAGGGCTCGGTTCTGGAGTCTTTGGAGGGTATTGATGTGCGTTGTGGCGGCGTACGCCCAGACTGGAGAGGCGTACTCCATCAGTGGCCGCACCAACGCCTTGTAGATGTGTACACCTGTCCTGGGGTTGAGGGTGCTGTTGTAGTTTAGTACAGGGTACAGTTCCCCCAGCCGGCGCTGCACTCTTTGTCGTACGTCGTCGACGTGGGCCTTCCAGGTCAGCTTCGCGTCTAGGATGACACCCAGGTATCTTGCCGTTGTCACCCAGGGGATTCTCTCGCCGAAGAGCTGGGCACGGCGGCGTTCTTCTTCTCGTCAGCATGATGGCCTGGCTTTTCGACGCATTTATACGAATTCTCCATTTAGTAGCCCACTCTTCTATGTCATTCAGCGATGCCTGTAGCCGTCGTCCAATTATCCCGGGGCAGCGTGAAGCTGGAAGACTGTGGTGTCGTCCGCGTATAGAGCTGTTTCAGCTTGCTGCCGCATGGGCAGATCGGCTGTGTATAAGCTGTATAGAACTGGAGCGAGTACTCTGCCCTGCGGGACGCCAGCACGGATGTATCTTCGTGAGGATGTCGCGTTGTCCACTTTTACGACGAATGTCCGTTTCTGTAAGTAGCTGCGGATTATCTTTAGGAATCGGCCTGGCACACCAAGTGTCGCAAGCTTGTATAATAAGCCTTCGTGCCAGACCGAGTCGAAGGCAGTTTATAGACAGCATTGGAGATATGTTTCCAGGTATGTTGGACAGTAGTCGCACGACATAGGACGCTTCCTGTAACTATGTTTTTCAAGTCTCGCTATTCCTAGGCACAACCTTTGCTCTTGCCTTTGTAGGAACTTAGTCTCCTACCATGCGGGTTCTAATATTTAACGGTACATATTAATAGGCCAATGAAATTAATTCAAGCTGTATTCAGGTGAAAAAGGATGAATGATAAAGTTCCGTGCCTCACTACACCCTCAGCGCAGTAACCGTTTTTTCGAGAGTAACTGAGGAGAGTATATTGGCAACCATGAAGAGATGAAATTCTTTAATATGCGAGTTACTAGGTAATGGCTGTTTTTTATTATTATTTTATTTTTTTCCTTCATTTCCTGATTAACACTCCGTCTGCTAGAGAAGGACTCTATATTAAGTAGAATTATATGAACGAAGTATTTGTTTCAAAGATATTTCTTTCATTTGCAAGAACCTTCAACAATGAAGCTGTCATGCTTGTGATTAATTTTTTTTAAATATTAATAAACATAACATAGCCTCTCCGTTAACATTTTATTTCTTACATTAGTTCCTTATCTTTTTACTAGCAATATGTAATAATCATTGAAGTCTTATCTATGGTTAAAACTGACATGAGAGCGGACTACTAAAGACCAACTCGCATGTATATGTATACACTTGCACCTGCTAACTAAGTAATTGCATAGGCTGAATTTTCAGTAAGAAATCGCGAATCCGCCTGATGTTTGTTCAGAGAAACACATGGGACATTTGTCTCCGCTAATAAAACTCATAATCTTGGTCATTGTGTAGCAATGTCCGTCACACTATGACTTCACATAGTCAGCTTCGTTGCTAGATCAACAACGGCCAGAGATATTGCTACATAGTAGAGACTATGAGGTTTGTTTAGTAACAGTTCTATTTAGTTAAGCATCCGGAAATAAATAAATTGACAAAACACTGAAAGGAAAGTAGATATTTCGTTTAAATCAAAATTAATTATTAGTTACTTTTATTTATTTATATTCATTCTATTTAGATGTTTCGATTAAATTCTTTGCTCAAAAATATGCAAGAAAAAAGCATTAATTTCGATGAGCAAAGTCAGCGGAAATTTTCATCAGTTTGTTATACAGGGTGCGGCAGCATAACTTCCTTTTTTCAAAACTTAATAAAACTCATTGTATGTATCAGAAAAAATTTATTTGGTTTTTATAATGTAGGCCTATACATAAAGTTTTGGTTTACTTAGTTTTGAAGGTCAAATCTGGTAGGTGACGTCCCCCATTCTGCACACACCAAGTAAACCGATTTCTGGTGTTTGTCATGAATCCTGCCAGCATAGCAGGCGTTATGTTGGCAATTTCTTCCCGGATGTTGGTCTTCAAATCTTGTAAGGTCCTTGGGCGGTTCACATAAACACGGGATTTAAAAAAAAAACCAATAGAAAAAATCACAGGGGGTCAAATCGGGAGAGCGGGCCGACCACTCCAAATCGCCCCTAATTGAGATGAGGCGCTCTGGGAAGTGTTCCCTCAAAACAGCCATTGATGCTCTTGAAGTGTGTGCCGTTGCACCGTCTTGTTGGAACCAAGTGTCCCCTAAGTCCAACTAATCTAGCCGCGGGAAAAAAAATAATCCTGTAACATGTTTACATACCGGTTCGAATTCACTGTCACTGTGACTTCATTTTCCTCAAATAACCAGGGACCGATAATGCCACCTGCGGAAATTGCACACCACACTGTGACTTTAGGTGAATGCAAAGGCCTTTGATGCAATTGTCGAGGATTGGTGTCAGCCCAGTAGCGCATGTTTTGTTTGTTGACATATCCACACAAATGAAAATGGGCTTCATCACTAAAAACAACAATAGCGTCCTTAGCAACCTCTTCCAGAAGAACCTCACACGCGTTCAACCGAGAATTGAATTCACTTTCAGAAAGTTCCTGTACAATCGCCATCTTGTATGGATGGAAATGAAGATTATCATGAAGAATTCTACTCGCAGAACGATCGGAAATTCCAAGGGCAGACGCATGTGGTGATCGCAAAATTAAAGCTCTCACTGCCTCAATGTTCTCAGATGATCTAATAGGCCGAGGGCCTCCAGTTCTTCGTCTTGTCGCACTTGCAGTTTGTCTGAACGTAGTGACCCTCGTAACAATTGATTTCCGGTCTGGGACAGGGGCCAACGGGGCTAAATTAAAGTGATTCCGAAAAGCGCGCTGGGTTGCGATCACAGAACAACCGCTCGAAAAGTAGGCCTCAGCGGCAAACCCACCCTCCTCACTGATCCAACGAATGATGGCGACTGAACTGTGTCGGGACAAAACTTTATAGTCACGCCACTCGAACGAGACCACTAGCGCTGCACTATGATATCAATGGACTGAATGGCGCGCATTTTAAAAAAGGAAGTTATGCTGCCGCACCCTGTATAACGTGGGTCAGAATTAAAACTGGCATTTCACGTTACTGAAATCATTACTTCGTCTGATGGAAGTAATTCCTCATCGATCGCAATCAATCCGGCTTATATTAAAATTAAAACTAATATTACGTGGCATAACGTAAGTTGTTAAAATTTATTTTTTATTCCATTTTCTTTCACTATTACTGAGGTGGTTATTTCAGCCGCATGTAACTGTGTCAGCCGTTGAAACGTTGTAATATACGGCAACATTAGCGCAGTTTGTGGTTAGGGTGAAGTGACAACGGAACCGTTTGCCACAACGCTAGGAGCAATTGCATTGAACTTTATTTTATAACAATTCAATTTAGTTACAAAACTTCGAAGAAGTGACTTGCCAGTACACTCCGTTCAACCGGTCTTTATTGACTGACTTTGAGGCTATAAATCTGTAATATCACTAGACTGTTTTTCGGAATATTTACCTTGATGCATTAAACCTATTTCAGTTTATAACAAAGGTAGTTAAAAATTAAGTTCCTTAATTTTATATAGCACATATTAGAGACATTACTATGTAACAAAACTGATAATGCTAGTTGATTAAATTTTGTGTAACAATTATTACAAACTGTATTAGCTGAACCTCGTCTTTTCACAAGAATCGCCCTTTTGTTTGATCCAAGATAGACCCATTCTGTACTCGCAGCAGAAGATGTGACGTAAACAAATAACAAATGGCTAATACAGTCCGTGGCTACACTATCACTTTTGCTGCCTATCCGAAAATCTACTTGTGATGTTCCATTACTACGTTGTGCTGCTTGTACCAGCTTGCCCTCCTGCAGGCGGAGTGAATCGACCCGCGCAGGTAGATGTCCTAACATTGGTCTACCTTCAGGGCAGCAACCTCCTATCATCTAGCTGTAAACTGACATATTGCTGTATGCGACTGAAAAATTCTATTTTCATAACGGAAATTTCGTGGACAGGTGACGATAATTGATGCTGGCCTTTTGAGGCAAAATGGAATACTACAGCATACAGGTTAAAATTCATCCAGGATCAAACTGGCGATATTCAAAGGGTACTCGTACAAACCTACTGACTGGCGTCTTGGTCGTATTGATAAGAGTTTTTAGGTAGCAGTTTTCCGTTATCAGATTGGCCAATCCTTGGTGTATTGCAAAAAGTTTGGTCAAAAGATAGGAGTGCTATGCAGTCATAAAGCATTGGGTTTATTCATCATCGTGAGGGGTAATACAATGTCGAATGGTATAATTAAAGGGGTTTCGTAAGCTATGTTTCATGTAAAAAGCACCCTAACACCTCGTAGTACTCTATAAGAAGTTTCCAGCTAGAGCGTTTAACTTAGAAAAAATGATTATTTCTTAAATGTACGCTATCACTGCAAAATAATTTGAAAATATTAATAGGATGTCTAAGCTTCAAATATGAATAACGTAAACGTAGACATATTACCAGTAGCATACAGATCACAGCAAACACCGCTGGGAATACAACACTATCTGCGCTTACTTTTCGTAAAGAATTCATTAGAGCATAAGATACACCACTGTAGTTAATTTCTTTAAATAAAATGTTACTGTGCAAGTTTTACAATTTCTTTGATATCAGTAGGGTTACAATAGATAAAAATTCATGAAACTAAATCGTTAGAACGGTAAGAGGCAGAAGACAGACAATTGTAATGGGATTCCTTGCGCAGTAGTATAAACTATTACCAATAGAAAAAATGAATTGTTCTCTGGGAATGCTACGATGCAGCAGACACGACCTAGACTAATTTTGTTTTAGACAGCAACGTATTAGAAACCAGTTTACAAAAACGTTGATTAAATCTTTGCTAGATTGAAGGGGAGTATGTTCACATACACATGGTGGGTATCAAATAGAGGAGCAATAGGGGAGATGGGGGTAAAAGCTAAGATAGCTAGATTTTATTGTGAAAATTTCCGAAGGAAATCAGTAATTGACGTGATAAAGTAGATGGGTTTGAAGTAATTGGAAGACAGGAGATGAATGAAAAGAATACGTATATTGTTGTCAGGGAGACTTGGTTGGATATCGGTAGAAGAATTAGTATATGGACGGGAATAGATCATTCTGACCATACTGAAATAAAATGAAATTAGTTGATGCCTACCTGTTGGAGAATAATTCTCAAAAATATATCCAAGCTTTGTGAAATATTGCTCGTGTAAGCCTTTATGTCAAAGATAATATTTAAGTGATCAATACCAAACAGCCGCTCGTATTAATATTTATGAACCAGACTTTCCCACATTATTTTGTGTGTATCACCTGTAGGCACGATACCCGCCATTACCTTCAATGCATTGTCTGTAAGCTTACCTACAAGGCACTGCACACGCTGCGAACCAGTCAGCTGGTCATTATGGATATGGGACTTTAAAGATTCATAAAATTTGTACTGCCTTTCCATACTACCGTCAAAACTAAGTTTATCTATAGGAGGCAGTTTAATGTACTCATGTTCACTTGGCCGTGATGAAGAGCTCATAGTGGAACTACTAATCTTGTTCTGGATGCGTATAATACGTTTATACAAATCCTCAAAGGTGGTTAATGGGGCATAGGCAGGTTTATTTAGTTAAATTTAAATCACTAATCTGATCCATTATATTCTAAAATAAGGCATGAAGATAATCTATAGTTCCAGAGACCATCTTAAAATTTTCATTCTTCCAGGAATCAAACGAAGAGAGATTCAAAGATGTCTTGGAAATAATCCCTCTCACTCTCTTTGAGGTCAATAACGCTAATTTTTGTTTTAATTCGTTGGGATCAGCTTCTGCCATCTTGAAATGACTGAAATAAAGGGTATCCAATTTGTACAAAAAACTATATCAGTTAAGCTGGCAGTCTCAAACCCGGCCCCCAGAGTAACAATAAATTATATTATATATAGAGTAGTGACGTGTAAATAGAAAATTACCCGTGGGGAGTATAACGGTAATATTTGCACAAAGGAATAGGACAAACAACTTCTTTAATCAGGAAAGTTAACGATTGGAATAAATTACGGGGTGAAATGCTGTACAATATATCTCAAACACTGATAGACTGTGAAACAAAATTTGTAAAATAGAAAACTAGATGAGTAGAGATGTTACGCTGAAAAAAGTCAATATTAAAATCCACCGCAGTTAAATTTAATAACTGTTCTTTTCATTTCTGGTTGCAGAAATATAAACCATCATGAAGAACTGCCATGCAGACTGATGGAGATAATGCAGTAACGGAAGCAAGGCTCGGATGATTTAGTCCTAGTACCGGTGTCGCCATATTCGCCCTCTGCTCGATCAGTGCGGGAAAGCCGCGCGGCCGCAGCTGCCGGGGATATTAAAGCGGCCAAAATGCGGGTGCGGAAGAGAGCAGAACAAGGGGTTTCATCCCGAATCGAAAAAGCAGGGCGGTTATTTGTGGTGTGCGTGGGGCCGTGGGCGATCAATACGCGGCCGCGACCTTGCTCAGACAGACTTGCACCGGGCCAAATATAGAGCCCCGCGGGCCGCCAGGCACTTCCTCATCTGCTCCATAAGTCACGCCTTCCCTCCGGAGCAAGGCCTCTGCTCTACCAGGAAGTCCAAATGGGAGAATAGTAACTGCAATGCTAATACCATAAGGGTATGGCAATTGCCTTACGTTACTTCCCTCCTCTTTTTTGGCCAATATTGCATATCAAGTTAGTGCTAGGGGTACTAAGTACACTAACGATTGATCAAGTAAAACTGTAAGTAGTCGATAGTTACGGCACATGAGATTAGTAACTAGCATTCCGGAAAAGTAGAATACCATTCTATTTTTTAAAAAAAGAGAATATGGTTGACAAACCTTTGTGCTACCAATACTAATTACCTATAGATAAAAAATCTATTTAATTCAGATTATTTTGCTTGGATTTCGCGATCACGTGGTATCAATCCACGAACTGCCAACATAATTTCTGTTTCACATGTTTTTCAAAAATTAATGGAAAATGCTGTGGTAGCTGCTTCAGTTGGTTCGTCACATTATTTTTACCAGGTATTCATAAATTACCTATGATAGTTTAAAAGTCAATGGAAAAACTGCTAAGAGCTGCACTGATCCATGTGGACCCAATAATTTTAATAAATTCGCTTGATCTAGTTCAAGTTTCATAATAATAGGTGTTATTCTCAAAACGTATCGCAGCCAACTGAATTTACGGACAGAAATTAGCTAAATTTATAAATTTACAAACTTATATATTTCTAATTTTGCAATTATCAAGATAGCTTTTAAACTTTTGTAAATTTTATTTAAATTGCCGTCACATAACTCATGTCGAATGAATAAAATGTAATTGAATTCTTTTATAGTGTAATGCGGAACTATCTATACTCGTATACATAGTTTTCGTGACTTTGTTATCTTATTTTTGGGTTATTAGATAACCCAAACGAGCTAAAGTTGAACCTCAATTTAATTAACAGTACGGCCACAGGATTCCAATATTACTGGTAGATATGAGGAAGACCTAACATGTTAAGGACTCACTGTAGTATTAACCCTCAGCAAATTCGAGGAGAGCAGAAATTTGAAATTTAGTTAGCCATGTCGGAATTTCAGACAGAATCTCATCGAAAGCCAGACTCCAAGCAGAGCGGCTCAGTTCCCACCACCTCCACCACAATCGGTAATAAACATGTCTAAGACTTAAGACTTGTAGAAATTGTGATGATACAGCCCCCTCGTTGGCATACTTGGAGGCAAAAAGGTGCCAAGCTGTCACGTTGCTGGTTTTCTTAAAGACAATTATTATTTTAAAATTAATTGTGCTATGTGGTTTCATATATTTTATTTATAGGCGTCTTTCATTTTCAGGAAATTTATTATAAACCGATTTTTTCCTTTAACTAGAAATTTTAAAATCTTCCATTAATTATTACTGAGAAACTTAAGAAACGAGTCTATTTAGCCTCCCACATACTTATTGATCTTTTACTATTATTATTTTTAGTTCTTGTTTTGTTTAAAAGTTCCTGTGTTGTATTTACCGTAAAATCTGTTGGCAAAGAACACGCACAATTCATGAATGCAACTACATCACAAGTGCACTCTTTATCTGAGATTTTCATGTGAGAAAAAAATTGCAAAATAGTCTGTCATTTTTTAATTCTTAAGTGACCTAAAATGACTTGATCATTTTTGCAAATGCAGCAAATTTCAATTGGCGGAAAATTATAGAAACTATTTTGCGAACGTAATTTCCTTTTCTGTTTCAAAAGTCCAGACGCAAATTTTACTTTTTAATAAAGCTTTTTATTTAATTGGTAGACCCAACGTCTCCCTGCCATCGATCTGAATATTTTGGAAAAGCTTCGGAAAGCAGCAAAGGTATCCCATTATTCTAAAATAAACTAGTATTCTCTAAATTTACATACAATTATTGTGTTTCATTTATTAACATGTGAGCCTATTTGGTTAATTTTAACTTCAACAATCGATAATGAGCGAACATTCTCCAATATCATACAATATTATAAACATTTTAGAGAAATTGTTTTATGAATTTTTATTTGTTGTTACAAAATAAATTTTACTATATAGAATAACTGTTTTTCTTATTTATGTTACAAAGAAGACATAGTGGCGATGATACGTAGAACGGTATTGGTAGAATAATGAGGAGTGGTGTACGGAAGGCAACAGATCACCATGACCACAATCTGGCACATGATTTCAGGCAAAAGGAAGTGAGAATGCCTTTTGTTACAGGTAAGAATATAAGGAAGGGAACAGATTACCAAATGAAATCATAAAAATTTACCAGAAACACTTAAATGTTTTCAAACTAAAATTCGTGAAGGTCAAATTTAGCTCGGTGGTCATACTGAAATAAATGAATCAATGAAAAAAAGAAAAATCGTGAAATGGGATGGCGGGTGTATGGAGCAGTTGCCTCAAGGGCATGGGGTTCATGATAAATACAGTGAATTAAATTAAATATGCCAGAATCTTTTCATGACTTAACAGAGAATATGGAGCAAGAAATGGGCTCCAGAAAGAACAGCAGTCAAAATATGGTTTCAGTGGTTGGTATATCATCGAAATATGTTTATAGTAGCTGTAAAATTATTTCAGTATTACTTTAACATTTATAATTGCTATGTTACTATAAAGTATATATTTCAGTGTCATGTTCTTGTCTCATGCATTGTAGATGGTCTTCAACGTGTACTGGATGGTTCTATCCTTATATGCCGCGCGCAGAAGGCAGTGGAGTCAGTTGTTTCGTAGTATAATACTCAATCGATCCACAGTGAAACAGAGTAAACATATATATAACAACTGTTATCAGGCCGTAGGCACATTATATTAGCGTGCCTTTAGGTATTCTGTAAAGTGAATTATTAGCCAGTGCTTTAGAAATATTTTTGACGAATTTATAGTTTTATTTTATTTTTAATGTCGTAAACTAGCTGTTAACCACGACTTCGGACATGAAAGGTGTCCCAAAAAGCAAGGAGACGAGAAAATATGACTGAGAATCTCAACCGTTCACTCTCAACTTGTACATAAATGTCGAAATAAAACTAATTGGTCAATCGTCAAACCGTGGCATAAATATGTGAGGCAAGGGGATTCCTGTCACCATATTAATGTGGTGTATTTGGAAGTAATACCCTTATTATACCTTGCTAGATATTATTGAATATTGTAGCGCGTCTTAACATTAATGTGTATCGGACACCCTGGCTAATCTATCATATGATTTTGTATGCACAAGTTGCTGCATGAGAAGCAAAGCCCGAATGAGCGATATAACATTACATAGACTTAAACACGCTATCCGTCTGTCTGTCATCATTCGGTTAGTTTCCAAAATTTCATTACAAAAACTGTTGGATGTAGTCTTCTCGGGAGACTAGCCGAGTAATTAAGGTGTTTCGACACGATATTTCGGCGATCTGAGACTGCGTCGCCATCTTCAGCAGAAGATGGTGACGGAGTCTCAGATCGCCGAAATATCGTGTGCAAACACCTTAATTACTCGGCTAGTCTCCCGAGAAGACTACATTCATTCTCAACGCCGAGAAAGACTTCGTTCCTATACAAAAACTGTTATTTATCCCAAAAAAGTATTCTATGTCCTTGCTAATGATATAGCATTTCCTTGTCAAATTTCAAGATCGGTTTAGGCAACGAGTCTTGAAATCTTAACAGAGTAACTTATATTACTTGTAATATTACTTTATAATATTAGTACAGATTGTTACTCCTAGAAGAGTTGCAATGTGCTGAAACCAAATAATTTCAGGTATCAGGAAGTAAGGTTTGGTGGAAGAATATACCATCTCGCGACAGCAAATAAGCTACCGTTTACTTGCTATGAGGTAACAAAGTTAAGCTGTGACCAGGTGGTCGATATCTAAGGTAGGATGCAATTTAACCAATTAACGGAAGGGACTAAGATCCTTAATTTTTTAGACAGTTAACTGCTTCATTGCGCAAGTTCTTAAGCAGTTATAGTCACAAATGCTTTTCTCTATTTGCAGTATTCATTCCTATTCCAGCCAACTTAGGATTCATATCTGGCAAGCGCAACACGGTCTGAGGCACAAATTCTCGCTACTAGTTCTGCAATGCACCAAAGTCATTTTTGCAGCTAAGAAGCGAATTTACTGCAGAACACAGAGGGTGGGGGGAAGTAGTAGACACGCAAACCTCTCATTAGCAGAGATCGACCTGTCTAAGGCTCTCAAGCCTCCACAGTTCCGATTTATTTCCCACATCACCACGGACACAAACTGGGACAGCGAAACTAATCATCAAGTCACCAAGAGCTTTGTGCATACCACCTCTCTTGTCTATTTCACTATTTAAAATAGCATAGGAGGTGGCAGTATGGTTGACTAATTAAGTCACGTTGCACCACGGAATATGACTATGCAGTAGACAAAGAATTCGATATTGTAACTTGGACTACTCACAGGATCAAACCTATAATATTATCTTACTTTTTTTTGACCATATCTCACACGACCAATCATTTCCATTTCCCTTAATAAATTGTATATGTTTATAAACAATTGTACTAATGTATGAAAATTAATTTGTTGTATGTTGGGTTCCACAGTCTGTAGAATGTGTAGTATTTTGGTAATAAAATAAGTTATTTTGTATAACTAGTGTTAAGATCTTTGATTGTTGCGATTGTAAGCAGCAGAGAGTTGGACGCAAATAGTAATGCACGTTTGTCAGTACTATGAAAATATTTAAAAAAGATTGTCAAGAAGTAATGTTGCGCTAATGGATACAGATGCATAGTAATTCGAGAGTTTTTGGGAACACTGATTATCACTCGTTCGTAACATTACTACCCGTAATTTTTAACTGATGAAATTAATTTACAGTGTTATAACTTCAAAATTAAAGGAGCAGCAGCTTTAAAGTGTTCAAGACGAGGTGGGTCTTCTCATCGATAACACGCTATAATTTCCTGTAGAGTGGAAATGCTAATATACAGTCTAATTCTTCGTGAGCTAACCTGGATGTTGAAGGCCGCTAATTAAGCACTCTAGTTAGGAAGTCTCAAACTCTGCAACAAATTAAAGTATGGAAAGAGGCCCTGAGTTGCGCAGGGTAACTAAAAAATGAAAACTACTACTGCCTGATACCAACATGATGAAAGAATGTTGACGGTACGGCATGTGCCATTTCAGAATACATTTCGAAACAGTGCGGCCAGTTTAAACTTCCCGCTGTAGAGTCCATCGTCACTGCAGAGCTCAACGCCATTTGGGAAGATATGAATTTTTCAGCGAAACTATCAGAAGAAATAATCATTATTCTATCTGATTCACTGCCAGTCTCGACTATTATCAAATTATTTCACCAGCTGCCTAATTATTTAGATTATCAAATAATTGTAGTAGTGAACAAGATCGACTGAATGAGTATGGTTGAAGTTCTACAGTAGTGTAATAGGAAATAAGGAAATGTATAAATTTGTCAAAAAGATAATATACGGTGTAATAGATCAAAATCATGTTATAATGGATGCCGACTTTTTTAAAAAAAAAAAGTCGAGCATGTTACACAGAAATCTGTGAAAGCTGATATATCTGAAGTCATATAAATCAAATGGTCGTAATTATGGGAAGAGGTGACAAGTCTGTTATAATCTGACAACAAATTTCACCATCGCTAAGGCTAGATTAAGATTCAATCATGACCACTACAGGAAACGGCTTTAAAATCTAAATTTGGTGAACTCTCCCTCAATATAATTACGGTAAGATGCAAGATACAGATTACCTGTTTCTCGGATGCTCAACGCGGTATTACCAATCAACATGGCTACTGATGTAGCTTGTTATACGTGACTGCCCCCTACAGGAGCGTTGAACTTCGAGTGTCAGAATTTTATTATACAGATTTCTCAATGTCATGCCGAGATAAAACTTCGTAACGCATTTATATATGTTCTTTTTTCTGTGATAGGTTTCATGGTAATAAAAAGACCCATTCTTGTAGCAGTTAACAGATTGTATCTTGTCAAAATGGCAAATAAATTAACTTTACCATGTTCTCTGTGTCAAACTCCATGTTCACTGTCGATGCTTATGAAGCAAAGTAGTTTGTACTCTTTATTGTTACGGCAATTGTTGTTTTTCATACTATTATAAAACAGCTGTCTCTGTACAGCCGAGATAGTTTTTAAGAAATAACTGGAGTATGCTATTTGGATGTCCTTTTTTATTTCTATTAAATCAAACAAAAAGGACGGAACATATTTTAATAAGATTTTCAAAGTTCGAAAGTTTAGTGTCTGGCTTAATACCTGAAGTCGTTCTTATCTCCCGTATATGCATATCTATTCACACATCAGGATACGTGCAATGCTGCCACCGACACGCATTGTCGCGATTTGTGGAGTAAAAGTAAAAGAATTGTGGTAAGTCAAACATCAGCAACAATGGACGTCCCAATCAAATTTGACTGATGTTGCGGAAGGAAAATGAAAGAAATTGAAATAGAATAGAAGAAAAACGTGGTACTTAGTTGAAATTCACAACAAAGACGAAAGTAAGGGGGACCAAGGAATTCTTAAAAAAAATAAAAAAAACTATGTAAATACTGACGCTCTGAAAGTTTGGTTGAGTTGGTAACAAGACCACAAAAATTTAAAGCGAAGACTTTGTTGGATGCTCTGTGCTAGACAGAGAGCGAAAGGAATTACATATTTACACGGAATTTATAATTCAGTAAACGTTAGGCAACCTCATAATGATAATGTTTATGTCGGATCCTCGACTATATTGAATGAATTTATTATACTAGCATAGGCAGTCAGACAGTCCTAGTGAGGACATAATTTTAATTCAATCGCAAAACTCACTAGTCGATATTCGATTCAAAGCTTGCACAAATCTGCTAATTATTGACAGCGATTCTTATCACTGAACTATATTAAACCCAAAACACAGTACATGTTTTAATACAGAAAAATGATATTGCACTAATGGCTAAATCGTTACAAAATGTATAGTTTCTTACACAGAATATTATTTTAGAATTCACATCTCATCTTTCTTCTTATCACGCTAATAGGCTTGTTCTAAACATATTTTCTGTTTCGGTTTAAAAACCCTAGATTACAAATAAATTTCAGCTAGATCGATGACTGGAGCTGACAAAAATATTTTATTCCTCCATTTATGATTGGTCTAAAAATGTTTATAGCTCTGTGTTCAAGAATGCTATATAAACCAACATAAAACAAAACTCGGATGAACAATTTAATAACAAATTTTTGTGGCGCTAAGTGCCAGACATGATAAAAATGTTACTTCAGTTATTCGTAAGTATCCGAGTTCCTAATGAATAATTCTCATTATCTAAGTCCTACCAGTCAAGCACTAGTCATCAAGAACGATACAGTCTATTGCAACGAAAGCTTAATCACTACCTCTCCTACCTTAATGGTGAAGTATTGTAATATTAATATTCGTTTAACGAAGGGAAACTCTAATCAACTAAACTAGAGTGAAATGCGAGAAACAGCCATTTTCTTTGCGATCTCTGTCACGAGCTGGGCATTGCTTAAATGCATGTTAACAGATCACAGTACCACAATAGCAACACAGTATACTAATAAAAATGTACCTTTTTAAAAAAATCAGTAACAAAAATAATGGCTACGTCTACAACAGTTAACTGTAACTGAACGTTACTGCACTGTGCAATTACATACTCCTTTTGCATAACACTGCATATCTTACAGATCTTAGTGATCCTGATAAGAGTCACATAGATTGGTAGGGAAAACTAAAATACCGTATAAATATTGTCGTAAACTGATTATCTTATTATATCTGTAAAAGAAGTATTTCTTTTATCCGAAATAATTGGAATACTTTTCATCTATATGCCCGTTACACCTCTGCCAGTTCGTGAAATTGAAGTTGTTGACCATCTATATAATGAAGTAGTAGCAGTTGGATCTACAACAAAAAAAAAAAAAAAAAATTCTCCGCATTGTATAGAGTTCTGTATTAATTATAAGAAATGAACATACTAAGAGAAACAACTTACCAAATAAAATTAGAATTTCTCAATGTTAGTGATGGAAGAACTGATTATCAATCAAGGTGAGTGGCAATGTGTCTGAATTATACGGAGGGCATTACGTCAGACAATCGCAATGGAATTTACGAAACTACAATGCCAGATATATCTATAACTAAAAAGTAACAAAAACAAATTACAAAGAAACTGTACTGGCCGCATACATAAAAACATATATGCTCACCACTTGTAAGACCACAGCGTGCAGGATAACAGAAAGGTTATCCCAGAATACATATTTTAATGCCATTCTATATCTTTGTAATGTTAGAGTTCCATGGCCTGTTAGTATTACTCTTTTAAAAGGTTTCTATAGCAACAAGACAGAAAGATACAATTAGGAGATTGCCTAGGTTGTTAGCGCTAAGGAGAACCAGGAGAACCTGCAAATTACGAAGTCCGATCACTTAATTAAAGTGATGTATTGGAGTTTATTAAAAATAAGTTAAACTGTGCTGAATAAAAAAAAACTATCAGATCATTTATTTAGTTTAGCTGCACATTCAGAAAATAAAATAAATAGCTCCACTTCGCAGTGAAATCACGAAGCTATTAAGAAGCATAAAACATGATAAAATATAAACAAAATCACGTCGGAAATTAAATAAGCGTTTGGTCTAAATTTTCTTGAAACTGTTTGAATGGATAATGTTATTAATTTGCCAATGTAATGTACTAAAGGTGATGCTTGAAAGCTTATTCTTAAATCGTAGGCTCGGAACACCTTGCTGTTCCCTACTGAGGTGGACTGTCTGCACGTAGCGCAGGTTGCCTGCGGGTGCTGGCGCAGGGGCCCCGCGCGGCGGGCTGGCGTGCTGGCAGGCGGCGCTGACAGCCGAGCACGCGAGAGACAGACAACACAGACGGCCCGCCGCGTCGCGCCGCGCCGCGCTCCAGTTATTTTAAGCAGAAGGTCAGCAGATCCTGGTCGATAGTACGACGCGGGAGTCCATACTTTACCCTGCCAATCTGTGACCCAAATCACGAGGGACAGTAAGATGTGTCACCACAACAATGTTTTACAACGAAACTTTAAATGTGAATAATTAGAGACAGACAATCTTTGTTATTACCGATTTTAGAATAAGCACATATTGTTTTTATTAAAATACTGTATACTTATTACGGGACTAGCTTAAACCGACTTTGAAAATGACACTGATCGCCTGTCGTGGTAGTAGGTGTTTAATTTAATTTAATTTAATTGCAATAGAGCACAGGCTCCGGTGGCAATTTCCCTACACACCCATCTTCCACCTACCTACATTTGCCCTCTACAAATTTTATCTTTAAATTCTTTCAAAGTTTTCGGTAAATTATTCATCATTTCTCTTGGTAACTCATTCCAATCCCTGACACCCTTACCTAAAAAAGAGAATCTTCCCACACCCTTGTGCCTGAAATCGAGTGCCAGCTTGTGGTCATGGTCATCTTTTCCCTTCCATGCACTACTTTTCATACCTATTGCAATATCTTTCCATGTCTCATCGCCAGTATATGCCCTGTACACTCCCATGACCCTCCTCATCCTCCTCCTGTCTTGCAATGAATCCCATTCCAGCTCCTTTATCATATCCGTCACTGATTGCATTCTGCGATAATTTCCAGAAACAAATCTAGCAGCCCTTGTTTGCACCCTCTCCAACTCCTGTATTTGATACGTAAAATGAGGGTCCCATACTACACTCCCATATTCGAGCAATGGTCTGACCAAAGTTTTGTAACCCAATTCCTTGACTTCTCTCGTACATCCCCTCATCACTCTCTCTAACAAGTGCAGAACTTTGAAACCCTGTCCTATGTGTCATGCCCAGTTAAGTTTGTTATCAAATGTAATTCCAAGATATTTACATTTCAAGTCTTCAGCAAGCAATTCTTTCCCCACCTTATATTCATAATTAACCTTTTGTTTTTTATTTGTGTATCTAAGAAGCAAAAGGTTCAAAAGAAAAACAAATAAGTAAAAACCATTATATTTTTCGTGATGTGAATAAACTTTTTCCTGATAAATTTTCTGAGAATTTGGGTATGTGTTTATAAGTAACAGCATTTGAGTTTGATTGACGGAAATTTGTTTTCATGAAAAAGTTTAGTAATAAAGTATAATTTAAAAAAAAAATAAAAACTATTATTGATTTATTGATATAATTCGTGATTACCTACGTTTCTTGTAAGCTTTCTCCGAGTTTTAATATACTTCCCTCTTTTTTTAACTTCTGTAAAAATATGTTACGTTGTCACCATTAACTGTTACAAAGAATACAGCGTAAACATTGGATGCTCGGATGCTCTTCTGCTTACATGAATTTCTGCATCTAGACGTCGTAAATAAACAGAGATAAACGTAAAAACTTCTGAAAAAAAATTAAGACATGGGAAGATGAGGTTGTATGGACATTTCCAGCGGAGCGTGTGTGCTCCATCGCAACTGATAATTAAATTAATTTTTTTTAAAATCTGTTTGGCTTTTTAATTGTTATCTCTGCTGCACGACAGAGTCGCATTTAAGCTGACGTCGAAGTTATACTTTTTCACAACTTAAGTGCAAATAAAATCAAATTCGATTATTTATTTGAAACTTACACTTTTAGCAAAGTAAACGCAAATAAAGTCGAAGCAGCTATTCATTTGAAATTTCCCGGTTAGACAAGCAGAACTGTCGTTGAGGCCAGTGTAGCTAATAGAATGAATAGACTGTATTTTGATTCGCTGAAGGTTTAGAGTTATCGAGTTCGTGCAGAGTAGAGATTCAACGCCTTCTTATCGAAGTGGATAGTGATCTATGAACATGCATTTGAGCAAAGATCTCTTAAGACAATGACAACTTCTGGCTCTCAACACTAGTTTAGCTGCTTTGAGTCAACTACAATTAAAATAATTTTAATATTACAGTAAAGCTACTTCATCATTGGGGCAGGAGGGATAGCGAACCATAACTCATCATATGTCAAATGGTTGGGTTAAGTCCAAACCTTTCGGCACTGCGTACAGAATGAATGTAAGCACTATCGAAAACTGTTGGAAATTTTGTTATTGTATGAAGGCGTCAAGTTTTGCGACCAACTTGGTAATCTTCCTGATAGTTGTTGTTCATCTCTTCCTTCTTTCAACATCACATATAGAACAAAAACAACAAATTACAGTTATAGACACTAATTGTAGTCATCTAGACACATTGAACACACATAAACATTGATAGAGGGTTATCATAATGGCGGAATAAGGTAGCTGACTTCATTTCATCTGAGCAACGTTTACAACGTTGATTATGTTTATAACTCAGTAAGAATGGAAGCCCTCAGCTTGTACTTTCTCACTGTGCCCCAAGTATAAAAATATATTAGATGTGACTATGTGAATATAATTTAGTAAACATGATGTATGACAAATGGAATAATATTCCTTTTTGAATTAAAGATTTACTTTGATTTTGTTTGTTGTGCCTTTCGAAGGAGACTCCTAATATAGATTATCACAGTATTGTAACTTGACAGGTTACAATACGGGTGTAGCAACTACCCCTCAAGATACGACATAGTAAGTTTGAAACTTAACGAATTCAGGCTTATATAAAAATAGTGTGTCGTGGAAAAAAGAGCTTAAATCGAATAGATAGAACTAATACAAACAATTAGAAAACTATCACACAAAAATATTTTGGAAGAATAAGGAGTTGCACAGAGGTACTGTGAAACCTCTATCCACAAATGCAAAGGTAAACATTTTCAGATATCGTAGCTTCAATGTGCCCACCTAACACCACCTTCCCTCTGCAATATCAGTAACGGTTATACATTACATTGAAACTTCACATCCTCACAAAACACAAGTAAATGCAGTTTCTTTCATATCCTGGAATAGTTAACTTTTAAATACCATTTAGTGACGAATCATTAACACATTGAAAATACGATGCACTGTGCCTGATCATAAGTAAAAAACGAATATAAATACCTGTGTCTATTGAATAAATTATTTCACTTAGATCAAAATTTTTACATCTTCAAATTACTTAGGGTAATTTTTTTTTATCTAAAAGTACGAACCGGTGGTAACCAAGCACTGAAATACCACGGACTGCACAGACCAGTATCTATAGCACCTTACTTACTGTGTCAGTCAGTTGACACTGCCGTGGGTCAGTTGGCACACCCAATACTGGTTACAGGTTTCTTATTGAACAGGAGTTTCCAGCCAATGAACCTTCCCGTGTGTGAGGTAAGAGTAATATCGTTCATGAGGTACCCATAGTACACCCTTAATACTGTTGGATCGTAAATTTTGCAACCACTTTCCGAGTTATATGCTTCTGACTCCAACTATCATTCCTACTTCAAACTTTGTTAATTCTCGTCCATTAGCCATTAGCACATTAGTTAAACATTTCGCAGAGCACTCACGAGTCCATATGAAATCTGCCTATCGGAATTCTTTTAACGCAATTAGTTGTATCCTATACATTCCCTTCCTGCCATCTCTCGAATTTAATGTGTTTACTGGTTTGATACTGTTCTCTTAGCTGACCTGCACCGTGTAACTTGTTCATGCACACATAGTTATTGAATCATACATATGTTTACTATACACACGTCATTTTCAATTATATTAACTCTTAACTAGAAATTCACGGCTACAGTTTTACAGAGTATAGATAAATTTAATTTACTGCCAGTTACCTTAATTTTATTTCCCCACTGTTTCCGGCTTTCGTCATAACGTTAAAATACAGAAACTTATTACAGTAGTCGAAATTTATTTCTACATTAAATTCCATGTCAAAAAATTTGTGGAAAAAAGATATTATGATGTTCTGTCAGTAACTGAAATGTTTGGAGACATATATCACGTTTACTATTATTTCGATTTCTTCTTCGTGATATTAAAAATTATTAAAAATTCTCCTTTAGAGCAGTAAAATGGTGGCAATTCTGCCTAATTAATTACTAACTGGATTAAAAAAAATAAAGACTGGTGTAAGTGATGCAATTTACAAAGCGTGTGAATTGTATCTGAAGCAATGTGAAGTTGACATAATGAGCGGGAGCTGTTGAGCTTGTTCGGTTGCGAGCTTCTTGTTTCACCACGGTGTTGTTTGTGTAAGAGATCAGGCGAGAATCTTGAAGCCTCTGCTTTAAGCGGATTACGCTCTGCACTTTACTCTGCGGGATGAACAGAGAGACGTTCGTTAACATTGATCTCCGCCGCCAAGCGACGATATTAAATCTTCTCTGCCAAAAGATGCCACTACCGCTGCAAGTTACGAAGGGGTTGTATCGCAAAAGCATTTTCTAAAATAACTAACACCTTTTTCCGAACAACCACCAACTTAGAGACCACTAAAGCCATATATATAGAGCACTTTGTACTAGTTTAATAGATGTATTATCACCCTGTGATGAAACGTTATCATCTCGTTAAATACGGATTAAGAACTTTATAATAATAATAATAATAAAACTTAATTACAATGCAACACTTAAACTCGAAGAAATGTTCCTGAACTCCTTTTGTGTTTCAGCATTCTTTCAGTTATAAATTCTTTAGGAGTTTGAATGAAGTTAATAACCATATTCCTCCGTGATTTATTTCAGATCCCGCCTTCCTTTCCTGCGAAGATAATTTTCCCGCAACCTTCGTAGAAGGTAGTGGTTTCATTTCAGACATAGGCAGGAACTTCTTGTAGGAATGTTTCTGAGTTGGTTAGAATTCATGATGTTTTCTACTGCAGTAACTGTATGTGCTATGGTATCACTAAAAATAAGAGGCACGATTTCTCATCATCTGAATTTATTAAGGTAGATAGGTCCAGTGTAGTAGTTTAATCTACTCCTTCATTCATTTTGTATAACACAGTCTCAAGTGCGCATGAAATACTTTTCAGACTATTCTGTAGGCCCGAAAATTTTCTAGCAGTAAAAAACTGTGTCTGAAGATCTTTTGCATTTTAAAGGTCCTCCATATCAAGCCTTATAGGTGAGATGTTAATATTCTTCCCAGAAATTTGGATTCAGTCTTCCATCCGGCCTTACTGGTTTCGTTTCCTGCGGTTTTCCGAAATCACTTAACCATTTTTTTAAAAATCCTTGACTTTAGCTGGTCGTTAGTTGCTTCAATCCTCTCTCAGCCATAATGGCAGACTTCGAAAAGCAATAAAACCTAATTATAGAAAAAAATCATTCACCATCGCGAAATATTTCTTTCAGATCACTTTCTCCGAAAAACCGAAATGATGACAGCGGTTGCCATGTTGAGACTGCAGACAGGGCACACAATTTTCTACAAGGCGAAACGATATTTGAATTGCAAGATGATGGTTGGAATTTTATTGCAAAATGCATGACGGAAGTTCTACAGAATTTATACTTAACGACCGACGGTCACACTGTGCCAAAGTTCAAGAAATTTAAGAACAATACATTGCCACACCTCGCAATCCTTCACCCCTCTGACCAGAGAACCCCAATCTGTTTGCTTAGTTATTTTAGGTGAATTGAAATGGAACTATCTTTCACCATCTGTCACGATAATCATCAAAGAATCATCTCAATTTCAACAGGACTGACCATTTTCCCCTTTGTCGTGGCTTTGTGGTTTTTAATCGATAAAAGTGACTCTAGCTGGTACAAATTGTTCTGTAGTTGCGTCTCACTGTATCCTATTTTATGGTTTGTTAAATTCATTCAATATGCTACAAACTATCAATACTGTGTTCCGTGCAGACAGTTCGAAGGCAACATCTACGCGTCTTTTATCGGATATTCTAAATGTTTCACCAACCTCGTAATACTATCAGCGGCCAATTCATATATTTTCACACACATAATGTAGTAGGGTAGAGTGTGTGCGGTTGTGCCCGGGTACGGTTGTGACAATCGTCGTATTATCGAAACTATAAGGAATATCTGGGGCGTGCAAGGGGAAAGGAGTGGAGTGTCCTTCTGAACGTGGTTCACAGTATTTCGTCAGCCACATTAACGCCAGCGGAGGCCTACATTACTATTCAACAGGCAAAAGTAAGTATTTTTAACAGATTTCTTTTAATAATTGTAACGAGTGTTAATAATTGTAATGAGTGTTTTTCCTCTATATAAGATAAACATTAGTTGTTAATTAGCAATGATTACTTTGCACGTAGATTAGTTTATACTGTCACAGCGACTGTTGTTTTGCGAATGAGTCCGTGAGGTATAGCGGTGAAATTTTCTGGGTACGGCTTTACAATTATTTTTTTTTTAGATGCGTAGAAAAAGCTTGAGGAAGACCGAAAGGGAGCAGTGCGATATCACAAAATATGAAGAATTAAAACGCAGAACTTCTCACTCAATTTTGTAATCACTGAAAAAACATTACATGCCCTTTCAATACGCGACGTCTAATTACATTTTTTCCTTCCGTTCTGGATGCTTCTATTTTTGTCAGGCAGTGTACATGTGATGAGCATTCACTGGTCTCTTCCAATCAAATGTCCATCTGGTCTTCATGAAAGTAATATTTGTTACAGAACTGTTCATCACATAATAACACGCACAATTTCGATTGCCGCCTTCTAATAAAGTCCGGAGAAGCGGAAAATATTCTTAAACAACCTCTTAACCATTCGTTTCGAAAACATATAATTGGAGATTCCAAACGGCAACAGAGTGTAGAAAGCAATTTCAAACCTTTGCAATGAGGACAATGAAGTATCCAGAGAACCAATAATAATCTGAAATTACACAAAGATGGATTTTTTTGCAGAGTAATATATTTCCAAGGTAATCAGAGTTGCCCAATAGCGTCTCTGGATGGAAAATTTTCAGTAGTTGTGAGGAAGAAAATTGAAAGAATGAAATCTGATTGTCAGACAATGGAATCTGAGACGCTTCAGTAATGGAGCTACGTTACATAACATGAAGAGTTAGATGGACTGAGTTCACTTAGAAGATGGGTTTAGAATAAATGGAAGGACCCCGAGAATTTATCCTATGGGGAATATAACTTAACACACAAGCTATACAGGTGTTTGCTGAAGCGGATTTATAATTACTAAGAAAATTGACACGGTCACATAACCTGAAAGTTTAAGCTACAATTGTATTAATGTAAGTTGAAATTAAGGCTACACTGATCACATTGATGGACATACATACTAGAATTTCCTTAGAAGGTGAAGTTACAGAAAATATGTGCCAAAATAGAAAAGTTAATTCTAAACGGCGAAGAAAATAGAACCACGATAGAAGACCGAAATGTGTAATAAGGGAAAGGGGAGGGTGAAAGATGTACCGCTAGAGGGAAAGAGCTAGAATAAAGATCCGATGATATTTTGTGAGTAATATAGAAGAGTAAAAATAGTATTTAAGAAACAACAAATACAATGCAAGCTTAGAAATGTCCACTACTAAATGTAAATATCAACTAAAATAATTCAAAGTAAACATAGAAACGTCGATTACCATAGGTAAATATCAACTAAATGTAATAATAGATATGGGAGACAAAAGAACAAAATCCTGTTTTTTTTTTTAATATAGAAGGAAGCAGATGGGGACTTAGATGAAAATTTGATAGATATGAATCAGAGAGTGCGTGCTATACCCGGTATTTTGGTGTGGGTGGTTGTTTATTGTGGAGGATGATACATCTCCAAGGTAACGACCCGGGAAGATGCAACTGACGATGAGCATATTGAAAGAAACACCCATGAAATAAATATTCAGGATCTGGAAAGTTCGACCAATAACTTTTGAAGCAAGTGAAAAAAGAAGGGAATACAGAGAAGCCATCAAAGTTGCAAAAACAGGAGGTCGCGAATATTCGATCACAGAGATTCAGACGAGAGACACTAATTGGAGAAGATGAAGCAGTATCTCGTAATTCAGCAATGAAATAATGAGTAAACATAAGAAAGCCACAAGCAAATCTTCATTATTTCAAGAACGGAGAAGGGAATGGATACAAGTAAAGACGAAAGATAACACTGCATTTTGGAAAGAAAAATATTAGTTGCCAGATACCATGATCAAATACCTGATGTCATAATAAAAACATGCCACTCGTTAAAGAAAATTTAGAGAAACTATATGCGAGTTTAGATTGGACTGTAGTGTGCTCCAAAGAAATGAAAGTTTTGGCTATAGATGATTTAGAATCTGACGGACAGTTAAAAGATTAAATGTTCCAACAGAACAGTTAAACTCTCAAAGGAAAAGAAGGAAATATTATCAGAACCTATTTTACACTGATGTGAAAAAAGAAGATACCGAGAGGTTTTGCCAGCAGTAATACCTTCCAAATATATATATATATATCGCGATATAAGAAGTATATTAACAATAGTACAATAACTTCTCAAAAGTAACGTGGAAGTCATATTAGATGAAAATCAGCTGTTAGAAAAAACTCTGGCATTTGAGTTGATTATTGATGGAAGAATCAATAAAAATATACGACGTGTATGTTACTTAGGTAAAAATTTTCTTAATGCTAAATGAGAAAAAGTTAAATAGAATCAAAGAGCCTCTAAAATAAAATTTGAAGTACACTACAGTCTTACAACTAATCATTTTAAACTGCAAAAAAGCTTCACTGATAATCATAATGTGGAGATAGCAGGCATGAAGGTGAAAGCGCAATTTGCGTTGAACATAAAAGCTCATGGATGAACGATCCGTACGATTTAGAATCATGGAAATTTCAATCTTTTAAGCATGTGAATCTTCCCTGACGGATTAGTGATCCTATTTTACTGGGGGGAGCGTAAGTTTTACCACCTGTCTGCAAGATAACTATTTTTTGAAGAATGTAGTTTATAAGGTGGAAGTTGGGGACCGTACCCACATTTTCCTGGATGATTGCGGAAAGCCTCCTAGAAACCACAATCAGGACGGCCAGTAAACGGTGCCCAAGTTTAGATCTTGGCACCGTTGTACTTCTCCGATCCACGGTGGTGGCACTTTACGGAGGGAAACTGACGTGTACGTTCCATATATCACAGAAGTTGATCTAAATTTATTTTTATATTATAAAAGCTCGAGCGTCCATTAATTACGTAAGGTGAAATTTGGGGGAGGGGGTTACGGCGAAAGCTGGCCAAGTTTCGTCATAGGGGGACAGAAGTTCCAAAATCTAACGTTATCTTTTTAATTTCTGGAAGAACAGTAGAGATGAAAAAAGTCGACAAACTACCTGCGACGTAGGACAACCTTAGAGGGTCTCACCGGCCTTGAAATACAGGAGAGCTAAGAAAAGACAATTCTCCGAAATTACGAGGTCTTCAGCAAGGGCGGAAAATTCCGCAAAATCTCACCTCACCATAGGTGGGTTGGGAAGGGGGGGTGATTGGGGAGTGGAAAGGGGGCGTGTCTCACCAGTTCTCACCAAATTTCACCGGAAAGGGGGGGGAGATGAAAAATACCTATTAGAACACGTAAATGAGATTCTAGTTTGGATACAACTTCAGAGCCTTTTTACTTGAAACCCTCTCGTCACATGTTCTAAAAATTGATTTTAAATGTTGGATATAAATGTACAGCTGGCTCGTGATTCTCAAGGAAATCATAATCTGATTGCTTAATTCGCACACTGTACCATATTGATTTTTTTTTTTAACTGCTTAACGTCTCTTAACAGCGAGGTCTTTATGGGACATCCATAAATTACGTGAGATGTTTTTCCGGATTTTCGGACCCCCCCCCCCTCTGGTGAGATCTGGTCCCTTCATCCCCCCCCCCCCTACATGTCATCTTCGCAACATTTTGAGACCTTTTTTTTCATTTTAGGTCTCACCCTCACTTTTCGGCGAAATACCGTCCTAAAATCAACTTTCGTGTCATTTGTAGACCTTTTTTTTACCTCTACAGTCCGGCCCAATTTTAAAAAATCTAACGTGAGATATTTCCATTGACCCCCCCCTCCCCCTTGGTGAGATTTCGCTCGACCCCCCCCCCCCTATTTCACATCACGTAATTTATGGATGCCCCCTTAGAGACGGGACAGGATTTGGGGGGGGGGCAAGAAACGGGAAGGAATTCTGTCATGGCCTTTTGAAGGAAACATCCCGTGATTTGCCTGGAGTGATTTGGGAAACCATGGAAAACCCAAATCTGGATGCCCGGACGGGGATTCGAATCGCCTGTCCTCCCGAATGCGAGGCCAGAACGGAACCATATTGAGAACATTTAAAATACATTCTGCGTAAGCTCGTATTTCTGGAAAGGTTTGTTTAGGTGTTGCGTAGTAAAAACAATCTGCTTATAATTTATCAGGTGCAGCGATACTGGAGACGGGCAGTATGGTCTGATATTGGCCGTAATGAGTTGTTTGCTTCCTGACCAGCGCAGGACTTGCAGGCCCCTGCAGACTTCATCATTAAGACCGCTAACTCCGCCGGCATCGCAGCCATTAATCTCACTCCCCCTCCACTACCAGCCGGTAGCCATTATCCCACAACACCTTTCACTCGCACCCCCGTCTTTTTCTCGCCGTATAAACTGCTGTAATGGGAGTCAGTTACAGCTCCAATCCATGTTCCCACTTCATTCGCCCTCGTCGGTGAACAAGACTGCTCCAGCGAGTTATGGCTGTGGTTTGCCGCCACTCTATTAACATAAAAGGGACTTTCTGATTACAATTGTATATACTGCCTTGAATCGTTTAATCTCTTACGGAGGAAGTGACGGCAAAAACTAGGAAATTACCACCGATATGAATGTAAATAACTACTAAGAGGACAATTACGTACCCGATGTGTCGTCCCGGTAGTTTTGGAGTGCCACTATGTTTAAGCGGGTTCAAAACCAGGTTCCTGGTGTGGTTGCTACTTTTCACTGTTTTTCAGTATTCACCTTGGCGAATGATACTATAGTCCTAAACTTCCACCTCAGAAACCGTTTGAACTAAATAAAATAATATATTAAGCATCTGCACAAAATTTAGACGATTTGCAGACAAAAGTCACTAAATACGAGGTGCGTCCAGAAAGTAAGTTCCGTTTGGTAATAAAATGAAATTGTACACAGATACAGAAGAAATTTTTATTGCGCAAAATTCTACAACTCTTAAACTACTTTTCCATATAATTGCCGAAATTTTGCAGGCATTTGTCATAGCGTGGCACCAGGTTTTGTATACCTTCTTCATAGAAATCTGCCCCATGTGTCTTCAACCAGTTGGAAACAGTTTCTTTCAGCTCGTCGTCATTGGTGAAGTGATGACCGCCAAGTAAAGACTTGAGATGTAAGAACAGATGAAAGTCGCTAGGAGCGAGGTCAGGGCTGTACGGAGGATGGTGAAACACGTCCCAGCCAAATCCCTGTACGAGGTTCTTCGTCACGTTTGCAGTGTGTGGTCGTGCGTTGTCGTGAAGCAAAACAATACCTTTTGACAGCAGTCCCCGGCGCTTATTCTGAATTGCACGGCACAATTTCCGAAGTGTCTCGCAATAAGCATGTGCTTTGATTGTTTGACCACGCGGTAAGAAGTCAATGAGTAGGATGCCTTTCCAGTCCCAGAACACTGTGCCCATCATTTTCTGAGGTGTCATGATTTGCTTCGGCTTTACCTTTGGTGGGGATGAAGTGTGCCTCCATTCCATTGATTGCCGCTTACTCTCAGAGGTGTCGTAAGAAACCCACGTTTCATCTCCTGTGTCTATCCGTCTCAGAAATTCTTCGCCGCTTTCAGCATAACGGGTCAAAAACTCAAGTGCACTACTCATCCGTTGTGTTTTGTGTTGCTCAGTGAGAATCTTTGGTACCCAAAGTGAGCAAAGTTTACGGAATTTCAGTTGTTTGGTAACAATTTCATGCATCAGTGATCGTGAAATTTGGGGGAAGTCCATAGCGAGAGCACTAATTTCCTGGATCTTGTCATCAATCGAGTGAACAGTTCTTCTGTAACCAAAGGTGGACGCCCATTTCGTTCTTCATCGTGCACATAACTACGCCCGCCATTGAACTGTCGGACCCATCTTCTCACCATCGAATCACTCATCGCATTTGGTCCGTAAACATCGCAAATTTGCCGATAAATTTCACTTGGTTTCACTTTCCTCGCATTCAGAAACCGAATCACAGACCTTATTTCACAGGCGGCGGGATTTTCAATCAATGCCGACATTTCAAACAAGCACAACACAGCGTACGTAACTGACAGCGATCTCCAAATGGCGCACGTTCTTCCCCTTGATACACATCGTCTACAGCGCATGTGCGGAACTGCAATCGCAGCGCTGCAGCGGAGATAAATTGAAACGGAACTTATACTTTCTGGACGCGCCTCGTATTCTACCGCTTGTGCCTACCTCATTCAGCCGCTGGAACGGATATGATTAATTTCAGAACCACCACATCAGGAGAGAGTTGTCACTTAGAGGTCTCTCCACTTTTTCAATATAGTATGGGTAGTTTAGCTTATTATCGGACTGATCGATGCCACGTTAGAGGCTTTGAACACTACGTCATTTTACTAAAAGTAGATTTTGGCTTGCTTTGTCTGGCTATCTGTACGCCAAATGTTCTGTGGTTTCATTTAATCATCAAACTAAGTAAGAAACTTTTTTTTCTTGACCCTGCCTTAAAGTATTAATCATAAAAGGCATAATTGGTTCACAAACTGATCTCTATCTACTATCTCTTCTACTATCCTTTCTATTCTGTATATTATCCTGGTCGGTAGTTTTGAAGCATGTCATGTCAGACTTACATTGCGATAATTCTCATATTATGTTGGCTTGTGCTTTCTTCTAAAGTGTTAAGACGAACTTTTATGAAAATCAGTTGGATTCTTTCCCGTTACATGTCTATTTCAGAACTATTTTGACTTGCTCATAGAGCGTGTGCATTAAAGCCGCGTTTACACGATGTGAGTTTACTGGAACGACGACATTTGGCTGGAGCGTCGGTGGTGGGGGAAAGAGAGTGAACAAGCATGCTTGCTAGTAATAATTTCAAGATCTCTAGTCCTACACTTTGATCTTCTTGAAAGTATGTCCATATCACACGAAGGAATTAACATGGTAGCTAATTTGTTAATTACAATGTTGAATGATATAAATAGTAACAAAATAGAACGAAGAAAATGGTTAAAAGAGTGAATATAAAAAAGAAAAGCTTTAAATGCCTCAGCGCTTTTTTTGTAATGAAGTTGCAAGTAAAAATGTAGAGAGTTACTTATATATCATTTAATACTAACTGTATCTCAGTTTAAAGAACTGATGAGAAATATTTTTCCGATACATAAAAAATGAAACCGTTATGAAGCAATTTTTTGATAGTAGAGTCTCTAAAATCCTTATTCTTATAATTTTTATTCTTAAAATTCCACAGAATTTCCTCGCTTTCATGCAGTTCTAATGATTTTAATGCCTCTGCTTCACTCCACTTACGCGACTTGTCAGTTGTCGCCATCTTGTTTGTTGAACTAGCACGCCAAAAGTTGGTAGTGAACCGAGTCCACTATCCTTAGTCAACTGTCTGTTTTGTACCTGTTTACACGAGGAGAGTGGACTATCCAGTGCTGCGCGCGCAGCAAGACAGTGCACTCGTTCCAGACAACTCGAACCGTGTAAACGGGGCACATGAAACTATGAAGGTACCTGGTGCTCAACGCTGGGTGAGCTGTTTCAAGCTCCAAGTGTGGGATCAATTTTCACCATTCAGGACTTTGACAACAGGATAGGAGAGCAGACAGCACACAGTTCCTGATCAATAAGCTGTTGCCAACACACCCGTATTAAGACAAAAATAAGTCCGCATTGTGTATAAAATCATGGCATGAAATTCTGTGAATAGCAATTCCTCCATTTGCGTGATGGTATTTTGAAAGAGTAGGATTGAATGAGCTGGCACAGGCTTTCACGTTATCCCATATTTCATCTTCGAACACACATAATGAGTCACTATACTTAACAACACATCACAGTCATCTATTAAAAAACAATTCTGTGATTTTAAGGTTTAGTAACTTTGGTGAGAATCCAGCCAAACTTCTTGTCACAGACCACAAGTGAAATAACATGGCATTTAAAAAATAATTTTAATGTTTGTTCTTTGTGCATTATTTATTGATTAACTTGAACCGAGCAACTGTAGGTTCGGCAACGGCTGAGGCACTAAACTGGGATATGCTGACGTAATTAAGATAAGAATAAAACAGTTCTGATGAACCAGGTGACACTAGGCAGATTGGATGCTAGTTTGAAAAATAATTATTGCTTTTGATTTGATATATTGACTGCCTGGGCGCTCTCATAACATAGTTTCGATTCTACTTCTTTCCTCCCTCGTTAGTGCTCGTAATACAATTGCTGCGATGGTAATTATCTCAATTTTGATTCAATATTTACGTTGTATTGAGTAAATTTCGTGAAAAAGCGTTAAAAAACGATTTATCTGTTTTTCTTTATGTATAAATGGACTGGAAAACTTCATCAGGATCAGGTTAATCTGATTTTCAAGAAATATTAAATTCTGTCCAATTATTTGATTTTCCTTTGTTGGACACAGTTTAGATGTCTATTCCCGGGTAATTACTTTACAGTTCTGTTCTATTCTCTTAACTTTCAAATATTGTTGCAATGATAAACCTAGTAATGAGCCGTAATATAGTTATTGCCACAGTTTATTCCTTCAAGCATCCTCAAACAAAAACTTTGGTAGTGGAATTCAAATCACACAACTTGCATTCCGAATTTAGGGTGTTAAAAAAAAATTAACTGTGTATGTGATTAAGGAATTATTACTTCACGTTAACGTTACAGATGTAAATGCTAAATTCAGATCACGAGCAGACCTTTACAACCAAATTAAGAGCATACCCAACAGTAATTCACGGAGGTACATACACCATCAAAAATTAACTTCGCTGTTAACTGTAGTAAACCTGAAAATGCAGAAATGCTACGAATGTAAGTCAGCGGCAATGTAGGCTATAAATTACTATTGTTTTACGTCCAGAAGAAATATAATTATGCCAATTCCCATTACGTGCTCGACTGTTGGCGGAGCTTATTAATAGACTGACGGTTTCTATGACTCGACTAGGATTGTTTGCAGGTTAAGAAATTTTTAGTGTCTACTTCTTTTCCAGTGAAGCTTAAGGGATCGTGGTGGGCAATTCTTAATAATCAGATTGTGTACGAAACGCAGAAATCACTTCCACACTACATACAAAAGCACAAACAGAAATGTATGTACAACTGCAGTACCACGTTACTGCCCTCAGATGGCTGGCATACTTTGATGCTCCTTACAGTCTGTATGTAGGCGGGTCACGTGGCTCAGTCAATGACGCGTGCAAGTAGGCGCAGCATTTTCGGGATTCAGATACAAACTAAGTCGGAGATATTCTGAAGCGAACTACCATAATGGCTTCCAGGACTTACTGGTTAGCTATCACCGCCAAATTTATCCGGTTGGGAGTGGGAAGGAGGATGGAGGGGACAAGATATGGTGCTGACTACTTTGACATTCCAGTGTATATGCCATGTGTTGGCTGCAGTATTTCTAAGCCAATGTATGGCCCTCAACGTTACTTTGGTGTTGATTGATATCATTTTATTTCTGTTATTGTTATTACTGTTTCTAACAATTTGTAAATCAGCGATTTTGACACGAAATAAATAAATAACCGTTACTGATAGGGAAGGATTAAGCTTATTAGTGTGGCACTGTTATCAGGCCAAATTAAAAAAGTGTTAAAAATTTAAAAAAAGTTTTTTTTCTAGCTTTGTGAAAAAAAAATTTAGCACCCTTGTTTTTTCTTCTGAATTTGGTTTTTTTTTCCGAAAACAATATATTTGATAAATTATAGTTTTATTTACGGAACTTACATTTTACATGTGTATTGTAAATATTACTAAATCATATAATGTCAAACATAATGATTCATAAATGTATCTACATAGGTAACATAATTTTATTCATCATACATGTCAATACCACATTCACTAGTATCAGCACTACCAACATTAGTTTGGTCGGTGTCGGAATTTTCTGTTTCTTCTTCTGTCTCCTCTAGATCCATAACTTCAGAAATAGTTCCATTTTCTTTTACTGGTTGTTCTTGTATTGTACGCAAAAGATTTTGAGATTGCAATTTTAAATTGTGAGCAAAGTACACACTGTGCATAAAAACTGCGCCGATAATTCTGTGTTACGGTCTTTTAAGTTTGAATTTAAATCTATTATCATACAAAATAGGAGTTTTATTTCTTTTCAATCGTTGGTTTACGCCAACGGTTGCAAGGAAACGATTCATACTTACTGACAATTTAATGACTCAGTATCGCTATACACTGAGAGTTTAACAAGTTTACGAATATAAGGAAAGCACAATAAGTAATATAAAGATGCAAAAAACCGTAGATAAATTTAAAATTCCTAATTTTTTTTGAAAAGATCCGTAGATCTACATATAAATTCATAGGGCTGGCAGCACTAGTTCAAATAGCGAGTATTAATCCAAACAATAGGGACTGGGGATTCCTTCTCGTGCAATGTAGCCTCTTCGGGAAGTCCCCGTTTGTAAACACTTCAGTCAATGGTTTTTTTTTTTTTTCAAGTTAAAAAAAAACAGTTTTTACAACACTATGCCAGATACATGTCGTCTTCTATAATTCGCCGTGCACCAGGCAAAAAATCAATAAATAAATCCACAAAAATATGTTAGTTGCAACATTTCAGAACCGGAAGCCTTTTGATCTGGTTCATACTACTAAGGTGTATGGGTCATTATAGCAAACAGAACTTAATCAAAAGCTTAAGAAACGGTATTTTTAAGTGGAGAGCCTAAAATAGCCATAGTGCGCGTGTTTTGTCTTCGAAGTTGTGAGGACCGTCACAGTCCATCGAAAACGTCGATAACATCGCCGGGTAAAGCTATCTAGGACACGCTGGTAACTGGCTCTGCAAATGGTATGGCACATATTAGACTGCTCCCACCAGGTGCTACACATTTCCACTGGCATATTATAGTCTTTAAACACTCCGTATTGCAACGACTGCTTTTAACTGTGAGGGTGGTATACATTTGCGCTCAGTTATTAGCAACTCACTACAAACTAGACTTTGTTGCAAATGTCGATGAGGCCTAAATGCTCTCCTCAAAGGCGGAAAGTTGGAAATAGCCCCAGTACAAACCATAGCTTTCTACGCACAAACTGATGTTGGAAACTGCGGAACGGTATATCCAACAGCAACATGCTTTAGCTGTGAGGCTAAAGACAATATCCTGCTACAGGGAATAAATCTTACCCACAATAATGTGAAAGCTTCAAATCCAAATTTGAAGATTTCCTGCCTCTGAATCAATCTTAATGAAAAAAGATTTTTTTTATTGCAATATGATAAGTAAAGACCACAAAGAAAATATGACATGATTCTGTGAATAGAATGAATAATGACAAAATTTCACCATCATTAATGTGGAATATCGTTTCTATGTTCTCAACACAACAACAATTTTCGAAAGCTGCATTAAAATATACTAAAAATCCGCGGGATGTTTGGTTTGTAGTTTTTTTTTTTTTTTTAATTCTGGCTTTACGCTTCGTCGACCTCAAAGTCATTAGAGGCGGAAAAGCACGGGGTATGAGCTGTCTCCTCTCACAATTCATCCTGGCAGATGTCGCCAGATATGAGCTGCTAATTACTGTCGGCGTGTTATGGATACCTGGCCCTCTCGGTCATCACGAACACAGCAAGCCGAACAGCACTTACTTTTAGTCACCAATAACTGATATCGTGCCAGTAAATATGGACACGATACTAAGGATTCCTTATAACGACTTCAATAAATCAAAACACACGGTTCGCTTGACACTGATGATTGATTTAATGTTTTCCAAACTGAATTTCAACAAAACATTACTGTTTATTACAATATTCACCTAAATTATCTCGCGGAGCCCATGAGCGAGCTTTCCCGCGCGACCTCGCGAGCATGACCCTCCTCAACCAAAGAACACCTTATTGTTAGACTTACACGCTAAGATATTATCGCTACCCCGTTCACTACACAAACTACAATCTGTGGAACACTTTATTACACTTATTTCTGTTAATTATAATCAAAACACGACTACACTAAACAGTTACAGTTAATACCAAATTAATTATTTATTATGTAGAAGAAATAAAAGAAAAACTACTGTGCAAAAAATGGTTAGATATAAATGTCACAATGCGGGCGGAACGGGAGAGAATTCCGCCATGGTCTTTTTAAGTAGTCATCACTCCATTTACCTAGACTGATTCAGGAAAACCATGGAAAACCCAAAGCTAGATGATCGGACGGTGATTCGAACTCCCGTCCTTTCGAACGAGAGACCAGAGCGTTACCACTCACCAACCACGCTCGGTTTGTAGTTAACTTGGAATTTTCTGTGCTCTAGGGTCGGTAAGTAAGTTATTTGTAATAAGCTGATGGTATTAACTGGATGCGATTACCGATTGTAATTATTAATGCATGAAAAATGATGAATTCTTTCGTTCATTTATTTGTTTACCGAACGTGTTTCACTTCACTAAGAGAAGCATCTTCAACAGTTTTCACTGTTAAATAGTTATTATATGATTTTCGTTTTACATTTTTGGCATCAGTGTTATTGTATAAATTATACTTACACTTCTGCATTTGCACTGATTTATTTTTGCTATTTACTCCCGATATCTGTGACGTCCCCTTGGTTCTCGTGCAGTGGATGATTTTCTGCTTCGTGTATATTTCTCGTACAATTTTTTAGTACACTGCAGTCAGTTTTCTGACAGCCGATATACTGTTGTTTTTCTTTTAGAAGTAATAGCGCTGAGTGACATTGCGTTTCTTTCTGCCTGTCTTCTACTTATTTGCTGGAGAGCACGTTTTTTGGAAACATGTATCCTCGTGTAAGTGATTTGTGTTGTGAGTGTGCATCTTTTAACACTTTTAACAGTGTCTTATTGATGGCTGTATTTATTTTCTTTGCAGTTGTGTCATGTTTGTTTATTCATTTGTTACAAGTTTTCTTTCTGCAAATTCTTTCTGTGTGTGGTAGTTTTTGTAACGTTGGTGTTAATGGTTTGCTCTTGTTTATATTAATTATGTTTGTGTCAATATCTGTTAATTAGCGGTTGTGACCTGGTACGTTCTTGGTAATATTATTGGTTTTAAATATGGCATGTAGTCGCACTGTCAAACAGCCCAGAGACTGATGACCTGGACTGTTCACGTATCTATATATTCTGTACTAGCTGACCCGGCAATGCTTCACTATTGCTGGACTTGAGTAGGAACATAGATTAAATGAAAAAATATTTACATATAAATTTTAAACTGCTGTTTCATTCATTTTCAGTTGGAAAGGGTGAGAGGGGATGCGCTTTGGAAAACATATGGAGGCAGTATTTTTCTGATTGTTTCGAAGTATAAGTGTATAAATTCTTATCTAAATCAGATAAAAAATGTGGTTTGCCTAAATTATAGGGTAAAAACGTAACGGGGTTGGAAAGGGGGAGAGGGGATGAATATTCGGAAACCATACGTAGGCAGTATTTTTCTGTTTGTTTTAAAATATAAGTGTACAAATTCTTATCTAAATCGGATAAAAAATGTGCTTTGCCTAAATTATGGGGGAAAAAACGTAATGGGGGTGGAAAGGGGCAGAGGGTATGAATATACGGAAACCTTACGTAGGCAGTATTTTTCTGTTTGTTTTAAAGTATAAGTGTACAAATTCCTATCAAAATCGGATAAAAAATGTGGTATTGCCTAAATTATGGGGGTGGAAAGGGGGCGAGGGGATTAATATTCGGAAACCGTATGTAGGCAGTATTTTTATGTTTGTTTTAAAGTATAAGTGTACAAATTCTTATCTAAATCGGATAAAAAATGTGATTTACCTAAATTATGGGGTAAAAACGTAATGGGGTTGGAAAGGAGGAGAGGGGATGAATATTCGGAAACCATACGTAGGCAGTATTTTTCTGTTTGTTTTAAAGTATAAGTGTACAAATTCCTGTCTAAATCGGATAAAAAATGTGGTATTGCCTAAATTATGGGATGAAAAAAATTATGGGGGTGGAAAGGGGGTGAGGGGATTAATATTCGGAAACCGTTTGTAGGCAGTATTTTTCTGTTTGTTTTAAACTATAAGTGTACAAATTCCTATCTAAATCGGATAAAAAATGTGGTATTGCCTAAATTATGGGGTGTTATGGGGAATAGGGGGTGACTTTTTGGAAATTTTTTTCATAGGAACCTTCGCAGACGCACACTCACAAACTCTCCAAAGTTTCATTGCAATCTGATAAATGGAATAGGAATGCATAGAAGACGACCAACAAACATTGATTTTTATATATAAAGATTGCATTGCCAAAGCAGATATGCTGAACGAATAATAGGTGTATATTACAGTTGATCGGTAAGGTTTCAAATTCATAATTTAAAGAATTAAAGTCATTTTTATTTCACTTCCATCCTCATGTTCTGTTTGGTACCCCGCTATGGTCTGACGCGATACCAATCCCGCCCTTACCCTAGTCAGAGGTGAGAGCCTTGATGTGATGGAAGTGTATCTGCGAGGGCAGGAGCTGTCGGCGGCTGCAAGTGTTGAGACTGCAGCATTTATGAGCGGCGCCATCGACCGCGGGGTCTTACCAGCCTCATCCGTCTAAACTACGGCGCCACCAGGCGGCAGTAACACATCAACCTACGCTGAAATAACGCGATTCTGGACCTTAACCGACTGGCTAAATTCTGCACATTCACTCACTGGCAATATTTAGTATACGATAGGTTCATTACGAATTTAACAATTAAACTGTTGGTTGACCGAAATAAAGTCAGTCGAAAAAATTTTCTACCCCACAGTCCAGCAAATCATCAAATAATTATTCGCATCTCGTCAGGTTTAGGCTACGATTTTTTATTTTACTAGAAAATAAACGCTTTCACAGTTTCTGTTGGGTCTAAGTAAAACATTTTATTATACGACACCTTGAAATTCTCCCCAATATAGTGGATATTTTGTATTAAACAACGAATACAAAATAAAACATCACTTATACTATTTTTAAAAAGTTATTTTTTTTTAAAACGAGCAATTTTTCTCCATTTATACATAATCTTTAAAATGATATCTCATCTATCTATTTTGGCTACGTTCTCGCTTTTTTAACAATATTAAGACAGAAATTTCTCTAAACTCAACCTGTCAATGGCAAAATTATGAACAATCAAGGTCCAGGGAATGCGAAATTCAGTCAAGTTGATGTGGATAAGTAATGATCGCATTAGTACCACTTACCGAAATTTTCGCACGGACCACGATCGCATTAGCGCTAGATATTTCAGCTGACAGACAATTGCTACAAAACGAGATAGTTGACAGGCAAGCTCCTAGAATTCGCTGACGTACATAAAGAGTGATCACATAGCAGTAACATGTTGAGAGAGAGAGAGAGAGAGAGATATGGATAAACTGTGTGCTTTTTCAGATATTTTCATTTCTGTTAGGGAAACGTTTAATCATTTCTAATTGTTACACAAGACGTTGTATTTGTTTTGCTACGTGCCTGTTTTAGCTGAATAAACAAACGCTGTAAATTAGCCTGTTCTTTTTTCATCCTATTACAAACCAACAACCTCGCTATTAATCGTATACCGTAAGTGAAATTTTCGCAAAGTCTTATACAATTTATAAGTTTGGAGCAAAACAGTTGCAATAAATTAATAATGTTTCATTGTAATCCTAATAGATGGGCCAGGTCTTACCAATAATAGTATTAACGAAATTTACGAACTGTAATATCGCCACGGGTGGTATCGTATTGCGGCTTCGGAGACTAAAAATATTGAATGTCGTGAATCGACTTTTGGACCAAGCGATTTTTTTTGATTTTTTTTTGCTGTTGTCAGTCTTTAGACTGGTTTGATGCAATACTCCATCCCTTCCTATCCTGTGCTAACCTCTTCATTTCTACATACCCCCTACAACCCACGTCCTCAATTATCTACTTCATATATTCTAATCTCTGTCTACCTCTACAGTTCTTACCTTCGACTGTTCCCTCCACTAACAAATTAACCAATCCAGCATGTCTCAAAATATGACCTACCAGCCTGTCTCTTCTTCCTGCAAGCTTCTTCCATAAACTTCTTTTCTCACCCATCATTTTCAAAACTCGTTCATTTCTTACTTTGTCTGTCCACCGTGTTTTCAGCATTCTTCTGTAGCACCACATTTCAAATGCTTCAAGTTTCTTTCTTTCCGGTATTCCTAAAGTCCATGTTTCGCTGCCGTAAAGTGCTGTACTCCACACATAGAGTTTTAAGAAGTTCTTTCTGATTCCTACATCAATATTTGAAACTAAAAGGTTGGGACGGGCTTAGTTTCTAACCTCTTCAAAATAATCCTGTCACTAAACTGTTCATAATAACTCACCCGTTTCCCTACTTTCTTGTTCATTACAAATTCTACACCAGTGACTCCATTGACAGCTTGTGTGCTAATTATCCTTTGTTCCCAGACCAGAAATCTTATGCGTCCTTCAATTTAATCTCACTAATCCCAACAACATCTAACTTAAGTTGTTCCATCTCCCTTTTTAAGTTTTCTAACCTACCTGCCCTATTCAGACTTCTAACATTCCACGCTCCGACTCGTAGAATGTTTCTAACCATTCTGATGACTCCTCCCTGAGCAGTCCCCACCCGGAGATCCGATTGGGGGACTATTTTACCTCCGGAATATTTTACCCAGGAAGAAATCATCATGATATATGTAATTTGAGAGGATTACATGTCCTCGGGATACCCTTTGGGTCTTTAATGCAGTGGATTCCCGTTGCCTTCTGCATCCCCATGCCGTTGATCATTTCTGATTCATTCGCCTTTAGGGGCCGTTTCCAACCCCAAGGGCAAGAGGGTGCCCTGAACCGCTCCCCGCTCTTCCGCCCTCTTTTCAGAGGCCGTTGGCAAGCAGTGGGTGACTCCTTATACCGGGAATCTTTCAGTCGCCAGAGCGATATCACTCACCTACCACATCCATATCTGTGAAGTCGCTGCAGTACGAAACCCCAGATTCCACCAGTCTCGACTCTCATCTGGCCCGTTTCTTTCTGTTCGTCGACATAGCTGATGGCTTTAAGAAAAAGACTTTTTCGGCATAACGTCAGATCCATATTCCTTAGAAACTGTTGAATGTTAATTTATGGACTCTTAGCATTATTCAAAAGCTATGGTCTGGTGGCGCAATGGTAAAGACATCTCACGGGAGATCTAAAGGTCCCCGGTTCGAAACCCCGTCTTGGCGGGTATTTTCACAGGCTCTCAATACGATCTTTATTTCAGCCACAGCTTGCTGTTTAAAGTGAAGTATACCAGTACGCTTCCCTGGTTCGGAATTCTCTATAAACTGGAGGTCTCCTTAGGTTAAGGCAGTCTATGGTAGGGGCGAAATGCGGAGCCAATAAAAAACTATGTCAGTAGGTCATAACGTCAATGGAAACCTCATCATTCATATGGTGGTGAATATCACGAGTTAGTTTGCAAGTGTTACACAGAGGGAATTCAAATGCACGAATAAATTAACCTTCTAAACTGCGACAACAAAATAAGAGTTTTTTTTCCTTACTTTGTCTGTCCTCTTACTGTTCAGTATTCTTCTATAGCACCACATTTCAAATGCTTCAATTTTCATGAGGTCATATGATGATAAAATAATGGTGAGAGAGATTATATACGACTTGATCACACTATCTGACATGATAAGAAGGGCCGAGATGGAATAGGGTAGGCGGCTGTAGAAAGTGGTGTGTGTTTGGAAGCTGAATTTTTGACGACTCCTGAATCGATATTAGTAGATAAATTACGAGTATTATATCGGAGGAAAGATAATCTTGCCCAACTAACAGCACATGATGACACGCCTAAGTGAGCCGTATATTGTTCCGGGACTGGAATAAATTATCAAGAAAGATGGTTCTTAACAACTTACCTAACACTTATGATATAACTGTATGCCTGCAGGAAAGTTGATATCGAGGAACTAAGCTACTGCTCAATCGCTACATATACTAATCTGTAATAGACCTTTCCTAGGGATTTCTTTGTGAAGGGATAACGTGATAACTGCAGAACCGATTTCGCTGTGGTTTTCATTTCAAAAGAACAGGATTTAACTTTAAAACTGCCAGAAGTCTTATGACTACTTGAATGGTGTATAGAACCATAACTGACAATCTGTTCGTAATATGAACAAATAGGCGCCAAAGATCACACTAAATAAAAGATAAATATTTCAATTTTTGGATTCTGTTAATACTGTTGATTTTGGTTTTTTATTTCTTCAGTTCCACGAAATGTTGTACATTAAAACACGCGTAAATGAAACTTCTCGGAGAGCTGGATATATGAAAGTATTTGTTACCTGATATGCAACTCGTGAAGGCAACTTAAATGATAAACTAAATTCGCCGCGTCTTATACCGTTATAAAGTTATGTGTCATTCTCATCCAGGCTTCATTTCAACGTAATCACCGCCTCTAATAATATAGCCGTTCGAAAATCCAACAACTATTGAAAGTGCATTCGTCCATATATCTAAGCCTACGTGGGCGAAACTGGAACCAAATGTTAATAATACATTTTGAAGAAAAAAGAAAACTTGTTCGAAATCTGTCTTATTTCTCTATATTTTTACAGCTACGATATTTGATTCATAATTCTATGACACTCATAATTAATTTTAAATCATTTTCGATGACATCTGTTGGCGTGTACAGTAAATATTAATGTGGAGAGAAAAGATATTTAATCTATAATGCAGATTCCGTAATGGCAACCAGTTGTGAACGAAATTACCGCACCAGGATGTTGGCACGACTGAGTTAGCGACTGGACTGAGTTCTGTTTGAAGCGATGTAAACACGAGTTCGGTGCCAAGAACATCCCCCTACATGAAATGTTTTTCTCTGGGAGGGTACATTCCGCGTGTGCTGTTTCATTTCGGGATGTACTAAACGTGGATTACACCCTGGAAGAGAGCCAGCCCTACCGTATGCTTCCGAAATCAATGCTAACGATATTGGATGTTGTGGTTTATACGCGGCCGCACGATAGCTTTATTTGGGGCGCCCAATTATTTCCATCAAATTAAGTGAACGCTGCTGCCGTAGCAAGGAGGCGCTGTATTCCGATTTATGATACTGACGCTATACTCAGTTATGGAGTTTTGTGGTCAGATAGCAGTGACTGTTAATAATTGGTGGGTGATGTACACTAAAGCGTAAGTGGGAAATTACATAAACAACAGTACAAATTACAGCGAAGTTAAGTTAAGTTGCAAACGCGCGACAAATAATATAATTCTGGTGCGCAAGAAGGCTGATAATGGTCCATGATTTCCATCTACATACCCATATATGAAATGTGGGAACTATTGATCCCAGGTTCTATAAAACAGTTTAATTCATAAATTTTAGTTCGAGTACAGGAGAAAGCCTGTTAGGTTCAAAGATCAAACACGCTCAGTGAGTGAATAAACCGACCACAACACATGGTGGTATCTTTAAAACGGCGACAACCCATTATTCGCGTTGTGACACTTACAAAACGGCCGCAACACGAAATTCGCGTCGTGGGTCTCATATTCATGACACTCTGAACACATGTGTATTCCTGAGGTGTCAATTTTACAATTTAAATTTTCAGCTTTTTCTAAATGTGTCACTATAAAAGGTGCAGTACTGATAAAAATGCAAATATTGCTTAAAGAGCATAAAACGTAATCCAAAATTTCACATTTTTTTGTTTATGGTTTTACGCTACGCCGACGTCGAGGTCATTAAAGGCGGGAAAAGATTGGGGGGGGGGGGCAAGCAACGGCAATGAATTTGGCCATGCCTTTTTAAGGAACCATCCCGGCATTCACCTGGAGTGATTTGGGGCAACCATGGAAAACTCAAATCTTGACTGGGATTTGAAGCCGAGTCCTCCCGAATGCAAGGCCAGATTTTTCATTCTCACCCGCCACGCACGGTAAAAAGACACGGTAATATTGTTTTGTAAAAATAAAATAACTCTCTAACATTATTGATAATTTTATTACCAACTTTTTTATGTTAATAATTTTACTGTTGACTTATATCAGGCAACGCTAAAACAACTGTAAAGAAAAAATAGTTTTATTTCTTAACGTGCCCTAGTTATTAATTAACATTTAGAACATGTATTTACAACCTGCCCGTCGTGTCATGGTATCATCAGCTAACGTTCAGAACGTGGTGTGGTTTTTCTTAGTAAAAAACAGCGCGTGGTGTTCAAATATCATGAGAGCAACGACGCAAATTTCGTGGTCTTTTTGAGATAGCCACCACGCGTTGGACGTTTTTTTTGTCAGTACCACAACGCGAATAACGTTTTGAGGCAGTTTTAAAGAAACCACGAGTTGTGGTCGTAGTTTTCGCTCATTGAGCGTAACATATTCAATACTGTTAAGATTCAAAACCAAAATGTAAATTCTGTAAAACGAAGCGTAAGTAGTAAGCAGACACACTGTTTACAAATTACAGTGAATTTAGTTTGTAAACACGTGACAATGTAATTCTGCTGTCTTGATGATAACCAATAATTTCCGTCTAAATACTCAATGGATTTGGGATCTATTGATCCTAATTTCTGCAAAGCAGTTTCCACCAAAATATCACATTCAAAAACAATTTAAATCAGTATAAGAACCTTAAAGTCCATCAGAAATGTGTTATGAGAAATTAGGTTGTTATTAAAAGCTATCAATATGTAAACCAATTTTTTTACAGTTTTCAATAAAACCTCAGTGCTAATGACGCTGATGTTCACGTAACATGAAGTTAGATGTACAAAGGCTGAAATCCGTTCAGCGGGTGAACCATATGCCACAACCATAGGTTTCCCCGGATTTCCAGCCTTATGGATCTTTGGTAGAACGCATAAGTTAGCTGTGGTGGGATTCTGAGGAGTGACAAAGGATAAGGATTGTGAAGAAAGGCCTTGTAAGCAGAACTGATCAAGTTCAAATTTAACGTATTCTTGATTACTGTTGGATATCAATCCAAACTATATAGTCTCTGTCATCAGCTGTTACAGTCTCGATACATTTTATCAGATTTGTTAGGCTGATGAAACTGCATTCAATACTGAACATTAGTTACAATGTGTCGAATTTGTGATGGAAAACACCAGGGACGTAAATGCCTAAAACGGAACTTGGAATAAAAGTATTCAGAATGTCTCATCGCAGCACTGTTGGCACTACTTGCATAGAACTGAATTAATGACAGAAGTAACATGGCGCCATTGCAATCAACGAAAATTATAAATAAATTGAGCAATCCTAATAAGTAGCGTTATATTATGTCGTCTTAACTTTAATTCCGATATGCAATGGTCTCGATAAATGTGTTTTTTTTGTTTGTTTTTTTTACTTCGTATTTTCCTGCTCGTCGACGTCAAAATTATTATAGACAGAAAATGATGGTGGATAAGGAATGGGAACATATTACGCCATGGTCTTCTGAAAGTATCGTCCCGACATTCGAGTTGGAAAAATACGAAAACCGAAATCTGGATTATCGGACGGGGATCTAAACCCGCGTCCTTCCGACCGCTAGGCCCGATCGTTAACGCTCACCCAGCATGCTTATTATACACAAGGAACCACTTCCATCCTCTTCCAGTAAAGAAGCTTACTAAAGCAGTTTAAATTCCTCGTGTATTGCGATGTAACAGGTAGTGCCGGTTGTTATTCTGATGCAGGTTACATTTGAACCCGGCCACTACCTCCATTAATACTCCCTCGGGAAAATCACAGGTTTATTAATACATTCGTTATTTCGCGGTCTAACCTTGAGCCAAGATGATTTTAATATATATATATTTAGTTATGGCTTTATGTCTCGTCGACGTCGACATAATTATGGTGAGATGACACTGGGATCAAGGAACGGAAAGGAATTCGGCCATGGTCTTTGGAGGAAACATCCCGGCATTCACCTGTCCGAGTGACCTGTTGAAACCACGGAAAACCCAAATCTAGATGCCCGGACGGGGATTGGAACTAGCGTCCTCCCGAATGAGACCCAAAAATTAGCGTAACGCGTTGTGTAATGAGGACTTAAACAACGAAATTTTGATTTAATGGGATAAGTAATACAGTAAAGTCTCTCTCTCTCACACACACACACACACACACACACACACACTAAATTTATTTTCCTTCCCAGCGTACCATTTATATTTACATTAGACTGTTCTGTGGAAAAGTCTGTTACGTTAAGAGAGAGAGATATTCTGGCAATGAAGAAATTAGCACGGAAAACATGGACAGTATGTTGCCTTTGCTGAAACAAATCCCTGGATGTGTAGATGCAACTGATGAGGACCTTAATGAGTGCTTGCCCTTGATGACCTGTATGAAGTCACTGACGAAGACATTGTCAGCATTGTTAACAGCAGTGAAAAGGAAACAGAGGAGGAAGGAAACATAGTTGATAAAGGTGGTGCCAAAATAACACACAGTGAATGATTCGAAGTCCTTGAAACAGCGCTGAAATACATGGAGCAACAAGTAGAAACCTCCATCGCTGAAATGTTATTTCTACAAAGAATACGTGACTTGGCGGCGTGAAAAAGACACTCGGCAGGCACGAAAAAGTGTATTACAAACTTTCTTAAACATAACGGAATATACAGGGTGTTACAAAAAGGTACGGTCAAACTTTCAGGAAACATTCCTCACACACAAACAAAGAAAATATGTTATGTGGACATGTGTCCGGAAACGCTTACTTTCCATGTTAGACCTCGTATTGTGGACGGCTGTGATACAATACGCCATTCTCCAGGGCTGCATCAGCGCATCAGGGATTCCATGCGACGGAGGGTGGATGCATGTATCCTCGCTAACCGAGGACATTTTGAACATTTCCTGTAACAAAGTGTTTGAAGTGACGCTGGTACGTTCTGTTGCTGTGTGTTTCCATTCCATGTTTAATGTGATTTGAAGAGAAGTAATAAAATGAGCTCTAACATGTCCACATAACATATTTTCTTTGTTTGTGTGTGAGGAATGTTTCCTGAAAGTTTGGCCGTACCTTTTTGTAACACCCTGTATATCAACTTCTGTTTATGCTTTTTAACTGTATTGCAAAACGAAAATAATTACTGTACTGTATCAGCTTTATCAATAATAAGACTCCAGCAACCATTTACAATATTATTGTTTCTTCTTTGCCTATTAACAGACATTCCCACGGCCCGTTTGCGTCGGATAAGCAAGAATCTACTGTACTTCATTTAACTTTCATAAAAATCTGCCAGGGGCGTTTTGTTTGAATCAGCGGAATGTCTTCCATGAGAATTCTCTAAGCTGGAGTAGTGAATAAAATGGTTTCTGTGAAGTATCTTCGGATGCACAAAATAAACTGGTAACGGCGTGAAAACTAGCTTTACTGCCACAATGTAATTGCCGCTGCCTAGGTTTTGTTCTCGGGGCTGCCTTTTAAGCGAGGTGCTCCGACTGAATTGCGGCCCGTAGAAAGCTAAAGTGCAAACCAAGTACTCGTCGCTGGAAGACGCTTTGCGCACGCTTTGTACACAGCCCATTACGGCGTGCAGTGCTGTCTGGGGGACGACGCAACGCAGACCGCCTTGAGTCACGGCTAAAGCACGGCTTGCGGGCTTCACACTCCACAAACTACTAATACGTTGTACCCTCATACGTCACGCTTACATGGTACAAATACAAAATAACATTTATTTTTTGTGTGAATTGCAAATGTATGGTACTATTGTTATTTTATTACATTACATTCCATGGTACTGTTGTTATTTTATCTTTGTAGGCAATGGATACTAAACAAAGGAATAATTATTGGGAAAAGAATGGAGACGGAGAAAATAGAATGGTGTAAGGACGGGGGTGTAGCCTGGCGCAGGGCTGCCAATTTAGCATTTTTATGGCTAAATTTAGCATATTTTCGTAGCATGAGAAAAATTCAATTTAACATATAGCATATTTTTTAGATTTAGCATTTTTTCCTGACAAGTCAATAATTTTCTTGGAATGATAAAATTTTAGTACTGTTCATTTATTTATTAGAATAATCTATCACAAAGAATTGTTATTAATTATTGTTATTTAACAAAAAATTAAATTTAAATAATTCATTTGTTATAAAACATTAAACATGTATTGTTTATCCTTATTTTCAACTAAAATATATATTTAAGTTTTGTTTCAGTTAATTTTCAAGATAGAATTTACATATCACCGTATGTCTCTTACAGACGCCAGCTATTTAATATTTTCTGCTCCTTCATTGCATGATACATAGGCAAGGTTGGTTTTTCTCGTTAGGTTAAATTCTGGTAGAGTTGTTTTTCGGTAGTTTTAGAAAATAGTTAGGTTACCTTAGAGTTTTTTTGGCAAAGATGTTTGAGGGTATAGAATTATTCTAGTAAAGATTTATTTAGTTAGGTTTATGATTTAGTTGACTGGTAGACAGTAAAAGGAGGAGACAGACCTATGATAGATATTGCGTTTGGTACATATTCCGGTGATAGAGAAGCTTACGGTAGTGTTTTCATGCTGTAGGGTTCGTAAATAGCAGAGATGTTACTAACATTTATCGGTATAGTTACTTTTGGTAGGATTTCATTTTAATAAAACTTTTGAATGGTAGTGATGTTCATAGTAGACCTGTTAATGAAAGACTTAATTATTGGTAGAAATTTTTCTGGTAGGCATGCTAATGTGCCCTTTAATTCATTTCAACATTTTCCAAAAAAATTTAGCATATTTTTGGCATTTTATAAACTTAGATTAAGCATAAAATATTTTTTTTGGAGTTGGCAGCACTGGTCTAGCGGTTGCAGCGCATATCATGTATAAATCATTTGAACTGTAAGAGGTGAAGTCAGTTGTATCATGCAAATATTATGGTGACTGACAAAACGTCATGCCTAAGTGAAATCTGTAATACAGTACTAAAAGTTAAATAATAAAAATGGTGTTCAAATTAACTAGAATATTTTGTGTGGTTTGTTTGACATGTATTTTGAAGGGAGAATATAAATAGAGTGGCAAGGTGGTATAAACGTTTAAATAGGAGATTAAGAGAGGATGAAACGAGTGTTTTGGAGAGCTATCATCTTAGGTCACCTAAGTTATAAAAAATGACATAAGATGTTCTCATACTACCTGGTAAAGACTACTAAGAAATATTAAGGTAGTAGAAAGATATTAATAACTAGGCTAAGACACAGTCATTAAAGCTAAAAGATTGACAGTTGAATATAAAAGTAAAAATAGCTAATCGTTGTTTGAATAGTTTTATTGATTTTGTATCCCGTGTTTGGACAGATTAGGTTACAATGCCCAAACAGTACGGCAGGACGAGATAGAGCAAACAACGTGCACATCATCAGTTTTAGATAATTGTGGAGAGTGTTCTTCTCATAATGTTTAACTACGAGAGTAAGATTTAATATTAATGAGCAGAGTAAAGAAATTATCGTGATAAATCTGTACTCTACGCTACATTCATTTTCTTTTATGGCGATCAAACAGCGTCATAAATCCGAGAAAAAGGCTTGTAAAAGAATAGGCAATAAGTGACAAGTCAAAATGAGACAGCAAAATTTCAGCAACAAAGGCAATGAAACCACGCGGGGATAAAGCGGCCCAGCGTGTTTATTTGTGGGAGGCGCGGGTAGAGAATAAAGCCAGCCTCCCCCCTTCCCTCCCTCCTCCGATACTAATTATCCCGTCGCGCTGCACCGCCTGTTCACTCCCACGCACTGAATAGCTTCCCGCTTCTGGTCACTCCTTGAGATAACAGCCAGAACACCGTGAATCCAGCATCCGTCAGCGTCTACCAAGCCCAGCGCACACAATGCACTTCAAACGATACTTAATCTAATAATGAATCTGTCGTAATAATTTTCCGTTTTATTTATATATTATTTCTAGATATTAAATTAATATTCTTGTGTTAACAGCTTCCTACGTCAGCTTTACTTTATTCTTTCTTCTTCTTTTCTCCAACGAGGCCTACTAGGACAAGGTGGCAGTATCAATTTTTTGTTGTTGTTTTTCCTTCCGTTCAATCCAATATTCCATTTCACTGTGTTTCTTCCATCTCTCGTCACTTCGCACCGATTTTCTTTCCTCTTCTGCCTTTGAATCCCTCCATACTTAATACCTTCTTTCTAAAGATCTCTTTTACCATAGTTTCTTCTTCTCTTATTTCTTTACAAATCTTTCTTGATCTCTTGAATCCAGCTTCTTGTTAATTCTCCCCTTCCCAAAGATAGATGAATATCTTTTTCTGTTAATCTGTTATTCATTCTGTAGGTATGTCCAAAAAACGGCAAGATTCTTTCTCTTATAGCTTCTGTTATATTTTCAATGTGCTGGTAAATTTCCTTATTACTTCTTAATTTCCAAAGTTCTATTGTTTTAACTGAACCCAAGATTTTCTTCACTATTCTTGTTTACAAGCAATTCCAGTTTATCTGTAGATAAACACTAGGCATTTATTCGCGTACACACATTCCGGTTTCACTACAGTTTTAGTGCCTTATTTCATAATTTTTAGGTTATCACTTTTTGTATCGTTTCTTCTATGGTAGATTTATGTAAACAATTTTCTTGAATTATTTCGCACAGCTACTTTATTTACTTTCTCTATATGTCCGAAATCTGTCCTTAAGAATTTTGGAGCATGTTTGTCATAAATTTGTTTTTTTTCTACAGATTTTCTCAAACCTGTATTCTTCGCTGTTTCTTCCAAGAGACTGACTTTTGTTGCATTTGTAATACTTTCTGAAAGCATAGTGAAATCGTCCGTAAATGCCGGGAAATTAATTTCAACGCCTTCGTTTCTTTTTCCAAAATAATTGGTGATATTGTTTATTTATATATGATATAAAAAATAGTTTTTAAAGAGACACAACAGCTGAGCATTCGGTGAAATAATAACATTAGAGAAGATTTTCGCAATCCAGTTGCATTTCATCTTTCATTTTCATGACTTCTAGAATACTCTGTGGAACGGGCCCCTATATTTAATTGCAATGGAGCTCATACACCAGTGAAACTTTAAATTAGCTTTTGTTCTTAACTTCAATCACTTTTTTTCTGCAAACTCATTAGACTTAGTTAGGCCTTCTGTCGAGTTTAGTCGCACGGAAAATTTGATATCCCAATATGCAGTCAATGCACCAAGTTAAACGACACATAATATTGAACATAATTCCAAATATGGAGTTGTTACGTATCTAAATCAAACATTCTGACAGCGAGAAGTAGCTTATCTTTAAATGAATACTAATTTATGTACACTTCTGTTAATTCCTCAGTTTATCGACGTCACACCAAAATAAAAACATATTCTATTTTAATCTTGGCACTGTGGACTGTACAGTTTTTGAAACTCCTTCAATATCTGACCATCAGTTGACGCGCCAATTATTTTCAATGAAACGTACAGGCAGATGAACATACAATTTTTATGTTTATTTTTCAGTTTGATGATGCAGCATCAAGGGAAATATACCTCATTTTAGTGCAACGGCCATGGGCTACATAATGTTTGAAATCCCATGAAAACCCCTTTTTTGCATGAATTACGCCCAGAGAAATATTTGTTTCTCTCAGTCGAAGTGATTTTAACTCACCATATAATATGGTAATTGCTGTGTAACTAACAATATTTAATGAAAATCTGTTGGTAGTATATTCAATTCCTGATAACCTTGACCACAAAAGATGATTGTGTTTCTAATTCCTTCACGCCTGGAATAAAGTGCCAGCTCACGGCCATGTCTACCCTTACATGCACTATTCCTAACTCCACTACCAATTTTCATACGAGTACAAGTCTGCCTTGATGCCCGACTGTTTTCAAGAGACAAGCTTCCGCAGCCAAAATTGTTACCGTATCGTTTTTAAGGACAATTTTTGGTCCGATTTCATTTACATTAAGAATTCGACTGACTGCGTAATAATCAGTTGCGAAGACAATAACGTTACATTAAAACATCTTTAACAAGATCATCACATGACATCATGCGTGTTGTTGCAATCCAAAAAATTACCAGTCTGTTAGACATATTTGCGTTCTTCACTAGTGACGAAAGCATCTTGTAACAATGTCAAAACGAAACGGTAGCCTGGGGCAATGAACAGTGTCTTCAGACATATGCTTATGGTACTTTCGTAGTTTCCCTCTGGATTTTTCTATTCATCAAGGAATTTTGATGAATTATGTGCGATGGAACTGCTAGCACTAACGTCAATTGTAATTAATTTTCCGTGTAATCTTGTTGGAAAAAATTCACTGTTCAGAGGTGTCGGATCTAGGAATTTTTCTGAGCCTAGGAAAAAAACTGAGATTGGCGCCCTTCAAACTCAATTTTACCCCTCCCCCCTCTGAAGTTTCCCCTGAAGGCGCCCCGATTTGCTCCCCCCCCCCCCTTCTCTTCATACATCCCGCCTTGCAGTACACATATGAAAGCAAAGTTTACTGCACATATTTTTAATAAGTAATGTTAATAGATGAGAGAACACAACCTAATATACAGTTTATTTTAAAATAAAAGACTAGGATATGTAATTAATTTAAAATTTTGTATCAGGCTTTAACACTATCTGTCTAACTTCAGATTCTGCCTTATAGCATTAGCCTTTAACAAACTGATGACATTTCTACGATAGACAGACAGGTCTTGTAGCAACACAACTGTGATACATATTTATGAGGTCAGGACTACTGATTTGTTACTTTCAATTTCAACATGGTGTTCTTGTAACGGTGGCATATATACTTGTTCTAACGTCCATGGTACAGACAGTTTCTACCCTCTTTAAAATAATGATGTCGATAAACTGCTTCTTTTTAACTCACCTGCTTTCCTGTTCTCTTGATAAATCTCACTCGAAGTTCAGCCGTCGAAATGTCAACCTCTTTGAGCGTTTCAACGCTCACAATATCCGCCCTCATTTGAAACCAATTGAAGACAACGGCAAGCTGGTGTAGTAATTGAGTCATAATGCGTTTCTACGGTAACAAGTAAAGGACAAATGCCAGTGGAAGATCGGGAACAATGTCACCATCAGGCCCGAAATTTGCTCTCTAGCGTTTCCATGACTACTCCGTAACAAACAAATACTACACTATCTTTGACTTCAGTCCGTTGAAAATGAGGGCTAAGATTGTGTCTCTGTAGAGAGACAGTATGATGCGGCTGTATGCTCGAAAATATTTTATCAATATACAACATCGTGAAACTCTTGGATCTTGCATCCTGCTGTTTTACTCTAAAAATTCTACATCAGTTACTCCAACGACATCTTGGGTGCTACATAACGTATATTGTATGGACCATTTACTGAATGTAAGAGGGCACGCTGGATCAAATACAGTTAACGAACGGCCTCTTGAAAGGATGGTGCAGGGATGAGGAGTGAGCGAGTCTACCCTCCTTATTCATGCACATTCATTCCCAGAGGCCGCGGACTTGATTCATTCTGTCGGTGAACATTAAATCTACACACCCTCGTTCCTTCAAATCGTGTTCCAGCGTGAAGAAGTTTACTTTTGTTGATTTCTCATATCGGGCTTCGTTAGAAATATTTCTGTTATACTTACCGATTGTTTTCTTTTCATCTGAGTCTAAATGTTTTGTTCAAACTATTAGTTTCGCAGTAGCTTGTCAACACCTAAAAGTAAAATACAAGTATAAATTTTTAGTCAATTTATTGTTTTTTGCTTATGGGATTATGAATCGTCAACATCGAGGTCATTAGAGGCGAAAAAGGACTAGAGGCAAGAAGCGGGAAGGAATTCTGCCATGGACTTTTTGCAGGAAGCATCCCGGCATTTGCCTCTAGTGGTTTCTGGAAACCATGGAAAACCTAATCTTGATGCCCGGACGGGGATTCGAACCCACGTCCTCCCAAATGCGAATAATGGTATTATCTTCATCAATATTTACTGGTTTTTCCCGTTTACTTTCTCTTCACGCGGATTAAATAATGGGTGAAGTGAAGACTATCGCATCATTGCTCTGACTGGCACTTCCTTCATGATAAAAACTTTTACCAAAATTTTTCAAATGTTTCAAGCTCTGCTACAAGTTCTCTGTGTATTTTAAGCTGAATTTCCTCAGACTTACTTTTCTTAATTTACTTTTAATTATTTTTACTTATACAGTTCACAAATAATTTATCCAAATCTCTTTTCCCAGAAACGTAATTGATTTTTGGATAAAGTATGTTGCAATGCCTATTTTTCAGCGAATTATACTCATTGATGATGCTGAAGCAAGAGATGATATCAGAACAGTACGAGAACTGAGATATAACCTGCTTAAAATAGAAATTCTCGCTCGATTCATCCATGAGACAAACAAGTGGAATAGTTTTTCTTAGGAGAGACGTTTTGGAAGTGGTAGGTAACGAACCTGGCACGGAGCCACATCCTGCTACAAGGACACGTGTCTCCTCTTGCAATCAGCAGAACACTCGTAGCGGGCGTCGTATGAAACCAGGCTACACTCTCAAGAATGGGTGCAGACTCCAACTATGAAGATTTATCTTAGTCTATAAATGAACCAGTGCAATTCATTTAATACCAAATATTTTTTACACCATACACCTGCATACAATTTTATTGATGACATGAAATAATGATTTTCCTTTATTGTATTTTATAGTTTTATGGTAGGTTTTCTATAATGCTGCTTCTCCTATTTCATAATCCATTGGTATAATGGTACAGGGCGTATACTGGCGATGAGGCATGGAAAGATATTGCAGTAGGTATGGAAAGTAGTTCATGGAAGGGAAAAGATGACCATGACCACAAGCTGGCACTCGATTTCAGGCACAAGGATGTGGGAAGATTTTCTTTTTTAGTTAAGGGTGTCAGGGATTGAAATGAGTTACCATGGGGAAAGATGAATAATTTACCGAAAACGTTGAAAGAATTTAAAGTTAAAAATTGTAGAGGGCAAATTTAGGTGAGTGCAGGGTAGGGGGAAGTTGGGTGTTTAGGGAAATTGTCACCGGAGCGTGTTCTCCATTGCAATTAAAACTAAATTAAGTTTCAACTATAGTTTGTGTAATATCTACGAAACAAACGAGGAAAAGCGTATTGAATCTTTTTTTCACGATATAACTTCTTCTCCTTCATACTATCAGTTTTAAATATTTCACACTTCACACTTAAAATCAGTTTTCATATATTTTAATATCGGCTCTTTATCGTTTTATAACTATACAATGCAGATTTCCCACATTTTAAAGTTTACTACCAAGGTTTTTTTAATTTGACGGAATTTTCAAACAGAAATCTCCTATTTACTGTATGATTGTTTCACTTTTTTGTATATCCGAGTTTTCTGTTAAGTTTAGATACTCTACTCAACAACCATTCCTTTCCCTAGTCGTTTTATATTATATGTACCTAAAATAACCTTCGTCTTTCGTTTGCAAAATGTCATTTATGCAGACTTCCTGCTATCTGAAATTTCTCCTTTCGATTCAACATTAATTCTGTGATGGAATATTACTGTCGCTTTTGATCCAACTTTCATTCACATGTTATACTCATCTCTGTTCATTGTGTTCTATTCTTTTTGGACTAGTATACCTTCAGAGGTAATCCTATCATGTTGGATTTCTACTTGCATTTGCTTTCCTCCGAGTGCACCCCACTTGTTCTGCGCCTTTCCTCTCTGATGTGGGATCATAATACCTACTTGATAGTTACGGGCGGCCGCGTAGCTGAGGCAGTAGACTGACGAGTCCGGACGAGCGGGGTTCGAACCCGACGAAGCCGAGGATTCTTCTTCGTAGGTAAACTTGCACAATGGCTCCCACGTTCACTTAGCCTGCTATCTAACGATAAAACTCCGCGCGAAGGTAAAGAACGGTTGGAGTGCTGCGCTGACCATGTCACATCCCTTCTACTGCCGAAGGTTATGAATGAAACATGGAGCTCTGCCTCCGTGAACCCTACCTAGCTACAGGAACTTCGTGCCTTCTATCTACATAGTTATGGTATTGCAGATAGCGAAAACTTTATTAGAACTTTATAACGATAAGGTCATTTCATATTATTTTGTATCAGTTCTAGGCATTCTTTTTTCTTTTTAACTGCTTAACGTCTAACAGCGAGATCTTAAGAGACGGGAAAGGATGGGTAGCAAGGAATGGGAAGGAATTCGGCCATGGCCTTTTGAAGGAAGCATCCCGGCATGCCTGGAGTGATTTGGGAAACCATGGAAAACCCAAATCTGGATTCCGGACGGGGATTCGAACCGCCGTCCTTCCGAATGCGAGAACAGAATGCTAACCGTTTCACCACCACGCTCGGTAGGCATTCTTGATCGTATATTCATCTAATGTTTATCATAATATAATGATAACAATTCGTGTGTTTTTTTTCTCTTTTTCCTTTTACTGATAATATGTTACATCGGATGTGATGTGTCATGTTAATACAGGAAATTGATTTTATATTTGGGCTACTATGTTAAACACCTGTAATGAATAAATGGTAATATTACCGGTTTGTTGAGAACATTTCTACAATCCTGATACTGTTCTGACTTGGGGTTGAAGTGAATACATCTAATAAAAACATAATCAACACAATAACATTGTATGTTATGACGGAGGTCCGTAATCGGTTAATAGCTAGTGAATTTTTTATTTTATTTATATCTGTATGGGATAGTGCTGCTAAATATAAACTAATTTGTAGCCAAGTTACTGAACATAATCCATAAAAAATATCGAAACTTTATTTAGGTAGTATCTCAACTAATAAACGAAACGTATGTGGTGCTGGCTTTGTTAAATTCACAAATATCTGTCAATGGCTTGAGTGAAACAGAATCAGTGAGTTGAAGCGTGATTAGGACATGAAAATCCAAATGGAAATTTCGCAGAGGCACAAAATTCTCATCTTTAATGTGTACGGTTGCAACATATCCGTGTCTGATGCGAGTTTAAATAACGAATGAAGCCCGCACAGTCGTGAATTAGACGTCTCTGTCAGCGGAGCTCATCAGCGCCGACGTATTGACTGGCACGCGTGCTGCCAACAGGAAATACAAATACTGGACGTGTCAGTTTATGCGACGCTCTAATTCGTCAAGCCTATGACGTGTTTCGCTCGCAACTTTGCTAATAAAGCTCTTCCAAACGAGTTTCGTACCGAAACGGAAAAACCATAAACAGCAAAACAAAACGAACTCGACGGGAGGCAGGTTGGAAGTTTTAATTGGATGGCGCAATGTCGCTGGACGCTGCGCCTGGTAGACTTAACTGTGTCCTCCCGCAGCTTTTTTTTACCCACCTGTTCTCTCGCAGTCGAAATATAGCTAAATAATCTACTGAAACATATTAAATTGCTTAGTTTTTACTTATTTCATTTACCCACGTTTGAAGGAGGGTGAACTCTCCCTCATACCTAGTTTGGGGCGCCCATTAATTACGTGAGGTGAAATATTGGGGGAGGGGGTCCGGCGAATTCTCGCCAAATCTCACTAAGGGGGAGGGGGGTCTCCGCAACTCTCACGCTAGGTAGAGCTAAAAAAAAAGGTCTACAAATGACGTGAAAGTCGATTTTAGAGGGGTATTTCGTCGAAAAGTGGGGGTGTAACCGGCTTGCTTTTGAAGAGGGAGGGGGGGCGATCGGGCTAAATCTCACCACAGAAGGCTGGGGGTCCGGAAATCCGGAAAACAACACTTTATTGATGTCCCCCTTAGGAGGAGGGCGAATTTGCACACCCACCCAACATTCGGGAGGATGGGAGCGTGTAGTTCTTCTGCGGTTTTTCGTAGTCCCTCCAGGCGAATGCCGGGATGTTTCGTTTTAAAGACCACTTCCGACTTCCTTCCCCATTCCGTCCCCGTAGGTTAGCTAAGCTGAAAAGGTTACTCGGGACACTCCACCAGACACCTGATTGCCTTCAGCTAGGAGGAATGAAATGTGTATATATATAAAAAAAATCATTTACTGGGACAGGAAGAGGTGGGCAAAATCACCCTCCTACCTAGCATTCGGGAGGATGCTGTCCGGCCATTCTGACAACGGTTTTCCGTGGTTTCCCATTGGCCCTCTAGGTGAATGACAGGATCGTTCCTTTCGAAGGCTACAGCCGAATTCCTCCCCTTAGGTTAGTATGACAGTATGAGACCCTGTAACAGCTCACCTGCAGACCTTCACCTGGGAGGAATGAATCATTAAAAAAAACTTAAATGCAACCAGGACCCGGATGGAAACTGAAACCTTTTCTACAGCGCAAGGCACGAGGAATTACACTAAGACGTGGATTGTCAGAACACTGAAAGAAAAGTATGTTTTGCGTTTAAATTGTCATATTAACCCGTTATTTTTACTGAAATGGTTCGAATGAAAGAAGTTCCAAATTGATCGTCTAAACCACATTTAACTATTACGTGGCATAGCGTAAGTTGTTAAGATTTATTTTTAGCATCCTTCATTTTAACTGAGGTCATTATTTCAGCAGATTAAGCTGTCTCAGCCGTTAAAATATCCATCTTCATCACAGGTATTAAGAAAGAAAAGTTTAAGAATCTGAAGATTTGGGATCAAGTTTATATCGCGATGCATGACGACACTGACATGCGATATAGGGAATGTATTAATTCACGCGTGATTGAAGCTTTGCTTTTCTAGCAGCAATCTTAGTGGAGATTGTTAGGCAGAAATGCATCCTGGACTAAGTTGACAACTGAAGCTTTTTGCTACAGCACAAGGGACGATAAATTACTATGAGCTTTATTTTATAACAATTCTATTTAGTTAAAGAACTGCAGAGAAATAAATTACCATAACACTCCGTTAAATCAGTCATTTTTGATGGGTTTTGGGGCTAGTATACATATAATGTAATATACATGCAAATATTTTATATATGCGCCATAAATATATACTTTACACAGTCCAGCAAATAATAGACAGCACATTTATTATACGCAACAGGAATATCCGAAACAATGTTGAAAAATACAGAATGTACCCTATTCCATAAAAGAATGAAACAAATTCTCATATATATGCATAAGAGAGTTTGGCTCAAGAGTATACAGTCAGGTAAATTTGGACAACCGACAAATAAGATGGCGGGACAAAAAAAAAAAAAAGATAACAGTATTAAGAAGAAAATTTATAAAAGAGTAATACAGAACAAAAACACACGGCGCTAAGGCACATTACGAAAAAAAATTCAATACACTGTGACTCCAGTAATTGAAGCGTAGACTTTCAGAGCAATAAATCGAACTAATAAAGCGGCTTGAAGCCATATACAATTGAAGCTAAGCAGTTCAAATCGTTTGGCTGTATTAAGCGAATGCCTCTGCATAGAATAAATACACAAAGACCTTTAGAGCAGACTTGCAAAGGTGAAAAAAATGATAATCAAGCAGAAACCTCATGGACATTAAAGCGAATGCCTTTGAATTGAGTGACAAAGAACCTGAGAGCGACCATCTTCGCAGAGGGAGAAAAGGGATGTTGAAGTAGAAACATGGACACACCGTGTAATTTACATATGCAGAATTTGATTGTAGACCATAATTTGAATGAGTAATAGACTGGTGGAATTCAGCGACTGAGATATCAATTTTGGGTTGATATGGAAGACAGCAACCAGTCACAATTTTTATTATGTTTAATCAACCGTTACCGGTTTCGAGCAAACAATGCTCATCAGATGGTTTGCATTTATTATGTGTATAGATATACAGATGAAAATTGCGAGCGTGTTTGTGCGTCCTATAATAACAAAATGCTACGTTTTTGTAATTATAGGACGCACAAACACGCTCGCAAATTGCATCTGTATTATATAAAGACATAATAAATGCAAACCATCCGATAATGAGCATTGTTTGCTTGAAACCGGTAATTGTTGAATAAACGTAATAATAACAAATTATGACTGGTTGTTGTCTTCCATATCAGCCCAAACAAGAGCGAGTAATGTTTTACGCAGAGATGTGCATTATTTGAAATACATGTATTTCAAATACAAAATACCTATTTTCATTTTGTATTTTAAATGCCCCGATATAAAAAGCATTTTGTATTTTATTTGAAATACGTTTTGAAACATATTTTGTATTTGAAAAATTCAAAATACTTTTCTTAGTTTTTTATAAATTTTTATTTCGTATTGATCCTCATAAATACTGATCTATCAGTAAAATCAAACTAGTGACAACAATGCCAGAAAATTCAAATGAGAATTCGGTCTGTTGTGCAAGTAACAATACCATTAGCAATAATGAAACGTTTACAGCCTGACCCCTCCGACTTGCCTTTTGTGATGTTTGGTTTGCCGTTTGTATGCCAGTTTTGTTCCCTTGCTTTTTGAAAGTCATCAAAATGTAAGTAAAACATAAAAAATAAGTTTTTATTTACTGTTCCTCGCCACACAAAACACATTGCACAATATACTAAACTAACTAAAAATAATATTTTATAAATTTGACGATTCAGCAAGAATTTTCCTAACACAAACATTAATTTTGTACCGATTTAATTTTAATTTAGGAACAAGTGTTATATGTGGTGTAAACTAACGAAGTCCATAACCATAAGTTGGTTGGATCCTCCCGTAGGAGGCATACTAAGCAATTGTGTCAGATGTAGGATTAGTGTTGCCATGTCCAGTTTTTTTAAAAATCCGGAAGGAAGGCGCCGAAAAAAAAAAAAAAAAAAAAAAAAAAAAAAAAAAAAAAAAAAAAGTGTTTTATATACCTCACGTTTATTTTTATAATTTTGGCAGGAACAGAGGAAATTTCTATTGGCATCTTTCTGTCAATTGTAAGAACTTATCAGTCTTATGACTCGACGTTATAATAAGTCCGGCTTGTTGAGTAGGATAAGTAACAAAATGTTATAGAGAAAGTTGTAGTTGAATTTTAAGTAATTTTATGCTATTAATAAGTATATAGTAATTTTTTTTATATTAAACCTGTTTTGTGTTTGATTATACTGCTTTTCATAGCTTTGTTTTTTAAAAAGTAGTTACAAGATTCGCCATAAGACAAACCTGAAGTTGGTTTTAATTTGTAACTCTGCTTTAATATGGTCGAGTGAAAATCGCTTTCAAAACAAAGTTATAATAGCCTGGGAAATTTTACTTTCAGCTGCCGAGTTTTAAATTGGTATTGATGCCACAAAAGCATTTTTTTTCCAGATTGATTTTGAAATATATTGTGCCATTTCTATAACGGTGTTGTCTTTTTCTGCACTGTTTCCTTCACTACGTTTTTAATGTTACAAACATCCTCAACAAAGTTCATCCACTTCTCAAAACGGGTTAATTTTTAGTTTTTCTCTAATATCAACGATTGGCCCATAAGTAAAAGGGTCATCTTGCTAACAAAATGGCTCGAATAAGTCAAATTTGCTGTATTTTCCTTTTTGATTCTGGCTTTACGCCTCCACGACGTCCAGTTCGTAAGAGGCAGGAAAGCACTGAGGGCAAGGAATGGAAGGAATTTTGCCGTGGCCTTATAGCACGGACCATCCCGGGCATCGGCTTGTAGTGATTTGGGGAAACAATATTGGTTTAATTGAATTAGTGCTTGGTTTCTACATCTCGTAATTCAAAGCTTCTCGGCGACACGCACAACAATCTTTTATATTTTTGAAACTGTTTCATCCGAATTTTTTAATAAAACTTCTATCATTAAATAAGCAATTCTTGTATATACAGGGTGTTACAAAAAGGTACTGCCAAACTTTCAGGAAACATTCCTCACACACAAACAAAGAAAATATGTTATGTGGACATGTGTCCGGAAACGCTTACTTTCCATGTTAGACCTCATCTTATTACTTCTCTTCAAATCACATTAAACATGGAATGGAAACACAGCAACAGAACGTACCAGCGTGACTTCAAACACTTTGTTACAGGAAATGTTCAAAATGTCCTCCGTTAGCGAGGATACATGCATCCACCCTCCGTCGCATAGAATCCCTGATGCGCAGATGCAGCCCTGGAGAATGGCGTATTGTATCACAGCCGTCCACAGTATGAGCTCTAACATGGAAAGTAAGCGTTTCCGGACACATGTCCGCATAACATATTTCTTTGTTTGTGTGTAAGGAATGTTTCCTGAAAGTTTGGCCGTACCTTTTTGTAACACCCTGTATATAATACGGAGGTTTTTGAACAAAAAGTTGTATTAAAATCCATGAAATAAATGAACACTAAAAGTATTTTAGTTTAATAAAAGTATTTTGAAATTACTTATTTTGTGTTTTGTATTTAAATACCTACATCTGAAACTATTTTTCATTTTGTATTTGAAATACAAAAAACGAGAAGGTATTTGTATTTTGTAATTAAATGCTTTTTAAAACTATTTTGTACATCTATGGTTTTACGATAGCAAATGTTGGTCGAAGGACTGAATAAAGATCAATTTAAATTCCATGTTGCCCATGAAGAGATTGCAGGTGGTTGGAAATAATTTTCACGTAGTCTACGGCTATCACTGTGCCTTCGATCACCAACACAGGTAATCTGTCGCACAGCATGATACTGCCTACCTTCCCCCTTCGACCTGGTGTCTCCGGTCCAGGCTACGAGTTTTCAATGATCCTCAGTCAAACTCAATGGTCTCGTGCCCACTGCAATCTTAATTGACGACATTGTGGGATTATCTTAGGAACACCCGCTGCGGAGACCTGTGTTCAACAATCTGCGCTGAACAGTGTGCTCTTATTTCAGCATTATACTCTGCTATCAGATATGCCAAAGACTCAGCTCTATTCTGCTGTACAGAGTCGGATATACTCCGACCTCCACGTTCAGTGACCTAGTGTGTACGTCCACCACCATATCGAATACTCTTGTTTCTTGGTAGTGGCACGCGACCAAAGTTCGCCGTTTCCGAGATGCTCGTTCCCAGTCGCCAGACCATAACACCAATCTACTTTTGTCCAAGTCGCTCATGTCAGTGGATCTCACTATTTGCCACAAGTATCGTTTCTAGAATGACTCCCTATCGCCACTAATATACTTTCCATTCCGCATGACGTACCCAGTACGTCACCAGACTGCGTCCAATCTCACGGTGTGCAGTGATCAAAGTTTTGGCTCTTTATTGTATAACAGTTTCTGCTAACTACGCAGTCCGAAATTTAGCAGAAAATGTCTTCAGTGTGTTGGAGCTACACTGCTAGGGCTCATATTTAAACGAAGACAAGGATTTTAGTGCAGTTGATGTTTCTTGACGCATAGATCATGAGGCTCATTCAAATTTCTACCAAATGGCTATTGAGATACATACACTCGGTGGGAAAAGGGACCGGGTATCTGGGATGACCCATTTATCTCAAAAGTCGCCGTCATGAAGTGGAGTACAGAGTTCTGTCACCTCACGCCTTTGGGATGGAGCTGGTTTTCATCATAGAATGTGAATATTGGGCGGTACAAGTGGTGGTAGTGTGCTTAGAGAACCTATTGCATAGATGCTTAACATGCCACCACTTAAAATTGTAATGAAATTCCTAAAGTGAAACTGACAGTGGTTTAATTGAGTATCGTTAGTACAAATGCCATGTAAATCAACATTGTGTGCGAGATCTTGCTCATTTTATGAATGCAAGTGAAAATTTGCATAAAAGTTGTAGATTTTAAGTGAGCTAAGTAGTAAAATTAGTTCGAGCTGGCAGCTTGTTCTGCAGAATTCAGCACAAGACACTCCTTTCGTAACAGCTTTTTTTTTTTAAAAAATTGCTTGACGTCTCTTAACAGCGAGGTCTTTAGAGACGGGAAAGAATGGGGGGGGGGGCAAGGAATGGGAAGGAATTCGGCCATGGCCTTTTAAATGAAACATCCTGGCATTTGCCTGGAGAGATTTGGGAAACCATGGAAAATCCAAAACTGGATGCCCAGACGGGGATTCGAACCGCCGTCCTCCTGAATGCAAGGCCAGAACGCTAACCGTTACACAACCACTCTCGGTCGTAACAGCTTCTATCTTGAATTTCGACTTATTGCAACAAAAGTAAGGATAAATAGTAATATATGGAACTATACCGGAAAAGCGTTTTAAAGGGATGGGAAGTAGGTATATCAAAAAACGTATTTGGGATTTATTGATTTAGTTAATAAATGACGTTTACTGCAAGTAATAATTACGTTACTGTGAAAATGCAGAAATCGTTATCTTAGATAAAAACTATATTGGAACGCCTGTAAATACAGGGGATTTCGTAATTTTATTTAAAGCGCTGTAAGAAGTAATCACTGCAGTGAAACCCAGAAAACAAATTGCTTTAGTCTGATTTATGTCATACTATACCAAACAGTTCTTTGAATTTCGGTTAGAAAAATACTTTTAGCAACCGAAATAGCACATTTAGAATTAATGTTCCTGCCTTTTACTAAATAATGGATGTGGCAATGGCCCTGATATTTTATCTACTCTAAACTCTTAAGACACAAACAAAACTGATTATGTACAATGTAAGCTTCGAATATTCTTATTCCCACTGAAGTAAATTCACAGAGTAAATAAAACCAGAACGGCGAAATCACTTCTAGCTTTATCTGCATGCGGGTGTGTGTTTCTTTTCCTGATGTTCATTTGAATATCGACGCATCTATAGTCAGCGTTTACCGGTGCTCTGTCCTAGATCGTCAATTCGCCCAAGGAACCCGTGTATCCATTCTTCGGTGTCCCAACCTCCATTTGTTTCTCTCGCTTTTTTTTCCCCCTTTAAGGATTTACGATTCGTTGATGTCGAGAACATTAGAGGCGGGAAAGGACAGGGAACAAATAACGGGAAGGAATTTGGCCATGGTCTTTGAAGAAGGCTGGAGTGACTTGGGGAAACCATGGAAAAACTAAATATGGATACCCGGACGGGGATTCGAACTCACGTCCTCCTAAATGCGAGGCCAGATTGGTTTCTCAGTGTCCACTCAAATAATAGTATCCTGATATTATTATTATTATTATTATTACAATTATTTACATCAATTTTGCACCGTGTGCGTTGCGATATGAAATTTTCAGTGATTTATTTCTTAGCTAACAAAGTTATTTCTGCAATTTCATTTACGCTCTAGGACGTATATAAAGTAACAACTAAAGGTGACAGAACATACAGTTAAACTTTTTTTAAGCTGTATAAACGAATGCTGTTCAGTATTCCCCCCCCTCCCCCCAACATTAAGTGTGTGTCAATTTATAACATAGCGCCATGTTCACGTATGTTCAACATTCTCGAGAATCTGTACTGTCCCAATATTTTTGAGTATCTGTATAAAAATAAAGCTAGCAGATTTATAAATGTGTTTAGTAATATTTACAAACGCTTAAAATAAGCTTGGTTTTTTCTTCAAGTGAAACACATTCACAGAAATGTTTTAAACTGTTATTGTTTTTGCTAATGCTAACTGCAGAAATAATTAATGAGAACGCAGTAATGAAAGATAAGAGATGAGCTTCGGTGTGGTTAGTCAAAGTGAAAACAGCCGCCCTTGAATTGTACTTATTTTCAAGTACAAAATGAGGATGTACGAGGAAGGAAAGGAATTGGGTTACAAAACTTTGGTCAGACCATTGCTCGAATATGGTAGTTTAGTATGGGACCCACATTTTGCGTATCAAATACAGGAGTTGGAGAGGGTGCAGAAAAGGGCTGCTAAATTTGTTTCTGGAAATTACCGCAGAATACAATCAGTAACAGATATGATAAAAGAGCTGGAATGGGATTCAGTGGAAGATAGGAGGAGGGTAAAGAGGGGCATGGGTGTGTACAAGTCGTGTATTGGTGATGAGATGAGGCATGGAAAGATATTGGTGTAAGACTTAAAAGTAATGCATTGAAGGGAAAAGATGGCCGTGACCACAAGCTGGCACACGATTTCAAGCACAAGGGTATAGTAAGACTCTCTTTTTTGGGTAAGGGTGTCAGGGATTGGAATAATTTGGCAAGAGGAATGATGAATAATTTACCAAAAACGTTGACTTTAAAGTTAAAAAATGCGTAAGACAAATATAGGTGGATGCAGGAGAAGGGGATGATGAGTGTGTAGTGAAATTTCCATCGGAGCGTGCGTTCCATTGCAGTTTAATTAAATATTATTATTATAAATAGCTTTCTCGAATGTTCCGGTAAAAAGAAAATAGGGAAAATTAACACACACTGTCTACAGATAAGCCACACGTACAGACTTCTACTTAAACGCTGCATCACATCGCCACCAAGCTCAAAAAAGCTCTGATCAAAACTTTATTTTGCAGAGCGGAGAGGATAGCAGATAATTAGCACATACAGGAAGAAAGGAAACACCTCCACGGGGTCCTACGGAAGAATCGGTATAGTAGTCGGATAATAGCCGGCGCGTTAAGCAGCAAGAAGAGGAACAATAACGAGGTACTGGGAAAGGGAACTGAGCAAAGGAAGACTTTTTTACCTTACATAAAATGAGCCACTGACAATAGGAAAGGTGCTGACGAAAGTCAATATTCAACATGTCTTCAGTAGTTGTAACAAAGTAAGGGGCATTTTAAGATCAGCGAAGGATCGCAGACCACTATTACAATTAAGTGGAGTATACAAGATTCCCTGCGATTGTGGAGAGGTGACCCTGAGCGGTTATTGTAATATTAAAATAACATTGTCGTAATGCAAGAATCTGACAAACAACATAATCAGCTGTAGCAAAACATCAGGTAGGAGGAAGTCATAGAATTAAATGGGAGGAGATAGAAATAATACGAGGCACAACCGAATGGTATCTCTAGAAAAAAAAAATAAGGAAATTGCCAAACAGCCCAAAAATCTCAATGAACAAGGCAGCTAAGGCTTAAGTGAAATATAGAATCGCCGGCCTCGGTAGCGTAGGGGCTAGAGTGCTAGCTCCGCGTACCGAAGGTCGCCGGTTCGAGTCCGGCCGAGGGCATGGGTGTTTAGTGTCTGTGAATGTCTTGTCCGTGTTGTAGTGTCCTTGTGTCAATACTTGATAGCAACAAATCACATTGAGCTGGCTGTATGGCCCAGTAGCCGAATGCCATTAAAAAATATCTGCCGGTAACCAAAACAATTCGCTCAGGGTGAAGGTAATCGACGGAGAGGTGTGTTCTGCCTTAAGAAGGGCTACATCAACTCTAAACAGCCCTGATGAAGGCCCCAGGTTGGGCGCCTACATGTTTCAAATAAAACATCGTTGAAAGCGGCGCGAATCCCCCAAAAATAAGTGGAATATTTTACTAGAATTGTCCCTTTGTTACAAAAATTTGTGCAACGTCCCTTGAGCAATATGATCCATCAAATATATACTAATAGAGTAAAATCGTTCGAAACATGGGCAGATCCGTACAAGTTATTATCCAAGAAATATGTTACCCGTTTATGTTCTTTGTAGCTGTGTCTCAGGCTTTATTTTTCGAAAAAAAATTGCATTTCGTATGCATATGATATGAAGGGTAGAAATATCGGCACGCAAATTTATTTTACTGTACAGCATTGAAAGACGATAGCAGACAATAATTGTTGAACTGTCAACGACGTTAATAATCTAACGCATCTCATGGCAGCCAACCTTTCGCAACGAAACCTGTTATAACAACATGCAGCGTCGGTTTTCATCCTGGTCAAGGCTGCATTCCAGCTTGACCACAACTTCCGCTAGTATTGTTGACCTTCTTTCCGCAGTTGTCATTGTGATGTAGGCTGCATTTCAAACTAAGAACAAAGTCCTATAATATTGGCGTGTCACTGTAAGAAGTTGGCTACAATGCGAAATGTATTAGATTATTAATACCGTAGACATTTCACCGATTAATCTATGGTATCACCAATTCATCTATGGTACAGCATGTCTGATATCGTAGCTCAATGCTGTACAAGAATAAACGTTTGTGTAGCGATAATTCCCCCTTACATGTCATATGGATGCGGAAGGCAGTATTTTCTCGAAAAATAAAACCTCAGAAACAGCTACAAAGAACATAAACTGGTAATAATACGTATTTCTTGCTTAGGGGTCATCCATAAATTACGTCACACCTTGAGGGGGGAGGGGGTCAACAAAGTGTGACAAGGGGGGGGGGGGACGTGTCAAACTTTGTGACATCACATGCATAATTTGTATCACTTTTTGGCTCGTGGCGGAAGATGAAGATGATGTTCACACATCGAATGTTCCCAACACCTTCGAAATCAAGAATGAAGTGACTATTATGCCAATAATAAACAGTATCAATGAATGGGTTCAAAATCCATGGACACATGAGACTCAATTTTGTGTCATTAATTCGATTTTTTATGTTTTTTTTTATATTTTCTTAAATGTTTGATTTATTGTTGATATGAAATACACAAATCATTCTACATGGTGTTGGCGTCATATCATCTCAGTAGTCGAACACAGGACACCCCCAGAAACACTTTTCGAGGTATATTTGACAGTGTAATGCTGATACAATCCAATTTCTGCTTGAAGATATTGGTCCAAGCTGAATTACAACGGAATTACTGCTTAAAAATAATATGTCTTGCGATTGACTACAGCATTGGTATGACGTTATTAGTGCATTATATTGTAAGAGGCCTCAAAGCTCGTCAAAAATGATTGGTTTAACGGAGTGTTCTGATAATTCATTTCTCTGCGGTTTCCTAAGTAAATAGAATTGTTATGTGATGCTCATAACCTTATTTGTAATTTGTACATATTTCGGTTGTACTTTACACACTGATGAATGAATGATGCCAGAATAAGGGAACCAATAAAATTAAAAATAAATTAGGAATCCTAAAACCTTATGCTGTAGCGCGTGATATTGGTTTTATGCGCAGATCAGGTCTCATTCGGCGCGATAAATACGGAACTACTTCCATCCGTATAAAAATTCCTTAACTTCAATAACTCGGAGCTTATGAAAGCAGCTTGAATTGTTTATAAAGCTAAATTCATCGTGATTTGGTCTGTAAAAACAAAACAAAAAATGTGTCAGTTGTCTGGTACTATCTGCATTTCGACATAACCCCACGTTCTACTAATATTGCAGTTCAAAATTCACAGATGCTATTACTTGCGTACGAATACATTCTTTGTATTGTTGTCTAAATTTGACCTAATCGAAATATTTACGTGTGTCTGATTAGTGACGTCAGTAATACAAGCAATAAGTTATTAATATATTAATTTAAACGTGGTACATACTTTTCAGTGTTTCGTCAAAACATTCCTTCCAATATATTATTATCCACATTGGATATAAATATCTTGTAAGCCCGTAAAAAATGACATGTTGAATGCAATATTTTAGCAATTCGTTTCTTCGCTGACTAATTACAGTTTTAATCAAATAACGTTCATTATAAAAATAAAAGTTTCTCGGGAGTCCAGCCGGATGGTGTCATAAAACGACGTTTCCACAACCTGCTCGGTTGTTTTCATCAGGTCTATTTTGGTCAGTCTGTTTTGTGATTTTGAGAAGAAATAACCAAAATAGACCTGATGAAGACAACCGAGCAGGTTGTCGAAACGTCGTCGTTTTATGACACCATCCGGCTGGACTCCCGAGAAACTTTTATTGAATCAATACGCCGGGAAAGTCTCCATTTACATAACGTTCATTATATTGAAAATCATGTAATGTAGGTATTCGTTAGCTTACTGTAACAACGGTATCACTGTCCAGTGTGTTTAAGAAAAATCTACATCGAACGAATTTTAATTAAGAAAAAGCAACTAATAATTAATATGTCTACTTCAGCGCAATATGTACTTTTCTTTCAGTGTTCTGACAGTTAATTTATTCGCGGATGCATAGATAAATAGATCCGTTATTAAATAATGTGCATAATCTCGAACAATCTCCATTCGTTGTGCAGCGGAGGCGAAAAGCGTGACGTCATAGTCCGACGTCATTGTGTGACAACATGACCATAACTTGCGTTTTATAAATAAAGATGCAATCGCTATCTCCAGTAGACGCAGGGATGCCTCCAGTATGTCGGTAGATTAAGGCAATGGACCACTCTGTATTCACTGTACTCACCGCTCTCTGCGCGCCGGAGTTCGTACATTTTCTACCACCTCGAGTATGTCTTTCAGCGGGAAGACAACTCTGCGCCTTACGCTGGCCCTCCATTGGCACTCCGCCGCGTAACCGTACCTCAACATGACTGCGGTCACTACTGCACTGCGCTATCTCTGTTTACACTAGTCCGGCACGTGGTCAACACAGACACTGTGTGTCAACAGTCTGCATTCCTCTCTGACAGACCTACATTATGAGGTTACCAAGGTTATCAGTCTTCGAATAGAAACATACATGTGCTTAATACAGAGGTTTGTAACTTTAATATGCCCGCCTCGTTAGCGTATGGGCTAGAGTGCTACCTCCACGTACCGATGGTCGCCGGTTCGAGTCCGGCCGAGGGCATGGGTGTTTAGGTTAAGTTTGTGTTTTGTGTGTCCTGTGTTGTCCTACAAATTGAGCGTTCACATAAAAAGATAGGTTTGGAAGGCTTTATTAACATTGACGATATATAAAAATATATTTAGTGTCGGCTGAATGGCTACAGGCAGATTGGTTGTGCTCTATCACTGTGTTTACGTGTACTACCGTCGCTACAAGGCTTATTAAATGCAGAATAGTGCCGGTTAAATGTTTTATCTATGGATGTTTGCCGATTTCGGCGAGAAATAAGGGCATCAGTTATCACGTTCCCCCCCCCCCCCCAAAAAATAAAATAAATAAAAAAGGTGAGAGAAGGTGGATTATACAGCTGCGGCGTGGGAAAACGCCCTAGAAGTGGACCCGAGTGTGTAGTCGTCATTTTGCAGAATCAGATTTTAATTCGTTTTTTGACAGCTATGGTAAGTAGTTGCTTGATGTTCACGCTTCGAATTGAGCATGAAGTGACAGTATCAACCTCATATACGCCTCTGCTAGAAATCAATTACGTTGTAGTTGTGCTTAGACTACGGCACCATAACCTTTATTTGCTATGGATTGCTTATCTTTTTCGGCTACATTATTAACAAAATTAAAGTTTAAAAATCGACTGAAAACCTATTTAACTGACAAAAATGATTAAATATGTAGGTCAAGGTAATTGTGCAGATGCCATTTTTTTTAAGTAGGCGATGATAAAGTATGTTGTAGCTAATATTATTCTCGGATGTTGATCAATCATAATATAGACAAATTTTACAGGAAAGTAAAAAAAAAACCGTCTGTTAAAACCACAAGCGTTTCAAAGTCTAAATTTGCCGCACATGGACCCACCTTTTGCGTACGACGAGAAGCATGGACCGTTTTTTAAGGCCCGTTCACACTAGCGGTCAGCTCAGCTCACGATCCAGGATAGCATTCATGCTACCGGTCAGGTCAGGTCAGGTCAGGTCAAGGCGTAGACAAGGCTATTTCACTTCAGTTGCTCATAGTGAACAATACAGTTTTCTTCCCAATGTCAATTAAATCCCAATGATTTTGGATCAAGAGCCTAAAAATACGTCAAGATCAAAAGGAGGATGGTTCTGGGTGCATCCAGAGTTTCAAGCGCAAACAGATTAAGAGAAAAAGGAATGCTAACTACTAGCTATGCCGTGCGAGACGAGTTTTGGGAAATGCTTTTGATGTTTTAGGGCTCAAAGATTTCGAATTTATTTTAGAAAAATTAATTCTGCTCCAGGATTAAATTTAACCAACATGTATTCTGCATAATTATTTATGGTAGGATAAAATTTCGTACCATGTAGAAAGTGAATTTCAGGATTTGCAACAAGTCATAACTACACATATTTATTGAAATCTGCTATCTTGGTTTTCTTTAAAAAAACTAAACATGGAACTTATTTGTAAGAAACAGCGGCAGGGCACCTGCTTTTGAAAGCAAGGATACCCAGTTCGAATCTTGTAAGGGAGAGCAATTTTTCAAAACTTCTGCTGCGATATTTAACTCTGAAAAAATTGTTTTGTATATGTGAGGTACGGGTAGTTCGGAATCCATTTTCAACCGTATATCCTGGAAGAAAAGAACTAGCCAGCCTATCACTGAGCAACTAGTTTACTGTGCCTTGATTATCGAATTGATTATCGGATTGAGTGCCAAGTTCTAAGTTTACGCAAGCAAAGTATATACAGAAAACAAGAAAATTATTACTTTAGGCCTTCAAACGTTTTGAATAAACATTTATGGCAGCCATGTTCGCATACAATAACTAGCTGTTCCTGAAGCACCATTCTTTTCAACAATTCCGTTTTTTCACGGTCGCCAAGTTACTGATAATATTGGTTGCAAACATAAATATATTATACAAAGAAAAATGTGTCGTTACAGCCGTTATATACTTCAAAGAACACAGAACTGCTTGCATACAGGTGTATATATGTAGTTTCTACCAGTGATACCAGAAAAATAGTAACCGAATAAACTAATTTGGAAGTGAAAGAAAAGTTGTAAATGTTCAGTTTCCTGCAAGGTTTCAGAAACTAAATAAAGTCAATAAGCAGAGCAGCAGAAAGTCTTTTCTTGACTGTGAATGAGATTAATGCATCCCGAGCCACACAGCTGCACTTCTGCTCGACTGTAAGAAAAGTCGCCTTGAAAACTGCTACTTCTTAATTCAAAAGGCCGGGTGGTCCACAAAGCGTCTCTGCCATCGACCCCGCTCTGCCTCCAATTACGACCGACTCTCTTAATGACTTCAGGTGTGGCGTGGCCATTGTGCCGCAGCCCACCCACTTACCGGCGGGGAAAGTTCATTAGCGGCGCACAAAATGTTGGCTGTACTCGTAATAATCGTTTCGCCGAATCTGGCTTTAACTCTCTTGAGTCTGCAAACTGCTTGTTACCATAACACGGGAACGCAGCTACTTTATCCGACATTACACGCAGTCACCGGAGACAATTAAGACCATAACTATGTAACCGTTGCTTACATGCACAAGTTTTTAGAAATAAGACAAAAACAATCATAGAAAATGTTAACTTTTTTAACTAATAAATATTTAAAAAATTGACTTTTTTATTTATTCTTGGTTTACAATATAATTTTAAATCATTACAGAAACAAAAATTATCCTGAATTCTTAGCTTGCTACAATAGCGACTTCTATAGCCACGCATTGAAAACATATGTGGCCAGTCGATGAAGGCAGGAGGCATGGCGTTATCGTGGCCGGAGCCGATGTCGCGATGACCCTGTAGCCGTTAATTATTCTTAACAGACGAAGCCAGTCAGGTTTTACATCCTCTTGTGATTAATTACAGCAAATTATAAAGTTTTTCCCGTCGCAGAATTGTAGTGACATTACTGTATCTTCTCTCACAAAATTCTTGAGCTTTTTTTTTTAAATCGACACAAATTCACGCAGGCATTCATCTTTTAATTATTATTTATTTAAACGGTATAATTTCATCTAAGTAGTTTGCGAAGGGAATTTTCTCATTTTTTTTTCCCTCCTCTTGAATCTGTGGTAGTCCGCCACAAGTTGGACCCAATAGTCCTCTATATTTGCATTCTTTAGTTTGCTTGGATTCTTGCTTATTCAGCCAGTGTGTCTGACGTAGTATGGACAGTTGGTTTCCTTTGGGGCCTACATTATAACGTGGAATCGTAATCACAGAACGTCCTGGCCTGCCTCGTATTAACAAAGCATAGCTTGTAAAAATTCAAGGCCACAGTGGGATTCTAACCCGGGACCTTGAATTTATCCACTAAGCTACAACAAGAAAAATTTATGGTAAAGTAGTTACTGTGATTATTAGAAGTAATTCAGTAATATTTCAAAATCTTTTGTACTTTAGGCAGTTTTAGGTAATGATCTTATATAATGATAAGTATAGAAACTTAGAGAAAGAAGTCAGTAATAATTTGCAGACAGTAGTGCATTTAATCGGTATTAGTTTTTTTATTTGTGTATTGAAAATAAAGCCTTTACAGCGAGTGAAGGTTGAGAGTGCTAGAATCGGAATACGACTGTAGGCAAGCAACGGAACAAATATTTAGTCACTCAATATCTGAAGCAACTATAGTGGTGTTTAACCATGGGTATGTATATAATAAATTTTGTTGTAAATAATTGTTTTACAAAAGATTTCTCCGATAACAGATTTAGTTTTGTTGTCAACATTTATTTTAAGGGTATGTAACATCTGTGAAAAGTAAGAATGTGTGAAGAAGATGTGTTTCTGTATTGCTAATATTTCGGGTCTTATTAGTCAGCGAATTAAATATGTCTCGTGAGATGATGCAGGCATGGTATCAGGTCCCAGTTTTATAAAAGTTGGCTCGACGGGCTAGCTGCTAACTCTATCCCATACAAAACCAATCATAATTATCATGGTTAATACATGGTTCACTGCGAGACACGATGTAATTAGAATCAGTACAGAACAAGTATAAAGGGCTCTAAGAAAGAGCGAAAAACGAAAGGAATATATGGACCATTGTGTGTGTGTATATCAGCGGTGGAATCGAGCCGTTGAAGGAGTGAATTTTAATAAGTGAAGCAAATTGAATTATCAAGTAATTTTTTTATTGCTGTGGTGAAATATTTTTTTTTTTTTTTTTTTGGTCGAGTGCGTATACCACTTTTTCAGCAGTAAACCAATCGTTGTATAGCATATTGATCTTCTGTTGTCGGTCGTGGGCGACTTTTGATGTATCGCTGTTGGGAGGATAAGATTGCGTTAGGAACCTGAAACCGTTCAAAATAAAACAAAAACCTACCGAGTGTGGTGGTGTAACGGTTAGCGTTCTGGCCTCGAATTCGGGAGGACGGCGGTTCGAATCCCCGTCCGGGCATCCAGATTTGGGCTTTCCATGGTTTCCCAAATCACTCCAGGCAAATGCCGGGATGCTTTCTTCAAAAGGCCATGGCCGAATTCCTTCCCATTCATTGTCCCCCATCCTTTCCTGTCTCTAAAGACCTCGCTGTTAAGAGACGTTAAGCAGTTTAAAAAATTAGAATAATTTCGGGAAACCACGAAAAACAGATATCTGGTTTGTCAAACCGGATATCGGAAACGTCCCGTATGAAGAAACTTTAGCATTAGACAAAGAAACTTTTCAACAAATATCGCCGTGACGACACAACAAAATGTAAAAGTTAAAATTCCACTGACGTAGAGGGAACATTTGGAATCTTTTTCCCCACCCAAAGAAACGCAAAAGCTGAGAAACTTTCATTAATAAGTAAATATTTAGATACACAGGATGTTTCAGTGGGGTGGCACAAGTCAGAGATAAAAAAGAGACTTTCTTTTTGATAAGGAACTTGTAAGGAACACGACCTCTCTAATCGTGTAATTTATTATTAAAGCATACTTTTGTCATTAAATAATTAAGGTCATATATGGTAACTACAGCATTAAAGTTTTCCAAGGTCAGAGAAAAACAGCCCTCAGCGAAGAAAGTGAAGGAGAATCTCTGGTTACTAAGAAAATTTAATGAAAATAAGATGCCTTCAGAAGCTGAAATTAATAAGACGATCAAATCCTGGCGGGATGGATCTATGATTATAAATGGGATATTCACGAAAATAAGCCCAAGTGAAATAAAGGAATAAATGAAATGCTTTTGTTTTGGATAGAATAACATGTAACAGGAACAATAAGATACATAAATGGACAGTCGTTTCTTTTTGTGAAAGTTAATAAATCTTAGATAGGTAACTTTACTTTGGTTAAAATATAATATATTTCCAGCAGTGATTTTAAGCCCGGTAGAGGTAAATAAAAGCCTAAAATATTAAACCGACACCGGAAATTGGAGAGTATAATTATTTTCATTATAAATAAGTAAGGAATTGCGCCCTCACAAACTCCGACCTGCAGACGGCTAAGTTGCATTTACAAGCCAAACTTGTTTTATTTTGGAATACCTATTAAAGTGGAATAAGAGATCTTACGCTCCTTTGTTTGAAAATGTACTAATTTTATTTATCTGCACTATCTTCAAAAGCTGTGAATGTATTTACAATAGTTGTTCTATATGTTGTAGCGCAGTTTTGACGCATGTTGGTAACATCGCACTAAGTTTTGTCGTATGCGGTGGGACAACACGGGTGTCCTCCTAAAGATATCACATGCTGTTAGAATTCTTGCCAGATCCTCTTCAGCCACTACAGCTATTTTGTACACAAGATAGTTCACATGACCCCGCAAGAAGAAATCAGAACTGCAGTCCAAAGAATTTTACAGTGGTGGATAGTATGTCGGAAATTTCACATCACGTCATCTTCACTGTATCACTAAAGTTTAGAACTAACTACGCATTGCATTAGAGACATTGTACTTCTCAGCACATCATGGTATTTGACTGCATATTGGTTAGGCTGCATAAAATCATGTTACATCGCCTGCAACAAACTTCCGAATGAAGTACTTCGAGATTATGGATCAAATTAATACTTCTGTCCTTCATCAATGCTAATCGTTTTTATCAAGACGGGAACACCCTGAATATTGTTTTAATTGGCTGTATCGTAACACGACAGCTTTCCACACTCAATCTTCCAATTTTTCAAAAACATTTTAGGCTTTCAAATTTAAGAGACTTTTTTTTACAGTACATATTTATCGCTTCGAAATAACAGTGGATATGAATGGCTGCAGTTAGTTTTTAGGAGGAATGTTGCAACATGAAACACACAAAAATTTATTGCGCGAGGCGCATAACATTACAGATCGAATAAATTCAGTTCCTAGCCGCTATCTGTACACATAGGCGATAGAGCGTCCGCTATGGCCTGAATGATCGGGTTCAATCATTTATTACGCTGATAATTTTTTTTCATATCTGAACGTCCGGAACGTCGCCTGGACCATTCAACACGCTGTCAAAGAGAGGAAACTGCTGGGACACGTAAAGGGGGTCCGAGCATGACCCGCTGTCAATGCTCTCTATAGACCTAACAACAACAACGGCGTTCAACTGCCACAGTTAGCCGTCTCAGCGGCAGCCCCTGTAGCCTTACCTTCCTTATCGGTATACTACCGGCGCACCAACTCCAAAATATTTCCAGTTCCACTATTTTCTTCCGCAAATCTTTACCTGACAACGAATTTAATTCACGAGTCTCATAAAACCATCGAAGCGAGCAGCCTACGAATTCTATTCTATTCTATCAACACTTCAAAATACATTTCTAAGAAGCAGATGATGAAAAGGGCTGTACCCGTTTTTTGGTAAAGATGCTGTGACGAGATTAATTTAAGATTATGGTTATTCAAGGTAGAAAAGGATTAGATACTAGAAACGGGAAGAAATTCTACCAAGACTCTCTGAAGGAACCGTACTGGCATTCGTATAGAATGATTTCAGGAAACCATGGAAACGTAAATTTGGATGGTCGAACGAGAGAGTGAACCCACGTCCTCCAGAGAGCCAAGACGGAGCTTTACGTTCACCCGTCTTGTTTCGTCTAACTGGGCTTCACGTCGCGAGACTAACGCAGGACCGATTCCCACGCTTTTATTTTAAAACAGTCCCTACATTCGGCTACAGTAGCTGATAGTCGAATTTGAAAGTTTATGACGATGCAATTATATTGGATTAACGTTCTTAATCATCCTTCCAGCAAATAATCATACAAATTATTTCTAAAAGGTGTTTATTTTTTTGGTCGCGAGACATTTATCTCCCTTCATACCAAACCGAAAACGAAGTATCATTTTAAACATTAAGATCTCTCCTTCGATAAGATCATATTTTAAGAAAGGATTTTTTTCTGATTTCGACCCTTAAAGAGAAAAAGTATCGTAACTTCTCAAAAGAGTGTTTTTGAGCCATTTCTCTCTTGATACCAAATCGAAATCGATAAATGTGTTATTATTTTAAAGAATAAGCTTTGTTTTAACCCATAATCGATATCATTCGAAAAACTATTTTTGGAAATATTAATTGTGTTTATAAACCGTTACTGCAATGACCAGCTTCTGGAACGGGAGTTAGGCTATATAAGATCAACGAAAATTTCAAGCATCATTAGTTTTCGTCCACGATATTGATGACACATTTTTCTGTCGGTTATTATTTTTTCTAACTCCCAGATGTTGTCTTTGTTACCTAACTTGGCTTTAGTACATCAACCACTTTTTCGTTACCATTTTAATGCCATCTGTCGAAAAATACTCGATAGTTACCTAAAACGATGGAGTTGAAATAGCGTGATATGATGCTGATATCCGGTGGTATTTTACTTCAAAAAAATTTAACTGCAAAAACTATTGTGTGGTCGTTTATAGTATGAAATGACAGAAGGATTACTTTGTGTATGTGGTAGTTAAGTTGGCATTGAGCAATGGTGTGGCGCTTTAAGTGACAGAAATAGCACATAATAAGGGCGGTCGAGGCGAAGCCTTTTGTTAACAGACTAAGATGAATGAGAAGTTTCCGGCGCCCTCTAGGAAATGAGCTACAACTCGCTATCGATTGAATAAATCCCCAATATGGCGCCAGGCGAAACCAGGTTACTAGAACTGGGTCACAGTAGCAGAGACATTTCAAAATACTTACTCCGCTTCGAACATGTCGCATTACCCCTAATTCCAAGAAAGATCCCTTATTTTAAGGTCTAGACACTAGAAGAATTTCCTCTAACTTAAATCGATTGTGATATTCAAAGTTCTGTTAATGATGTATTAAAAATTCGACTATATACCATTTTTTGCCCAAACCTAACACCAAAACTTTCCAAAAGTTGACGAAATAATAGGAAACTTTATAGAAATTTCACGCCAACAGACGTAGGCAGCAGGATAGTAAATTAAAGCCCTAGTTAAGCAAACTATCTGTTTTCGTCTGATAACGAATCATTTTAAATGACACTACAATTCAATTATTAACAATTAGATTTCAAAGAAAAGTTTACGGTAATCTGTTTAAACCTGAACTGAATAATTCTTTGATCTCACAGTTTAATATCTATTTTAACATAAGACTTCCATTGATTTTGTTGAAACCTTAATCTGACTATAAAAATTGCCGATTTAATTTTTGTATTAAATTATTAAGAATATAGTCAGTTGGTAATAGTGAACCTATTTTATTCATCAACAACATACACGGCTTTTCCATTAAATTTTTTTGTGGTATTGTTTGACAGACCAATTTTTTTCAGATGTTCACTTTATCAGGACTGCAGGAGGAAGTAAATGTTGAATATTCAGCTAATAGAAATTTGACTATTGACACCAAAATAGAATCTCAGCATTTACTGAACTGGTATATTAGTTTAGAACTTGTCAGTTTTAATCGCCGAACCACAAAGCCATCTAATAAATGATAATATTGTAAGAACTCAAATGGTGGCAAAATAAGGTGTTATATTGTAATGTTAAGCATACATTAAACAGTAAAATTACTAGTGGAAAATATGTTTCGTAATGTGTGCATAAATCCTGTGAAAATTTTCTGGTACATTCTGAGGAAATCAACTCCTTAAAAATTAACTGAATTTTTGAATAGACTGATCACGTCAAACATCGAGAAGTAAAAGCCTTATTTACGTGTCCGCCTATCGCTTGCAGCTAACTTTAAATGACTTTAACAGTATCTTTAATATAAACTCCAAAGCATGATATCTTTTTGTCTCAACAGCCCTGTCATATTACTCCTGCAAACAGCCATTTTGGCTGCCAATGTTTCTGAATATTTTCGTGTTGCCGAATTTTTCATATACCGTAGTGATTTAAAGTTTAGCGTTGATCACATCTTTTATTGGTAACTTACGTAAAACACATTTCAAACATGGTAATTGTTGCAATTCCAAAACATTTAAAATATATATATATTCAAATCATTTATCATGAAATATTGTTAACTGTTGGTTTGCCGTATAGCATGTAACAAACTTATTATAATAATTATTACCTGTTTTGACATCAACATATTGTTATTTTATTTGGATGTGAGTTTTATTTCCTATCATGAATTTATGTATAACAAAACATGAAAGTATCAGCTTACTTAGAAAACACAGGGAGGAATTTACATCTCAGTGTTAACTTATCTGGAAATAGTTATTTCCAAACGTGCTCCCCCAAAGATCGCAAGGGATATTTGCTAAAGACTTTTGTTAAATGTCGTAAAGAATCATATTGAATCAAAGTTTCCTCACACTAATTGGCCTAATGTGTGGAAAATTATTTTTAATACAGTCTCTCCATCTGAGGCGATGTCTTTTTGCTACGAAATAAATGACCAATGTCAACAGATGAGAAACTGTTTGGAACACCTTTGTCGGTAACCAACAAATGTGGTAACACAAACAGCATACAACACCGCTTGTCGTGGGGCGAAGCTCAACGTATCTGCATATGGCTCAAATCATATATGGACGGTACTACTTTATGTACTCGTATGCCGGTTAGGGTCAGTCGACCAGCGTGGAAAAAAATAGCACAACATGGTTGGTTGGGTATTAAGTATGTAGTGGGTGCCTTGGTGGGCAAACTACGTTACAATTATCTTTCATACCTTTCTGATTAATAATTGTGAATTTTTAATTTTAATTTTTATGAAGGAGTGAAAATTTATTAATTTTGCAAGAATCTCGACGTTAGTTGGAATTTAGAAAAAATTGTCACAATATGACTTTATTTTCTTATCACTGGCGATTACAAGTCTGAGCGAATTTACCGTTAACATTAACACAAATTGGCAAAATCACAAAAGCAACGCTCAGAGGTACAACTAGTCGTCATGAGCAAGCAAACAATTGTATATTTACTTTTAAATATATCTCAGAATCAAAATGCAAGAAATAATGACAATTGGAAACAATGAAAAATACAAGTTATGACGCCCACAGACAAAGGTATCATAATACTGTGACTTTACAGTTAAAGAAAATCATGGACGCCACGAATGAACAATATATCATTCGAAAATAACTAGTTCTGGCAAATTATGCTGCTAGCTCAGGGGTTTTTACAATTACAAAGTGAGAACATGGATCTATCCTCTCAAAGTCGTTTAAGGGTTCTGTTTCACGGAATGCACAATCAGATGGCTTGGTCGTAATAAGTTACCATTGTAGTTCTGCGTCTGATGTCTGCGGTGACCGGAGATGACCCACGGTATGTGAGATTATCTCACACGGCGGCTACAGACACGTCCTGTCTGTTAATGTGCATCATCGCATTACTGGCGGTGTCGCCGTGATAAGCCTGCTCCAGCAAGGCAAGCCCAGCCAGAAATCGTATAACGGCAGTTGGCGAGAGAAGCCAACTTTCCAAGTCCACCTCAGACTAGACTCGACTAGAATCGAATGTAGAATGTCCAGCTCCTCGCTCTTCGGTCCATGAGGAAAACTTCTCGCTCCGCCCCTTGTAGTCTCGAAGCTCACATATAACAGATATTCCCTGGATTTTAAGTTATACGCTCATTTGGATTGGATCTTCAGGTCGGCATCTAATGTCACGTGATATCCCCGATATCTGATTTGCGCAGCTCATATCACAGAGGTCGGATATATTCGCCTAAGTTCGCCGGGGTGAGAGCACATTCGGGTGTCGGGCGGCAGGCATTTCCCGCCAGGTGAGTGACCCTGTTGACCACCTATCCCCAGGGAGAAGCATGTGTGGTCCGGCAAAACCCCAGATCCGCGACGTCCTGTCACCATGGTTCGGGAAGACCACGATTAGCTTCAAGCCTACGCAGCTCAATAACTCTTTAATATTCGCTTTACCAAGATACACTGTATGTTCACCATTTCATTACGGTCCTCACTTGGAATCTTGCGAACTTTATAAAATTACAACAAGAATCTATTTAGGTGGTCGCCCAAGATTTATGTAAATTACTCTAACATTATGACATATATAATAAAAATGCACCTTGTAACGTGGCGACAGCACGTCATGTTAAAAGTATTATATATTTGTAACAACATAAAAAAATTACATCGATTACATTTCCATTATGGAATGTACACTTATCAGCCATAACATTATGACCACGTACTTGGTCCACCTTCCGAACGCAGTACAGCAGCGGGTATGGATTCTACAAGACAGTCCTTGGTAGGCTTCCAGAGGTATCTGACACCAGATTTCTTCGCACATGTCACGAAATTCCCTTAAATTACAAGCCAGTGGTTTATTGGCTCGGGTCTGGGAACGAGCATCTCGGAAACGAAGAGGCTTGTCTGCTGTTTGCGTGTTACTGTAGTGAGTATCTATGGAAAGTGTTTGAAGGACGGTGAAACCATGAGTAGGCGACAGTGTGGTGGACACCCACGTCACATCACAGAACGTGGAGGTCGGAGGTTTGCCTGCTCTGTAAAGGAGGATACGGGGTGATCTGTGACAGACTACCGATTCTTGTGCTCTGAAATACTTCTGGAAGCACCAGAATTGCACTCTTCCGTCAGATCTGCGACAGATCACCCCCTATCCTGCTTTAAAGATGCATGGGCAATCACTGCAAAGATGTTCTGTGGTCATTGTTAGAACCCACCTTAGTTTTTATACTTTGGAGTTGAAATTGAATTTCCTCCTCTTTCTGCTTGAAGTCAGTTATGGTGTTGTATACTGCTCCAGATTCTATGCCAATTGTATTTTCCTTTTCCTTCCGGTAAGAGTTTGAGGGAGCTAATTGTTCGACAACATCTGCGTACTAATGAGGAGAGTAACGCATTAGATCACATACAGACTCTAGATAATAGCATCCTCCCTCAACTTGAATTTGTAGCGTCGCTGTTTTCAAGTGAGAACTCATGCGAGTACCGAGTTAGCAATGAGGTTCATAGTATTTAATTAAATGTAATTGCGATGGAGCGCATGCTCTGGTGGCAATTTCCCTACACACCAATTTCTCCCCTTTCTTGTACCAATTTACTTTTTCCCTCTACAATTTTCAACTTTAAATTGTTCCAACGTTTTTGGTAAATTATTCACCAATTCTCTTGGTTACTTATTCCGATCTCTGACCCCCTTACCTGTGAAAGAAAATCTTGTACACCCTTGTGCCTGAAATAGATCACTTATCTTGTGGTCACGGTCATCTCTTCTTTAGATGCTTTACTTTTAATTTTTACACCAATATCTTTCCACGCCTCATCACCAATATACGCCTTGTACACTCCCAAAACTCTCGTCACCCTTCTCCTGTCTTTCAATCAGTTATTTGGTTCTCCTCCTATTATTTGTCCCTGTAGCTGTATACTCGGTCTTACTGTTAGTTTTTGAGTGTCTAATACTCATAGTTATCTCTCATTATTTATTTGAATGTTTTTCATTAATTTTATTCTATAGTTGTTTTTTCTGTCTTGTTTATACTATGATTATTAGATCCTAAATATTAATAGTTATATGTACTTTATAGTTATCATATAATACTTTTTTTAACTGCTTTACGTCTCTTCAACAGCTAGGTCTTTAGAGACGGGAAAGGATGGGGGCAAGAAATGGGAAGGAATTCGGCCATGGACTTTTGAAGGAAGCATCCCGGCATTTGCCTGGAGTGATTTGGGAAACCATGGAAAACCCAAATCTGGATGCCCGGCGGGGATTCGAACCGCCGTCCTCCCGAATGTGAGGTCAGAACGCTATCTGTTACACCACCACGCTAGGTTAGATAATACTTCATACCTATAAAATGGTTTTTCCTTTGGAATAAATAAATAAAAAGTGAACATTTTTCTGTACAGTTCGGGGGTTTACGCGCTGACACAGTTATTTGCCACCTAGCACGGTGGTGTAACGGTTAGCGTTCTGGCCTCACATTCGGGAGGACGGCGGTTCGAATCCCCGTCCGGGTATCCAGATTTGGGTTTTCCATGGTTTCCCCAAATCACTCCAGGTGAATGCCAGGATGCTTCCTTCAAATGGCCATGGCCGAATTCCTTCCCATTTCTTGCCCCCATCCTTTCTCGTCTCTAAAGACCTCGTTGTTAAGATACGTTAAGTTGTTAAAAAAAGTTATTTGTCAGTATTGACGCTGAATCTGTAACTAGCAGCAGATCTATATCAACCTTCACTGGAAAGATAAAAATAATAAGTTATTTTTGGCTTCTAATTTGTTCTCTGCTGGTTGAGTTCAGCGGATAAAACTGATCGTCTGCCTCTAAGCTATCGCAACAAAGCGTTTCGTTTTAAAAGGGTTATTTTGAAAGGAAACACCGCTCTGTAAATGGACATCAAAGGGACTGCGTGGGCAGCGGGGTGAATGCTCCAAGTGACCTCAGTCGGCGGCTGCGGGAAGCTGGCGCAGTTCCAGGGGGAGCAGCTGGTTCCCGGCTCTAGGTCACATTCCTCCGCAAACTCACACAAACAATAGACAGAGCTTACCGACGGATGGCGACCATCTGTTTCAGTAGAACAGATCGGCTTTATTCACACTCTCCACCCGCAAGCAAATAAGTAAATACTGCAAAACTTCCGGTTGTAGATTTCAGACACAAAAATTAAACAGCAGTTCTAAACTATTATGCATTACATGTTGTTAATAACTGTACAGGACACTGTTCGATTGTGTACAGGGTGTTGAAAAAAGTGAGAACTATTTTAGGAATTGATAGTATGCATCAAAACAAGATAAAAATATCGAATAAACTTTGGGTCACAAAAGCATACTTTCCAAGATAATAAGGAAGCGTTCATAAACTACGTAGCTCCATTTTGGTCTCCTGTGAACGTAACCTTTTTCCCCATTGATTCCAGCAGAAATTTTGTACTCTTTTCTCTTGTCAGACTATCGTAAATTAGATACAGAGATAATTAAATGACGGAAATAAATTTTCACACCCTATTGTGTTATGAATGAAAAACTACGTGGCTTGGCTACGAAAACTCTCCCCCCCCCCTTTTACACGTAGCCCAGCGTAGCTTTGCAGCCAACCCCTTCCCCCACTAGGCCAAGCCACGTAGTTTATGGATGCTCCCTAACAGGTCCGCAATGTGACGCCCAACCACGACAATGCATACCTTGCATATCTCAACCCTTCGGCGTAAGGAATCCGCGATCGTTGACACTGTCTTGATTGGTCCTGTACGTCTTCAATACTTATCATGTACAGGACCAACCAAGACAGTTTCAAGGAGTTCCTGATTCCTTACGCCGAAAGGCTGAGGTATGTATTGCCGTGAACGGGCGTTACATTGCGGCCCTGTTTTTATATCCGAAAGTATACGTTTGCAACCCAATGTTTATTAAACATTCTTGTCTTATTTTGTTGCATATTATCAACTCCTAAAATATTTTACTTTAAGGGTTCGGTAGGTGACAATTTTGGTGTGTCGCATATTCCGTCACTATTGTGGTTGGATTTAAAATTTAACTTGGAATTCTAACCATGGGATTTATTTTAAAAGTCCATAACTCCACCAGGACCTTTTTTTATTAATTTTTGCTTCTAATCGGGAGGCAAGGAATGGTAATTCGGCCATGGCTCTTTGGACGAACCATCCTGGTGTAACAGCCCTCAAACCTAAACTTAAATGGAATTGTATTTTATGAAGCATTTGAAGTAAGCTTGAGTTTGGTTGAATATGATCTTGTATGTTTGTTTTGCAATTTTCTGTCAATCAGAGTAAATAGACTTTGTTTATGAAAGGAAGTTATTTAAATACCATTTAATATGTTTAATGACAGAATTATGCAAGAGAATTGCTTAAATGTTTGTAATTCCAAGTATTAAGGCAAGTTACGATGTCTAAAGGACAGTTTCCTACAGTTTAAAATGATTTCTGTGGATAATTTTGTGTTTAAGTATAATTAATTTCCATTTCTGACCATTTTGTAATGATTATGTATTAATTCTGATTATTTTTAATATGTTTAAATTGTTTAAGTATTGTTAATGTTCGAGAAATATCTGTCGGAATCCTTGTTGTGTTTTAGAAATTTCCATGGAATTTATATAAAGCGACCATCCGAGACAGTGAGAGAGTTTTTACAGACTCAATTTACGACAGCCAAGGACTGTATTGTCTGTGGAAAAAATGTTGTCTGCAATCGCTGGATTGTATGTATGCACGTAAGCAATATCTTTGACTTCGTGCTTATGAAAATAATAAACAAGTTCAAATTGAACTGTATGGTGGACTGGTTATTTATCACAGGTAATTTAAACCATGAACCATCTAATACTGGCCTTCTGCTGGAGAAATTTTGGGAAACGATGGAAAACCCAAATCCGAACGGCCGTACCGGGATTCGAAACCGTGGGCTCCTGAATGCGAAGTCAGTGCGTTACTGTTCACCCACCGCCTTCTGTTTGCGATTTGTACCCAAGACCACCAATTTTCAAGGCAAGCGCCTTAACTAGTTGTTGCGCAGTTGTCAAATCATATTTACACATTAACTATTGTACATTTTACTGCAAAGTTGCAGCATATATATCTGAACAGCTTTCTTGTGCGATAATAACTTCAGGCATGATTAAAAACTATTTTGCTTACACTTCAGCAGGTGACAAATTGTTTGTTTTCTGGTGATTATAGTTAACCAAACTGACGGTACATCCAAACCACTTTAAAACCAGTTAGTGAAAGGATGATTTTATTTGTTGTAATGTCGCAGCCGTACATCTGAAATCTGAACTATGTATAAACGTTCTTCTGGGGTAAAATATGTATGTTACCTGAGTCTGCATTAGCGTACTAAAACATGTGTCGTTTTAGTGACTGAAATGTCGAATGGTTGTTTACAAAGCCAGACATTTTGTTCTGTGCATTTGCTGTATGGTATGATTATCTCTCTTCAGATAAGTTTCAGATTCAGTTTTTGGTGTATAGACGTCAGGAAAATTCATCATTTACTTTCTGAAAATAACGAAATCAATTGGACCAAATTTTTTCCCTCGCTGTTCCTTATTTTGTAACCTCTATAAGAAAAAAACTAACAAAAATACTGCAGAAACTTCGGCCACAATCCGGAGATTCACTTAATCATTAATGGGATTACTACATCTACATCTACATCTACATATATACTCTGCAATTCACAAAATTGTGGGTGGCAGAGGGTGCTCAGCACCAAAGCTAATCTCTTTGTTGTGCATTCCAATCCCTAATGGTACGAGGGAAAAAAGAATTCATATAAGAATCTTTGCGGCACCTTATTTCTCTAATCTTATCTATCCTGTCATTCCGGCTCAAATAGGTTGATGGACGAAGTATTTCACTACACTCGTGAGTGAAAGTGGGAGTACGCATGTTTACCAATAAGTTTAAACGAATCGTGCGTCGTCTATCTACCAGAGACTCCCAGCCTAGTCTACTAATCAGTTCTGTGACGCTTTCATAAGGACTGTAGCAAGCGGTCACGAATCGAGCGGCTCTTCTCTGTACTTTCTCTATACTTTCGGTCAACCCCTTACGAAACGGATCCCAAATGGCACAACAATAGTCCAAATGTGGACGCACAAGAGATTTGTACGCTATCTCCTTTTTCCGTTCATTACAATTTTTCAATATTCGACCTATTAATCGCAGCCTGGAATTAGCTCTACCTACCAACGAATTAATGTGTAAGTCCCATTTCATGTTCCTTTGTACTGTTACTCCCAAATATTTCATAGAATCGACAATATCAATAACTGAATTGTTTAACTCGTATTTCTGAACAATTAGATTCTTTTTGTTAGTTATGCTCATTGTCTTGCACTTTTTACAATTTATCGTAAGTTGCCACTCAGCGCACCATGCCAAAATAATATCCAATATCACTACAGAGATATCTAAAAAGTTATCTCTATTATCATAAATGGCTGAACTATTAAAAAAGAAAGGAGCAGGAAATTTTATGATACTTCTGTGCTCGTCTTGTTATACAAGAATAATTTAAAAATGTATAAAATGAAAGTTTATTTAAAAGATTCCTTAAATTTGATTATGATCATACAATACATTAAAAAATAAAATTAATTTTGGTTTAGATTATGAACCTTACAGATCAGCATCGTTATACTTTCAGCAACTGACGCAAAAAATTCTTTCTGATGCAGTTACGTTTTGGAAGGAAATTTATAAATTCGGGTAGAATTTATTTTCCTCGGTTTAAGAAACTAGTGGTGTTTCAAGGCAAATTTATCAGTAGACGGTAACTTTATACAGATTTATGCCATGCTTCCATCCTTCAATAATTGTACGGAATTTGAAGCAAAACTTTGTAATTTTTAGTGTAGGTCAAACTGTATTCACATTACAACAATTTTGGAAATCCTAAATTTAGTTTCTAGACCTTCCCTTCGGTCACACATCAAAAACACCACAAATATTTGAAACATCTTTTGGTAACATATCTAAGAGATGTACTTATGTGTCGTGAGAGGCTGATTATATATGTCGTAGTTTTGTAATATTTTAAAGACAAGTGGTTAACCTATGTTAGGCTGAAGGAATTTTACCGGCTTTGTATATAGTTAAAATGCTCTCTGGTAAGTTGTCGAGTGAGTCCATTGATAAAATGTAACGTTTCGGAGATAGTAGACTGTGCTGCCATTGTCAAGTTCAGTCACATGACAATGGCAGCACAGTCTATGATCGCCGAAACGAAGCGTTTCATCAATGGACTGACTCTGCTAGATAACAGAGATAATTTTATCTAAGTGATAATCTGTTAACAACATGAGATATATAGCTACTGCTATCACAGTAACGAGGTTGCAAAATGTAATGTATGGACGCAAAATTATAAGTCCTCGTTTAGGAATACTGGTTTACTTTTGACGGAAATATTTTTAGGCATTTGATTATTTTCAAACATTATTATTATTTTTACATTTTGTCAGGCTTTGTGCTTTTGAGTCATTTACAGGTGATTTCATGTTGTGTTATGTTAAACGGGTTTTATATTTAAATTGTTTTATGATCCCCGTTTCTTAACTACGGTACTTTATCTGTCTGATCCACAAACACAGGCAGCTGTTGTGCTGGGAATAGAACAAAACGTATCACCAACTACGAAACTGGCAATTCAAACGGTTTCATAGTTCACTGACTAAATAGCAAATTTCTCCGTTTAGGGTTAAGTTGGGTTATGTTGAGCTGCATTGCCACGGCGCGTTGTAAGGGAGGCCGCACCTCATTAGCCGAAGTGTACTGTAATAAGTCGCGTTTCCAAGGCGACGCAGTGTGCACAAATAAAGAGAGGGCTATTTTTCGGCGAGCCCGTTGCGCTGTTGACAATAACAGCAGGGACAGCCAATCCATGGACAATAGTGATCCGCCACTGGGATATTCTTGTATCCTGTTGCATGGAATGGTGCTCGGAGGTGGAGTGGAGACGAGACACTGGAGGACGGTGTGTGGAACTGAGTGGACGCTGTGGTCGGTCTACCGCCATCCTCTGAGCGTCTGAGGTGCGCATCCCGTCGCCAGCAGTGTCGACAGCAGTGCCCACGGTAAAGTGATTCAAACAGTGCGACATGGTTGCAACACATCATGAGCCCGAAAAATACCCCTGAGTAGCCAGAGACTTGTTTGAGAAAGCCAACTGAGCTAGCCATCAGCAAAAACAATTCACATGTAAAATTGGATGTCTTTTAATTTGTAGAATAAATTCATGTCTTTTGTTACCCATCTTTCATATTCTTGTAACCCCTGAGACATGTCATGTACGAGGCTCAATATTAACATTTTGATAAAGAAAAGTTTTAATTGAAATACAGTGTGTCTAATAAGTTTCAAAGTAGAGCCACCCCCACCAAATGAGATTATTACAGTACGGATCACCGTGCGCCGCAAGTAAGCCCTCACCGTCTCCCGACCACCTTGCCCTGTGTCGTTTCAGCTACACGCGTCTTTCATTTTTACCACCTGGCGATGGGTAAAGTCGCGTCGTCCCTGACCACGGCCGGATCCTTTGAGGCTCGGCGCTGCCCGGCTTACCAAACAACGCGCCGTGGGAACGCACCACTATAGCAGTATGCATCTGTTGTTTTAAAGATAATATATGTGCGAACATTGTAATGAGTGGATAGTTTAGTCGGTGTGGTCGGCAGTGCAGCTGGTAGGGTTGACAGTTAGCAGCCACCCCCCCCCCCCACATTCCATAGAGATAATGATGAAGCTAGCTACCCCCGGCGCGTGGATTTGCCGGCGAGGCCGGTCCAGAAATAGACAGCGGACCGTGAGAAGAATCCCGCCTATGTAGGGCGCATCTATTCGTCGCCCAGTCGGTAAAGATCAAACACCCGGGTAGCTGAAACGACACTACGCAACATGGCGGGGAGGTGGCTGCGAGGTTCGCGAGGGCTAGCCTGTGGTACGTTCCGATCCGTACAGTGGCGCAGCCTACAAGACCACGCGCCTTGGGAAGACAGCTTAACGAATCAGACGCGTTCACTGCAGGACTATAGGCGAGGGGGGTAGAGGTATTCAAGTGTGGGCAGCGGACAGAACAGCAAGAATCAGAGTGGTGCACGCAAGTGTTGCCGCATCGAGACGTTTGAGTCCCGCGCACCAAGGCACCAATCGGCGTATATCTTAACATGTGAAAGTGTGGTGTTACATATGACTCAACGGGATGCCACCACCAGCACCGAGGGAGTACAGCCCGATGCCATGGCGCAACGATTCACAACAACCATCACAGCTGCTCGAAGCCGAGCGTGGTGGGTGAACGGTTAACGTTCTGGTCTGGGTTAGAATCCCGTCCGGGCATCCAGATTTGGGTTTTCCATGGTTTCCCCAAATCACTCCAGGCGAATGCTGAGAAACTTCCTTCAAAAAGGCCATGGCCGAATTACTTCCCGTTCCTTGTCCCCAGTCCTATCCCGCCTCTAATGACCTTAGCCGTTGACGAGGTGAAAGGCAGCAAAAAAAAAAAAAAAAAGATGCTCCTCACCAACGGCTCTTCGTACGGTAAAATGAACATTAACATCGTCGGTACCACAGTTTTACCTGTAAAACCCAGTAACGGCCTACGAGGGATTTTTTTTTATTTTTTTTAAACTGCTTTACGTCTCTTTTTAACATCGAGGTCTTTAGAGACGGGAAAGGATGGGGGGCAAGGATGGGGGCAAGGAATGGGAAGGAATTCGTCCATGGCCTTTTTGAAGGAAGCATCCCGGCATTTGCCTGGAGTGATTTGGGGAAACCATGGATCTACGAGAGAAAAGAGACTCGGAAATCAATAATAAAGCCACAATTATATGCACTCAACTTTGAATGCTCATATGTCGATTTTCCTGTATATTCATGGAATGTCAATGTGTTATTTGAATAATTTGTTTCCGTTATAAAAAAAGTTCAATGATCAGTAAACGGAGTGAAGTAATTATAAATATCGTAGATGACAATAATCGCTCCTCCCAATTGGTATTTAGGTGTGATGATTTTTACAGTCCTTTACAAAAATCCCTGGTAAGTTTCAAAATTAATTTTGGAAAATATAAAATTTTCTCAGACATGAAGTGGTACACTTCAGTTGCTATACCCAATTGCGAGGTGCACGTCGAATCTCAACGTCGGTGCGGTGGTTTTAAATGTAAGTCTGCGGCCGCGGACTATTTCCACCGGCGCGGTGCAGGGAGGACATACAATTTAATTAAGGCCGCCCATGTTGGCTGTTCACGGCCCGCTCTGTGATGAACCAATCGGCCGCCTCCTGTCGTGTTCATGCAGCTCTCGTTTGCCACACAACTGGACACGGGCCGATAGCACCCACGACAATTAGTGCCAACAGCAAATTCAACAAAAAGAGACGGGTATTTTATTAAACACAGAATAATTTCATCTCTTTAATACTGGGAATTAAAACTGGATGTTTACTCCCCACGAATTCCGTTGGCACAATCGCTATTGGTATCCAAATATACGTAAGAACTGAATTATTTTTTCATGTATTTTACCATTAACTACGAATGATTTTTACTAGACAGCGCAATAGCTACATTACTGTTACACCCGCCAGTGTGTCTCCCCATTAGAATAGGATCACCAATCCACCGTTGAAACAGGATTGGTGATTAAAGATTCACATAATTAAGAGTTAAAAAATTCACAATTCTGAAGAGACTGCATTATTCATGATTAAAGTTGTCTGGGGAGAAAAAAATTATTATAACTGCTTATTGTTTTCATTGATTACCGAGATCTACGTAATACTTGAAGTATTTTTTCGTCAAAATATCATTTGTAACAGAATTGTGGAATTAAAGCCACCACTCATCACAGAATCATCAGTCATGGTTTCCATTTTACTGGAGTTTTACTTAGTCTTCATATGGCGAAGACCGATACTGATATACTTGCAACTGTAAAGACGAGCATTTAACATAAAATTCTTCTTGTTTCCAGGACATAAGTTAAAAAGAGTACTTATACATGCTCCCCATATCACGGGTATGATTATTATAGTTTCTTCTATTAGACGAAGATTAATATTTCTACTTAATTTCTCACAAATATAATTTTTGATAAAAAAATTAATTCAGAAGCAAGTGCCCTTTACTCTGATACCTTTCGAGAAGAATGACTGAAGTATTTTATGGACAATTTTGTTCACTTTGTACTACCAGAAACTAAATCTGTAAGAAATATTAATAAAACGAAAAATATGCATTGAATTTTGCTTCCTGATAAATTTAGATACTTCACCGTTTCAGGTACTCCCTTAGCTTGAAGCCCGCAGGAACAGCAAAAGAACGGGTGATCTATCTGTTGTATTATTTTGTGTTATACTTAGCTTTTCACTGTAAGTTCCGTTAAGTTTTGTTAGAATCCATCCGTACTTGCACATAACACGAATCTGGAATGTGAGGTACCCGATTCTGTTTATTGCAAGCTTCGAAATATTCCTCGGTATACATCCAGAGGCGCCTTGAAAAGCGCTGAGTTCACCACATCAGCAGAGCTTTCCTTGGGGACTGATCAGTTAGGATCCTTTCCCTTTGCCTCGGGCGATCGACCGGCTCGCCGCTCTCGCCATCCTTTGGCAGCTCTGAATTAACTGTAGGGTGGGACTTTATAAAAATCAGCCCCATCAGGACGATTTAGTGTAAACCATTGTGTTTCAGATCTCGTGCTTCTTGTTGAGTAAACATATACTTTCAGTGTCACTAATCTTATTTGTTTACGACTCGGACATTCACCGTAATGCTCCTACTTCAAAGAATCCAATAACCTACAGCTAGGTGCGAGAGAAGAAACCAGAACAGCTGCAAGCAAGAAGGGCCATCGAAAGTCAACAGGGCAGTCAACCACTCGGCTATCCGATCACAGTCTCGTATTTATATGTGTGATGAATACTTTTTTTTTAGTAATACTGACACGGGACAGTTTTCTGTAACTTCCATTTTGAGTCCCAATGTTAACGTGTATGCAACAGCTGTTGAGTTAACATCAGAGTGAAACTCAGTAAGCAATGTGTCTTACAGCGCATGTTTTCATTATTTCGTTTATTCCTATTGGAATGTTCTAAACAAACGGATCTTGAGTAGTAGAATAGTTCGCCACGATTCGCACTACAGCATTCCTACTTCCACACATGAAGAAGTCATTAAAAAAATATATAATACAAATAACGTGTGACAAAGACGTAGCGCAACTTAAAAAGTACGAAACGTTGCATATTTGCAATTCCAAACATCTTCATCGAGCTAAAAAATTATTAATGAGGAATTTGCTTCTAATACATATTGTGCAGGACCGAATAAAACAGATTACCTTACAACCGAAGCAACTTAAGAGATTTGTTTTAAGTTTGGCCGGTTTTTTTTTTTTTTAATCTTAGTATGTTTAATCCTACAGGTTTATGTTCATCTGAGAGAAACTATTTTTTTCTATGTGAAGCTTAAGTTAAATTTCCTCCGAAGCCTTTTTGAATACAAGTAAAGACAAATCCGATTTTTAGTAGAGTTCATTTGCACAGCATGATAGCCGATATTCATTGGTTACTATATTCAGGGCTGGCTGTGTTCAGCTGCTACAGTAGCTATTCCCGTAGCGACACGGTCGCCGTCGGGCGTTCCTCGACTCCCCCGCAATCAATACACACACAGCGGGTGGGCCGGTGGGCGATGAGCGCCTCAGTATCGACCGTGCTGCCGCCGACGGTCCCAGGTGTTACCCCGGCACCGGCTGTGCGGGAGGGTGCTCAACAAACGCACGACTCGTTTTATGAATTACGTCTGTATTCAGCAGTCTGCATATACATCAAAAGCATGGACCAAACAAATACATTTAGCTGAAGCCGCAACACTGAAAGCGTTTAAACAACACATTACAGAAGCAGCTTCGGAACAGCAAGTGGATTAAGCACAAACACACATATATATGTAACAGCAGGAGGCAGGAGTTTGTGCACTAATTCTGGATGCGACACTGAAGGTTTCGAGTACTGCCATGCCGGTGGATACGTCGAGGCGTGCAGCTGGAAGCGGGTAAGTGAATTCATGCGGTGGAGCCCGGCGCGGTGGTCTTACAGGCCCATGTTGTTGTTGTTGTTGTTGTTGGCGCTGTCGTGGTTCCGCCGCAGCCGCCAGAGCGCGTGCCGGGCAGCCACGAGGCGCGCCAGCCCGTAGCGAGCCGTGTCTGGGCTGGGCTGGGCCTCGCGGGGGGACGGGAAGAGGGCTCGCCTGTCTGCGGCGCCACAGCTCGGCCCTCTCCGACAGCTCGAGCGAGACTGCCGCCGACGCCACCGCCGGCGACGCCGCCCCCGCGGCCCTGGACGCCGACCCGGCCGCGTCGCCATGGCGACGGCCCGCCGGCTCGCGGCGGGGGCGCGTGCGCGACGCCGCGCCGGCCGACAGGCAACGACCTTGCGTAGGCGTCTCGCGCTGTCGTGACTGGGGTAGATTTCCGTAGACGATAGCGCCCGACCGCATTCTTATGCACTGCAGACTGGTACAATGCGGCACAAAAATTCTGCACTGAAACTTAGGCGCAGCTAGTTAGACTACCGGCAACACGCGTTATTTCTGCAGCCAGGGTCGGATTAAGACAGCGCGGGGCCCGTAGCTAATGTGAAGAAGAGGCCTGCTTGGTTTTCGCCGTGCGGAGGAGTTGTAGAACTAAAAACAGAAAAAAAAAGCGAAGGTCGCCCATCTATCCTGACACGGAGGCTCCAGAGACTCATAGGTGCGGGGCCCCCTAGGAGGCGTGAGGCCCCCCAGAATCCGCGACGGCCGTAGCATTTGCTAATACCTGCTAAATGGTTAATCCGGTAGTGTCTGCAGCTGCTATATACTTAAGGAGGCTGCTCTAACAATTTCGGATAATGGTATTAATTATTCATAATATTGATTCTAACGGTTTGTGTTTAATATGCGAGGCTGGCGGATGAATATGCCAGAGGATTCCTGCATCCAGCATGGTCACCATCCCTAGCGGTAAACCGCTGATCAAGAGTTAGCTGTAAGTCCACTCAGACAGAGGATCGAGCTCAGAACAATGCGTGATGGAAAGAGGTCTCGCCCGCTCTGCTCACACAAACTAGCATCCTGTGTATTCCCTGAAGACCCGTATGATACAGTTGAGAAGTCGGCTGGTGGACATTTATCGTCGATTTGGCTTGAGCAATCACCGCTCATCGGGGAAGGGAAATTGCTGTAGTGTGAGATACACCCGAAGGAAAGCGATCATTCCCGAAGTAAAATGCCTCGAACAAAAGAGTGTAAATATCACGTGGTGGGTGAACGGTTAACGTTCTGGCCTCGCATTCGGGAGGACGCGGGTTCGAATTCCCGTCCGGCCATCCATATTTGGGTTTTCCATGGTTTCCCCAAATCACTCCAGGAGAATGCCGGGACGTTTCCTTCATAAAGACCATGGCCGAATTACTTCCCGTTCCTTGTCCGCAGTCCCATCCCGCCTCTAAAGACCTTAGCCTCCGACGAGGCGTAAAGCCATAAGTAACAAAAAAAAAACAAAAAAAATGGGAATACCCCAGTGTAATACCAAATGAATAATGTTTCTCTAACCATGTAACTAGATCTTCTTTGAATTTTTTTCACAGATCTACCGATTGGAGCATCTAAAAAGGTGAAAGTTAGACGGAAGCGAAGAGGTTGAAAATTGACGATCTATCTGCTTCTTGCGGTACTAGCTTCGGTTGAGAGAGGAAGTACTCTCGCCTCAGAAGTACGGATGTCCATTGCTATCTCCGTACTTACGACTATCGCAAGATGGTAGTATGGCACTCCCCGACTCTGTTCTTTATAGAGTATTAGTCGAACAAACACTTTGCTTAGTGTGGTTTGAAGCTTCCTGAAGGTCACACGAAAAGCGCGAACATACACCACGGCGGCGCAGTCACTGTGTCCACTTAGAGCTATGCCGTCGTTTCATGCGGTAAGCAATTATGACATCTGGTAGGAGTCAGCGTTCGCATCATTATTTTCCTTAGAAACATTTCCTGCGACGATTCTGGGTGGAGAAATCTGCTTGATTAAGAGATTCGCTCTCTGGTAAACAATAAAGGCCTGGCCACACAGAACGCGACAAGCGACAACGACATGCGATATTGTGTCGCGGCGCGACGTCGCTAATGTTGTAATTCACAATTTTGAATCGGGACGGTCACACACAAAGCGATCTGTCGCCGGGCCGCAGCCTATGTCGCGGCGACGAGCGACACAGTTGTACAAAATTACAGAATTGTCGCGCGACAGAGCGACATGGCCGATGAAGAAAAATTGATTTCCACCGCATCCGACGGCCACTACTTCAGGTGTACTAAGAGATGCATATGAAAAGATTTCCAGCTCAAAAAAAAAAAAAATTTTCGCATTCAGAATTGTATTTTTTCTTCTTAGTTTCTCACTTTGTTTGTTTGTTTACACTGTAATTATTTAAAATAAATAATACTTGTATTTGAGCCTATCTTTTTATTGTGAAATACATTGTCAATAATAAATTGTGTATTTTATTGTGAATATTTCACTTTGTGACGAAACTCCTGGTTTTAGGGGTATTTCTTAATATTGACCTCCACGCAAATGACACAGCTGCCTGCAGGGGGGAAGAGCTGGGAAGTGATAAGATTGAAAATCACTTAGAGGTCAGGGGCTTTGGCCAGGGCGCTAAGATTTTCGGGCCCCGGGTAAGGATTCTTAGCCCCCCTCCTCCCCCCCCAACAAAATTATTTATATTAAACTTTTAAAAACTTTTAAATTTTAAGGCAAAAAAATCAAATTACACCTTTTTAAGCAAGATTTTTAAAGTTTTATTTCTATTTAATTAGACACTCTGGCAGAGGAGCCCCCTTCGGGGGCACAGGCCCGGGATACTTTTGCCTCGCATAACTCCCCATAACACCGCCCCTGGTTTTGACAGTGTCGTTTTTGTTTTGTTTTTAAGAATATATATTAAATGAATAGAACATACCTCATACTGTCATACAAATGGCTAATCTTTCTATTGTACCAATTACTTTTCTCCAGTTCGTGGTTCAATTCGATATAGTTGATTTTAACAGATTGTGTATTTTCTCGAAGCATTCTCGAGACATACGAAAGTATGTATAAAATCTATCCTCTTGTGATACCAGTCCCCGGCAAAGGCGGTGGTATTCACCAAGGCATTCTCTGTTCTTATAGATGTCAGGAACCCAGACCATTTTTAGTGCGAACAAAATAAGTAGAGTCTCCTCATCACTTGACATGTTTTAAGAATTTCCTAGCCCAAGAAAACTTATAAAGAAAGAAATAGAGAAGTACAGATTTCTTCGCGAGAGAGGGTCTCACTATACTGTTATTTGTCGCTATGGAGTTGTCGCGTCCTGTGACGTACCAAAATCGCGTATCGCCGCGACGAGAGAACGACCACTTGCCGCTGTCGCTTGTCGCGTTCTGTGTGCCCGGGCCTTAACTCGGGGTTAGCAAAATGATGCGATAAGTTAAGACTTTATCGAACATTGCTATTAGCCGATAACTTGTATATTAAAGTCAAGAACTTCATGGCACCCTAATTTCATTATCAACGAAGACATTCGTTTTTGTAAAGCTCAAACTGTAATTTGAAAAAAAATTTGAAGCGTTTTACTGTCATATAGCATTTCATATGTGCTTTCTCGTTATAATATCTTGTTAGGATTTTAAGTGAACTTTCTAATAGAATATTATTAATTCTTAACATTTAATGGCCAAAGACAAGGTGTTGCTCCTGGACGAATCTGTGTTAATTTCTGTATTCATATAATGATAAATTCACCTATGCCTCACACGTCCAAAGTATAATAATTGTCAGGTAATGATATTTTTAGTCTTTAATCATAGACTGCCATTTCCATTTCATGATCAAGATATCAAGTTATTTAATTAATTATTTAAATGTCAAATATGAACATTAATGTCCGACATTTTTTAACTAACCCTCCATGGAATACTCGTTTTATTACAGAATCATTTAAAGCGACATTTTTTAGCTAAACAGTTACTTTTCGTCAAATTTAGGCACCACTATTGAACAGTTATGAACAAAGGAACTACACGAACTCACTAAAATAAAATACAAACTTGATGAGATTCTAAATAACGATACATCAAGTGGATGTAAGCCCTTATTAAGTGGGAACTACTGAGAACAATATGAATTTTTAAAGAAAAGTTTGATGATTGTGTCCTACATGGAAAATTTCAATTATTCTCGTAATTTTTAAATAGGAATGTGCTGTCACACCTGTAAATGTGGCTGTATGCATTAAGACACCACCACAGTGGAATACGTAGATGCCACGGCACCAGGTTCGAGTTCTGGACACGTCGCTATATCGATTTTTAGGCGGTTTTCTGCAGACACCTTGGAAAATGTTGGAACGGTCCCCAATCGCATACAATACACGTATCGTAGAAAACGTAAAAACGTTAAACGAATCGCAGACATTTCGCTTCCCCCCCTCCCAATAGTCCTGGAACTGACAATCCCATGTTCTCATAATCCTGTGGAAACATTCAACAAATTCTTCCTTAAAAGTCATGTTGAGAATCAAGTGTTTCTATGATCCGATGGGGTACATTACAAGAAGTATTAACAGTAATAATAATCAGCGATATAACAGAGTGAAAGAGAGGAATGGGGTAAAACTGAATGATAGGACGGACGCTAAGGGTGACACTGTGCCCAGTCTACACCACGTGTGACTCGAAGCCAGGCAACACAACGACGGCACAGACAACATTGATAAACCTACTAGAGGTTATATCTGACAGCCCTGCACTAATGCACATTTATAAGTATATTAACAGTAAGAAGAAAGTCTAAAGCAGAACAAAGTAAACAATGCTTATTGGCTGGCCGAAGGTAAGTACAAATAGTTACTGGGCCGAGATTCAAATCCATCCCAGAGATGGCAATTAGTATGTCACACAATTCACGAAATAATATATGACAATTATATTTAAGGGTTGAGCAAACATACTCAGCTCTCTTGTTTATAACTGACAGAAAGAAATTATTTTGATAACATACGTGTACCAGCTTTCTATATATCTAAAATATTTCTTTTATACTTTTTAATATTACTAGAATGATTAAAAAAATTACTGACAGTTATTTTTTATTTGAAATTCTAGCACAGCGATATATCATCCCCTTCCCCTCGTATGTCACTGACAAAATTTTATTAAAAAATGTTTCACTTAATATGTGAAAATATATTAAACAGATATAAAAGGACTTAATGGCGTGAAAATATGTAATATGACAAGAAGTTAAATTCCATTCCTAGTTTCTTACATTGTCAAAAATGAGAAATTAAAATTGTGCTGTACATTTTATGAAATGTTCAACACAGTCAAGTTAGTGGTGATCGAAACACACTCACAGTGGCTTCCAGTTGGGGGCGCTGGTGGGGCCAGGTACCAGCGAGACTAACTGAAAGATTTCTTATACGCCCAGAGAATGGAGTGTCTTCAGACTGATTCGTGGCTGCGCCGCATCCGCGTTGCTTCCCGTGGGCACTCTTAAAGAATGGTGAAGAGCGCCAAGCCTCACCATCGCAACTGGATTTGTAGATAGCTTCCTTATACGACGCCTGATAATTCTCAAGAGTTCCAGTATCCACAGCGTGGGTGGCCTCTGTTTGCACGATGGTGGATGTAGCCAGGTTTGAGGATAAGAGCATCAGCTTAGCTTCCTTTTATATCCCTTTCAGGATATGATCCACCACTTGTGTAGTAACGCTCTGGCCTCGCGTTCGAGAGCACGCGAGTTCGAATCCCCATCCGGCCATCAAGATTTGGGTTTTCCATAATTTTCCCAAATCACTCCAGGCGAATGGCGGGATGGTTCATTAAAAACAAAAAATAAAAAAATAAAAAGAGCTTAGAATTTTTTTATTATTTTTTTTTATTATTATTTTTTATTACCATGGCTGAAGGCGTTATCCCTTTTCCACCATCGGATCAGGAATTTATTTGGGTGATATAACTTTATTTGCCTCATTTTGGTACATTACTTTTGTATCTGGGGATTTTAAAAAACAATTCGGATTATTTGATAATAGGTTGTCTGCGGACTTGGAGTCCTTATTTAGTTGGGTCCGCTAGGGGACCAACATTCTGATTAGCTTTGTTAGCAGCTGCACAATCGTGGCGAGGGTCGGCTGATCTTGCGAGGTCCCACGGGGAACGTCTCTGGAGATATTAGAACAGCACGCTCATTTTAAATATCAATTATTAATGACGAAAGATATTGCAACAGATTGGTAGCTTCCGAGAACGTCACAGACCAGACTCTACAAATAAATTCCACTCAATCGTCCCTGCCTGTTGATATTTTATGCAGTAAGATAGCTACTCTTCTATTTAATTATTTAAAGTATGAATTGCAGTCTCTATATGTAATTCTTTCTCACAGACTATCCATTGCATCACTTCACACAGACAGCTGGTGTGAACAACATGTGATGCCAGCGGTGTTCGCTTTCTTTTTATTTTTGCTTTCGGCTTTACGCCTCTTCGACGTCAGGTCATTAGAGCCGACAAAGGACCGGGGGAAGTAACTGGAAGGAATTAGACTATGACCTTTAGAATAAACCATCAGTCGTTCACCTGTAGTGATTTGGGGAAACCATGTAAAACCTAAATCTGGATGGCCGGACGGGGTTTCGACTCACATCCCCCAGAATGGGAGGCCCAAACGTGACCGTTCACCCACCACGCTCGGTAGTGTTCACTGTTGAGCTTTTGGTGGCTTCACACAAAGTAAATCAGATGAAGGATAGTGCTCGTGGAGGTAGATCACTTTTCCTTTCTTCTCACTCAGTGCTTAACAACAAACTCCAACTATTTGGCTGCCGGCCTCGGTAGCGTAGGGGCTAGAGTGCTAGCTCCGCGTGCCGAAGGCCGCCGGTTCGTATCCGGACTATTTGGCTTTGAGAGGAAAAACCATTCATCAAGAACTTATTTAATAGCATGCTTAGCGTAAAGTTAAACAATACTTAACGACATTTAGGGCACGGCACTCTGAAACATCGTCGGCGTGCTATTAAAAAATGGGTTGTAAAATGAAGTATGTCGTATTATGTCATACTAAGAGACATTTTTTTTCTGAAGTGGTAGCAAAGGAAAATTTAGTAATTGTTGAGCGTCAGTCTAAGACGACAGTAACTTTAAAAAGAAAAGAAGGGCTCGGTTTCAAAGTTTAGGAAGTGAATCCTATTCCTGTTGTTGATGCTGAATCAATTATTTATTTGAATATTGGTGTGGTAAACAGGTTCACTAAACGATAGCGTCCGCCAGGAAACGCAGCTCTTTCTGATTTAATCTTACTTTTTAAAATGGTGACCCCAAATTATAATGAAGTTTTTAAATAACTAAACAGTTTTAATGTAACTTTCTTAGCCAACATCAACTACAATACTAATGAAACTGTACTTAAAATCCAAAACAGCAAGCTCTCGTTGGTGATTACGAAACAAAACCCAACCACTCATGTTTCTTCACAACACTCAACTAACACCCTTGCAGCCTGAAGTAACATATCTTAATAAACCTCATTGGATCATTCCAGTGAACAACTTAATTATGTGTGAAAAGGAATGGTCCTGTCAGCTGAATTGAGAAGCTAAACCATTAATAACGTGCCAAAAGAATAACCATGGAAACTAAAACAGTCTCTAAGAATAAACAAATGTTTATTAGCCTTATGATAACAAAATATTTGAAAACAGGAATGATTAAAATTATAAAACTGATCTACAATAAAACAAAAACGAAACAAAAAATATTTTACCTGATTTGAACATTCCATAACTTTGGGGTTTGCTGAAATCTTCAGAAATTATTACCCCATCAGTATCAGTAATTTCAATAATTGAAAATATTTTTATTGATAACTTATGCGAACAAAAATTAATTTAATTCTTAAAGGAACATATCTCTTTAATTCTTAACGTCAAGCCTGACTGCGACAAATTAAAGAAAGGCGGAATTGTTCCCAAACTCGGGTAGGAACATTCTCGGAGCCTTATTATTGCGTTCGATGAAATAGACTCTTGTGAATTTGGTCATTCCAAGGAGATTTGCAACACACATACGAACACTTAGGAATGAAACATAAGGCGGAAAAGTTTAACGAGGTAGTAAAGGATGGGATATTTCACCATCAATATGCGACAGAGAAATCCAATAGTGCGAGATAAAGAAAATGATTCTAGTGAAAGTCAGCACATAAAACCGACGTAAGACCAAAAGTCAGCAAGTCCTCGTTAGCGCCTCTTGGAGTTTCTGACGAGTGGAAGAGTAGGAGGATGTGTCCATCAGTCGCCGAATTAGTAAAGAATTTTACTATTTATTATTAATTTCTTGTCGACATGTCGGAGGTGATCGATGTAGAAGATAAACTGCCACTGGATCGGTGTACAGAGACTCAAGTAGAGCTGGTGGAAGGGGACACAAGTAACTTCTGTGGTACAAACTGTGAGAGAAGCCTCACCTTCATTGATAGTTAACTAATAACGTCATTTTCCGACTTAGTTAGTGACGATAGATAGCTGATGATATTCAGATGTATGTAGTATTAGATTTTAGTTGTTCGAATGATTGCTGATGCCTGGTTCACCTGTCAATTTGAACGTAAAGATATTTTTCATCTATTTAAACTGTGTTACTCTCATATTGATCTATCAAGTTTTCCCTCAAATGCCCTGAGTGAAGTGATTCGCATGATGAGAGTTATGTTCTGCTCACATTTTTTACCCTTTTATTTTATTTTGACGAGTAAGAGTTAACTGGCACCCACGTAATTGTAAAAAATGAAGCGGAGATGTTGCCTTTTCTGTAATTGCTATGTAACTTGTTTATCGTTTTACACAATTATGTTAACTTCAGTATTATGTTATCTGTTTGCTCCATACTGTAATTTTGTGTTATAACTGACCGACCGTTAATGCAGGACGCTAGTGTTTGCTTTCCACTTATAATTTTGACTGATTATCTTGATTAACGATAAATACAGCTCGGCGATTGGTCACATAAATGAGCTATAATAGGTACGATTATGACATTGTAGATTATATAAATCTTCTTAAATCATTTTTCCCACCCACATCACCAATTTAATTACGATTTTAATGTTAACTTAATTCTTTATCAGTTAAAATATCCACCTATGAGGGTTAAATTCAAGTCTCTGCTCTCTTACTTGTCAAATGTAGGATTTTTATTTCACTAATCTTTGTTCACGTTGTATTCGTTGTTTTTGTTTAATAAGTTTTTAGAGGATTTCACCAAGGTTCATTTATTGGTCGATAAATTGTCCGTTGTTTTGGCAAGCTTCGTTGACCAGCGGCTTGTTCTTCTTTATTTTATTTTTTTATTTTACACATCTCACATGATAAATAGTAGTTTCTTATAGTGTTAACATAGTAGTAAAATGCAGTCAATTATAAACCTTAATAAACTGTAAACTGTAGCAGTACTTTTGGATTCGATAGCAATTACTGCAAGGATAATGGGACAGTCTGAAATAGTGAAAGACTGGCAGACAGGAAATTTTGGACGTAAACTTTTTTTTTTTTTTTTTTTTTTTTTTTTTTTTTTTTTTTTAATGGCGTTCGGCTACATAGGCCATACAGCCAGCTCAATTTGATTGTAATTACTCTTCCAGTGTTGTGATGCAAGTATGGACACATGGACACCAAGGACGGAAACGACATTCACACAAACACAACACTCAAACACCCATGCCCTCGGCCGGACACGAACCGGCATCCTTCGGCAAGCGGAGCTAGTACTCTAGCCCCTACGGTACAGAGGCCGGCTCGACGTTAACTTACAATTAACTTTTTTTTTTTTTTGTCTTCAGCGGAGGTTACCTAGTTGGCGAGAAAAGATCATTCGTTTAAAAATGGACAGTATTCCATTCAAAGGATTAAGCGCCATTGATTCCAAACATATACCGAAAAGTTACACTGCCACTAATGATTATTGATAAATGTTTCAAAACCGATGGAAGTTATTTTTCAGGGTATTGGTGGAGGCGGCCAGTGGTGGGCCTACTGGGCGCCTGGGTGGAATGAGCGACTCGAAGAAGGGAAGGGCCCCTCTTGGTGGTAGATCGATAGTCGTCCCGAGGATGCGCAGTGCGCCCGGTAATGGTGGGTCGGCAGGCGGGCAGGCAGGGAATGGTATTGTAGGCGAGTGACCTTGAGGCGCCCTTGTGTGAGTGACAAGAGGCCCTCCACGGCCCTCGAGCTGAGCTCGAGCGAGCTGCCTCGGCGAACAAAGGAATCTGCTGGATGCAGCAACTAGCGCCACGCACCGTGCGGTGGCCCTGCGCGGCGGCTAGCCCGCTCGCGCACACCTCACCAGCACAGGCGTGCGTTCATCCCTAACAGATAAGTTCACATAACCTCCTACTCAAACACAGACCACTAGAACGGGTCACTCGGATCTTAACTCTTTAATGTTGTTGGTTCTTAGAGTCCCGATATTCTGTACTGAGCAAGACAATGTAGCAGAATTGATACCAATAATAGAAAATTAAATATAAAAATAGCATCGTATTCGGTAGCAGTAGTTGGTGAATTTTGCTACTTATGAAGTAAAATTACGACCGACCGTCGAAATAGGAATGACGTTCAAAGTAGAACAGTATCAAAAAGAGCTCTCATGAAAAAGAGAAATTTTAAATATTAATCTTGGACTCAGATAAAACTTTATAAAATCCTATGTGTGAAGCACAGCACTTTATGTCAGCGAAGCATAGATTTTAGGAAAACCAGAAAGAAGGAAAATTGAGCGTTTGCAATATGATGCTATAGAATTATATTATATATGCTATACAGAGTGTTACAAAAAGTTACGGCCAAACTTTCAGGAAACATTCCTCACACACAAACAAAGAAAATATGTTATGTGGACATGTGTCCGGAAACACTTACTTTCCATGTTAGAGCTCATTCAGCAGATTCAGTGGCCGATGGATTGGTAGAGGCGGACCAATTCCATGGCCCCCACGCTCTCCTGACCTCAACACTCTTGACTTCCATTTATGGGGGCATTTGAAAGCCCTTGTCTACGCAACCCCGGTCCCAAATGTAGAGACTCTTCGTGCTCGTATTGTGGACGGCTGTGATACAATACGCCATTCTCCAGGGCTGCATCAGCGCATCAGGGATTCCATGCGACGGAGGGTGGATGCATGTATCCTCGCTAACGGTGGACATTTTGAACATTTCCTGTAACAAAGTGTTTGAAGTCACGCTGGTACGTTCTGTTGCTGTGTGTTTCCATTCCATGTTTAATGTGATTTGAAGAGAAGTAATAAAATGAGCTCTAACATGGAAAGTAAGCGTTTCCGGACATATGTCCACATAACATATTTTCTTTGTTTGTGTGTGAGGAATGTTTCCTGAAAGTTTGGCCGTACCTTTTTGTAACACCCTGTATATTAAGTTGACAGGCAAAGAGCGAAAGGAACGAGTTTTGGAAATCATGGGTGAGGAAAGTAGTTTGTCGAAGAGTCTTACAGAAAGTAAAGACAGGATGGTAGGTCATTTTTTGAGGATTGGTTATCTTGTTAGTGGAGGGAACAGTCGAAGGTAAGAACTGCAGAGGAAGACAGAGGTTAGAATATATGATTTTTTTTTTTTACTTATGGCTTTTCGCCCCGTCGACGCCGAGGTCAAGGAACTTGAAGGAATTCGTCCATGGCCTTTTTAAGGAAGCATCCCGTCATTCTCCTGTAGTGATTTGGGGAAACCAGGGAAAACCCAAACCTGGATAACCAGACAGCGATTCAAACCAGCGCCCTTCCGAATGTGAGACTAGAGCGTCCTTCAACATACTCGGTTTATCCCTCGTTTACCATCGGTCGATATCAGGACTCCCTTTAGGTCAAGGCAATAAAACAGCATTCAGAATGAAATTGCCGTGACCGCTGTAGGGAAAGATCGATTGATTCAGTCATGGATGCTCGTGTTCTGATTAGGTGTCAGCTTGAATTTAACAGTATTTGTGTAGCTGAGTCTTTATAAATAATCAGAGTACGAAATCCGTAGCTTCCAAATTAACTAGTGGAGCTTTAAACTTGACTTATCGCTACATTAACATGTATATCAATGCGGTTATGCTAACTTTATAACTCTTCCGGTGCGAATCACGTATTATTCCTGAATTAGTAGATTTTACTGATTGTATTATCTGCTATTATTTTGGTATTTGATGTTTCTTATATTATTTCGTTTATATGTGATAGAGACAATTTGATAAATATCATAATTTTGGTCAGTAAATAAATCAGCGTATTTTATAAAACTACCAAAATTAGCAGTATATCTTCCTTGCTAATTGATAACTGACGAAGATTGTATATTCTACGTAAATTTTCCTACGCCATTACCTCTTAGTCAACGAACAACTTTACTTTGTTACGATGAGACTTCTATTTGTATCGTAGGATCACGAGAGAAGATCAGAATATTTATCACCAGGGAAAGTGAGAAAGTTATACTTTTATTGATTGTATCAAGTATTGTTCAACGTATCTGAAAAACTGTGGTAGCAATCTTTAATCATTTTAATCAATATAGATAAGAAGTATTCACCTCTTTTTAAAGGTTGTACTAAATATTTCAGCCTGGGATGTCTTACACCGTTTAAAAAGTTTCTCATTACAACATTTTATTGGAAATGACATGTTTACATACGAAAAATGAACTGATTTTAATTATAATAATGCTGAAAAGGCGGATTACTTAAGTTTTCTCCAGGACTAGTGAAACGAGGTCTAAGCACAATCACCAACCCGCTACAGCTCAAGGATGGTTGGGTCACAACAGAACTCGGGTATGGCTTTGCCAATATAAAAACATTAAAACTACTTAGTCCTGTACGCTACTGGTTAGTACTCAGCAAGGAAATTGAAACAACTGCCTTTATAATGGGAAGGAAGTGACAATATTCTTTATAAATCATCTTCGGAACTAATGGTACACTTCAGAAAACATTTTGCGAAGAAAGAAAATTCTGTTTTCGGAATAATACTTAATTCTAACAAGCACAACCACAAATTATATCGCAAGAGATAAAAGTTATAATCAGACGAAATTACTAAAAATTTCGTTTTTTAAAATGAAATGAATATGTCCTTAAACAAATTACAGATTAAGAAAAGGAAATACTAAAAGATAATATAATAATATGGTGATAAAAGATAATATTTATACACTTTGTATGAGATTCAGAATTTCCTCCATACGATTATCGTTAAGTATAACATGTGCACCTATATTGCTAACTGAGTAACACACGGCTTTTAATTATAGTGTATAACGATTTTCCATTTACCAGCTTCATTTTAAAGAAATGCATTTAACCGCCGATTGAATAAATCTGTTTTATAGGAATTTTTTCTTACGGTATTAAGAAGTTAACGATTTTTTTTTCTAGAAGCTTCAGTATAGAACAAATGCGCCTGTTGCTGATTGAAAAACGCTGTGGGAAAGTTTATATCTTTCTATAATGGTATTAAGGGTCCTAATTATTATTGGATTTACTCCTAGTATTATAGAATTGAAGCATTACAGAAAATCTGTTGAAAATTCATCAATTGAAAGAAAGTCCTATAGTTTCCTGTTTCAGTTAGTCTGTCTTATAAGTGTAGTGAACATTGTATTAGCCCAATGCACAATTATTCTACTCCACACAACCGATTAATGAAATGGTGAAAAGTTTCCTGAATGAGAGTTTCGAATAAATTCATATTCTACTATGTGATTATTGCAGTCCATTTTTTCCACAGTTGCTTGTTAAAATAATAGTTATTAGTTTGAAAAAGCGCCAATACAACTGTTTTTCGATGTTCTTCTCATTCCACGTTTATTGACTTCCTTTGTGTCTGATAAACTTTGTGATGAGAAGCATTGAGAGCTAACAAAATGTTCAGAGTAATTTTGTTGCAACGTACCTGAGCTATGAGGGACCAGAATATATTCACATATTACACAAACCACATTTATATGCACCTCGTTGAAATTTCAGGTACCAGTAAGCCTACTGATGTTAGTTAAGTTTCTCTTTTGTTAGCGCAAGGATCTGTGCACTTCAAAATGCCTTGAAAGACTTCAAGAAAAACGTGAAACTTCACGCAAGATCTTGCATACTGAACAGAAATCGATAGATGCCGTCACCCAGCTACTTTTCACGTATTCGATAAACCATATTTATATTTAAATGCCTTTAATATACGTAATAAATGACTTAAGAGTTCCCCTAAAATGTAGTACAGTTTGGCACTGGGAGACTTACGGAAGACAGTAATAATCAGCCATGCCCCCACAAAACTGAGACAATAGTTTCCTTGGTAATATCGTTGAATATAATTGTAAAAATGATATTGTATCTCATTATGACGTAAAGAGTTGTCATAGTGGGTTTACTGGTTGTAGCATTGGAGTATTTCATGCATGTTCTTTGCTTATACTTCGACGGAAATTAGCGCATTTCGCCGTTGCTATAATGTAATGAGGTATTCCTTTTTCGACCATTCTAAAAACTACATATTTCAAGAAATTTAATTATTTTGCAAGTAACTAAGTGATAGGCTCTTACTTGTAAGTGAAATGTTACCACTCATCGACGATATCCGAAGTTTCATTCTATTGATAAAGTTTTAAAATGGACCAAGGAGAACCAGGTACGGCGAAAATTATTTTTAAAAGCTCCATTTTAGGAGGGTTAGTTTTTTCCTCAGCCGGGATCTAGAAGCACAAATCAGAAAGGACGCTGTCCAAAGTCCTTTACACCGTGGAAACCATATTAGCAGACTAATTAGTCTCTGTACATAAAGGAAAGCAGATGGCGGCAAAGTAGACGAGCAGAAAAGACTAATTAGTCGTGGGTAATGGCGGGGGGGGAGGGTGGGGGGTTGGTGCCAGGTGGGTACCGGCGAGCCGTATCGAGCCGCGCAGTGTGACCTAGCACAACCCCCGCGGACTGACCTGTGAACTTCACCCACTCAACACCTCCCTGACACACGGTCCTAACAGAGGCTGTCTGTAGCACACGCAATAATTTTCCAAGGAAGCAAAGAAGAGCCTCTGAAGTCTAGTTTCAGAGCACTTTTAAGTCATATCGTTTAGCTCATACTCTTTTTGTTTCACGTTCTTAACAAACCTAAACATCATGGTGTCCCCCTCTTGCATTAAATTAAATTACCTTCGTTTTGTATAAATTATCATAAATTATTTAAATTATTTCTTATTTTAGTAAATATCGAAAAGGACTTTAAAAATTTGGAACTATATTGAAATTTATTGACATAACTTACAGATTCGGTTGTTAAGTTATTTTGTAGCAAAAAACCTAAAGTTTCACATAAAAGTGTCATTTTGGTTCCCGTATGACTACCGTTTGTCATGCAGCAAACATCCACCGGTAGTAAATTTTTTTCCACACTCGCTGTAGCAAATCAGGCGCAAGTTTTGCAACGGCAGCGTAGATTCGATTTTTCAGGTCGGCCAAATTGTTTGGTAGGGGAGGAAAATCCAGTGGTGTCAAGTCCAGGGAGCGACGTAACCATGTGATTGGCCCTTCACGGCTAGTCCACCGACCTGAGAAGTGATTATCGAGGAAACTTCGGAACTTCTGTGAGGAAATGAGGTAGTGCACCATTTTGCTGGTAATAAACCATCCCATCTCGGTCACTTTCTTCGATCTGTGGAATTAAAAAGTTTTAAAGCATATCCAGGTACACAATACCACAATCATCAACAAGCGAGCGACCTGGTGATTCAGTATCATGTAGCAGTGAATAACCCGTCTCAACAAAGTTCTTGTGCCAAGAGTAAATTATAGGCCTGTTTGGAGGTTCATCAGAGTATTCGATGCGAAATTTATGCCGAACAGTAATTGTGGAGTAATTTTCATGAAACCAAAACACACAGTGAACCAGATCCGCACCAGTGAAAGGAGCCTTTTCAACTGTGCACTAAGCTGGCGTTCCTGCTTTCGGAATAGTGTACTGATGCAGTACATGCATCAAACTTGACGTTATTTGCTACAACATGACACACATACTGATTCTGTATCTCACCAAATTTGTATATCATTCCAATGTTGCAAAGTCTCTTTGATACACTCTGTATAATTGGAAAGTTAGATGGGACAGACATAAATGGATTTGAGACCTCGTCTCATAAACACAACTAAGCAAATCTGTCCCAAAAAACGTTCCGCAGCAAACATAGAACTTTCATGTTAAACTAAGCAACAACTAGGGATAGACAGAAAAAAAGCATTTTTAAACTGACTACTAATCCAATATTCCAGCCTACGTTTTGGATACAAATTGGTCATGTGTTTCAGGGTGACTGATTATACCTGTCTTTACCGAAGCACAGCTAGGTTAAAAGCCTTCAACAAAAACACTCGTACCTGTTATGGTTTAAACTAACTTCAAACTTGGATCTCTAAATCGCGTGCGTTTGTACTCGATGCCGAATAGCTCTTTCATAGAGGAAATATTGATGTTCCATAAAACTACTGTCAATATCGAAATCATAACAGCATCTGGGCAAAAGTAGATTTTTTTTTTTTTTTTTAGTTTTCACTAAAGTAAACCACAGTTACAGGTACTGGCAAAGGTATTTTTGAAATTTTCTTTATATTCCCGAATGATAATGGAATTCGCATTTTTAGTTTTATTGCTTACGGCTTTACACCAGGTCAATGTTGAGCTGGTTAGATGTGGGAAAGGATTGGGGACAAGATACGGGAAGGAATCCGGCCATGGTGTTTTAAAGGAACCATTCCGGCATTCGCCTAGATTGATTTGGCGAAATCATTGAAAACCCAAATCACTACAGACTTGCAAGGCTCCTGTAGTTCATGGGAGAGCGGATGTGTTGCCATCAATCTGTGAATCGCGTAATGACGAGTATGTTCTGTGTGCGCCAAATGCATTTTTTGTTTGCAATGTACAGTTTGTGACGTGAAGATTGGGAACCATCTCGGCTATGAACTTGACGATTGCGGAAAACAGACTAAAACTCAGTTTGGATACCCTGTATGCGGGACCGAGGACTTCCGCAACCCCGTGTGGGCGGCTTAAGGATCTGACCCCTTTTTCTTTCTTTTTTTAACTTATGGTTTTGCGCCTCGTCAACGCCGAGTTCATTTGAGACGTGATGTGACTGGGGACAAGGAACGGGAAGAAATTTGGCCATGGTCTTTTTAAAGGAAGCACCTCGCCTTCGCCTGGAGTGATTTGGGTGAACCATGTAAAACCCTAATCTGGATATCCGGACGGGTATTCGAAATCGCGTCCTCCCAAATGTGAGGCGAGAGAGTTACAAAAATAAGCGTAGTGAAAAAGTTATTAGGAAGCTATATAATTGGCAAAATTATATCCACGTATAAAGCCTGAGATATTATTAGGTGATACAAAACTTTGTACGATTAAGATAATTAACTTTTCAAAGAAGTTAAGAAACATAATTCGTTAAAGACAAGATATAAAGAGCAAGCTATAACTAATATAATTAAAGAACACATATGTCGCATGATTTCTTTTCTGGGATTTAGGGATAACAAAAAATCTTTATTTCATTTCGTTCATAGCAGTCCGTTCTCGCCTCGCATTCGGGAAGACGGCGGTTCGAGTCCCCGTCCGGGCATCCAGATTTGGGTTTTCCATGGTTTCCCCAAATCACTCCAGGCAAATGCCGGGATGCTTCCTTCAAAATTCCATGGCCGAATTCCTTCCCATTCCTTGCCCCCATCCTTGCCCCCCATCCTTTCCCGTCTCTAAAGACCTCGATGTTAAAAAGAGACGTAAAGCAGTTACAAAAAAAACGTAGCAGTCAAGACCAGCCCAGAGCTGTTTCACAGTTTGTAACACTAGGAGCGGATGTTCTTCAGAGTCCTATCAGCTACAGTTCTCGTGGTATCCGACACTTACACCTTACCATTGCATGGTTATGCGTGAGAGTGGAACCGGTAGTTCAAGGACGTGGAAAGCTACCGTCAGCTACGAACTTGCTGCGTTAAGTCTTTCCCCCTACCCGAGTACATAGTAAACGTCATTAGTAGCCAGTCAGAACACTTGCTTGTACTAAAATCATAACTAGCCAATCAGAAGTTAGATTACCCCTTCCACTGGCACTGACTGCGCGCCATCATGGCGAAGATGCTAGTTAGTCAGTCGCGTCCAACTTCGACTCCCAACAACATTAGTAATGAGGTAATCTGTTACTATATATTTATTCCATGCTGAGCTTACCTAATATTTCGTGATAGCATTAAATCAGGAGCTGTCTCATGTCACTCCATCCTCCAACTTATTTAGAGATTAGATTATAAATCAAAATTCCGTCTGGAACAACTGTCGATTTTACTGTTTTCTTTATTTCCAAACGCGTTTCGCCCTTATGGTGTGGGGCATCGTCAGTGGCTGTGAATTTGTTTTTACATGTGATATGTTACAATTGACAGAGGAATTATAAATAATTATATACATATTTACATTGTACTTACAGCTAGGGTGATGGTATTTACATGGCGATCTGGAACAGCACTTTATGCATCTTACAGGTCTTCTATTTCACAATTATAAAAACTGTTTTACACATATTACTGAATAAACACTGGCATTGTATCCATTGCAACTGCAAACTTCTTGTTTCGTTAGGCAGAGATTGATTGAATACCAAGCCTCCTACCGTTGCTACCTAACCGTGCCATCATAACTATATTGCAATCAGTGTGTTTTCGAAATAATATCTTATCTGAAGAGTTTGTAATAGTGTTCTCTCCTTCCCAACGTATTGTTAGTAAATAGCCAATTGCTTTATACGCTGTGTGTTTCCTTTCAAGCTACCTGATCACAGAAGTAAGCTATAATAATAATTCTAGACAAATTATGCCAAGTGTTCATTCAGATGTCTGCCAAAAATGCTAACAGGAGAGAGTATAGATATTTATAGAGCTTGTTTACTAACTCCTAGTATCAATAAATATCCGCTCGGCTCACTAACACGTGATACACACTCATTTTGAAAATTATGTGTTTTATCTAATCTTTACTATTGGACATAGTTCCCAGTAAACTTTGGTTAAATTGTAAATGGTAATATTAGTTCCTAATAATTAATAAATACATTTAAAATAATTTTAATAGTATTACAACCATTATGTCAGCTGCAGTAATCAGCACACGTGCAAAGAAAGTTTCTTTACGTGCAGCAGATGACATTTTCCTGTATTAGTGATTCAACTGGAGAGTTTTACCGGACACATCTCCCCTAATTTAAATTCCTTTTTGCGCTGTATCGTGGACGCACAGGGCTGTTGACACAGGCTAGAGTGCTCTCCAGCCTATGACGGAATATTAAATGAGAGCAAGGGTTATGTCCGCCGCCGTAAACATTGGTCGTAACTACCTTAACAGCCATAGAACATCAGCTTCCTCCCAATTTTATTGTTTTGGAAGCAATTGTGGTTTTTATTTTTCTCTGTGAAACAGAAATGTGTTAACTTATGAAACTACCGTAAAAGTGAACATGTTCTGATATATCACGGTATATTTTGAAAGTTCTGTAACATTTGTAGCAAAAATATTTAGTTAGTGATTCAAAGTTTTAAGTTTTTAATCGAGTAACGTATGACTGATTATGTATTAAAACATTAGTATAATTCAGTGTAAAAGTAGGAAAAAAATGATTTTTCTGCTACAAATTGCACAGCTGGTTTCTGTTATAATGTAGTTATAGGTCCATAAAATTTAGACAAAAATGGAAAGAAAAATTTCCTTCTGTTAAAAAATAAAGCTTAGAACTTATATCTGTTACGACCTTGGCTTGGCACCCAGTATGGTATCAGAGACAACTAGTTGCCGAAAGCGCTATGAAAACATATAGGTAGTTCCATAAAACTATTGATGTTTTCCTTTTCTGCTTTTTCAACACCTTTCGCCAAAATTTGGGGCCGACTGCCTTTGAAGAGTTTTAAATCTTTGGCATGGTCGAGTTTGGAGCTTTGACTTTACGTCCGTATATCCTTGCTCATATCAAGCATTTTATACCTACTATCAGCTCGTAATACATACCAACAAATGAAGTCAAGTGTCGCAATCTGTCTCTTAAACGTGTAATTTTGTTTTGTATGTGATAAGTGTTTTTTGTTTGTTAAATTTGTTGGTTATGAGGCGGAGATTGGGGACTGTCGGCATTCGCCTTGATTGCTGGGGGAAAACCGATTAAAAACCACAGTCAGTACAGCAGAAACGCTCGGGACTGGGATCGTGCCCTGCCCCGTTGCACCTCCTCGATCCGGTGATACTGGCGAGTCACTGTTTCCCTTTGCATTTCTTGCAGAACATTCTCGTATCCTGGCTCTACTACTACGATTTCTAGGTCGTAATTTAAAACAATGCACACCGAAAATTAAATCGATTGAATACAAGTAACTAGTGCGTCCTCACTAAGAATACTGTTGTTCTGTATGAGGCTCCCATCAGAATGGGTTAATGGAGTCATTGGAGAAAGTCCGACGAAGAGCCACCCGATTCGTGACAGGTATACATAGTCGGAGGTAAAGCGTAAGTGCGATGTTGAAGCAGTTAGGACGGGAAGACTTGGAACACCGACGGCGTTGCTGTTGGCAGAAGCTGATTGAAAAATTCACGACTGACCTATATCAGGATGACAGCAAACACACATTACCACCAGCTACATTCGTATCTAGGAATGACGGTGAAAATAAGAGAAATGAGGTCCAGAACCGATTCATTTCTATACTCTTTTTTTTCTATGAGCGATTGTGGAGTGGAACAGAAAGGAGTTATCGAGCAAATAAACTTATATTTCGATAGGAGTAGGTATCTATAAACCCCCCACCCATCCTAATCTGGATTTTCCCAGATTGCTGCAGTTCAATGGCGGGATGGTACCTAAAAATTGCCCATGGGCGCCACCTGCCATATCTCGTATATCCCTTCGTATGACCTGGGTGTAATGCACCCTCCGCCACGCACTTTTATTGAATCGAGGAATAATAATAAGCTGCGGCGAGTCATGAAGACTTTTTAATTTGAAGGGGGTTCGATCGTAACCTTTTAGTGCAAACTGGCATTAAAGAACATTGTTTTTTTTCTCTTTTACTTGGGAGATATAGATATATGGTCTCGTAAAATAGTATGACGTTTCCCACTACGCTGTTGTTCCACAAACTTTGCTGCAGAGGAATAAACTCTTGTAAGGAAACAGCGGCTCATCTGCAACGGCTCTGCTTCTACACAACCACCCGCCCCTACTTCCCCTCTCCCCCCTCCCCTCCTCACGCCACCGCCAGAGCCTTCATAATGCAGTGGGTGCGCGCCGCCTCCGGGGCCCCCTTAGTGGCAGGCCGCCCGCTAAACACACGGCAGAGACCACAATAAAAAGGCGCAGCCGCTGCTTGTAGCATCTCAGAGTTTCTCGGAGGAACAAAACAGGAACAAACTCTCAGCCCGTGAAACAGAGCCATCCGTGTGGGGGTACTGGAGCTCAGCGACGAAGACGATATTAATGATTTCCGGCTAGAAGTGTTATAATCGCACTGTAGAAACTTAATGTCGAATGATAGCAAAAATTTGTAATTTCGCTGTAGTATACCTGATTATCTGTACTAAGCAGGATTTCAGAATCTTCAAACAGCTTGGTAGGTGAGCGGCAACGCTCTGACCGCGTATTCGGGTAGTTTGTTAACACCCAACAAAAAAAGAAAAAAAAAAAAACAAAAAAAAAAAAAAAAATTGACCTGGTGACAGATTTCCATTGGCTGCACTTTCCTCCCCTGTCTTAGCCACCTTAACTTACTATTACTATTACTCCGCGATTCACTAAAAGTGTTTGGCGGAGGGTGCATTGCACCTGTCAGGAAAGGTAATGGTTTGGAAGGGATATACGGGATATGGCAGGTGGCGCCCATGGGCTATTGTGAGGAACCATCCCAGCATTCGCCTGGAGCGATCTAGGGAAACCATGGAAAACCCAGATCAGGATGGCCCGGGAATGCATGCCTCAGATCTTCGGCGTAAGAATCACGCTCTCTTTGTAATCGTCTTGGTTGGTCCTGTACGTAATCAGTGTGTCATCACGTACAGAAACAACACAGACGGTTTCAAAGAGTGCGCTATTGCCTTGGGTGGGCGTGACATTGCGGACCTCTTATTAACTTCTAAAGTATGCGTTTGCGACCCAAAGTTTATTAGACGTGTTTCTCTTATTTTGATGCATACTTTCACCTCATAGAATACTTCATATTTTTTTCAACACCCTGTATATATTTTAAATCATAGCGTACAGTTTAGGACGGTTTTATAACGCGAGATGGCGTCAGGAGCAATAAAACCATAGAGAGAACCTGTTAACCGGAAATGAATAGCACTGCCCAGGAAATGCGAACTACAAACAGGCCACTATACACGGAAAACATTTATGATTCTGCGCTACAGGTGTGTAAGCTTGCATAATATTCTGTTCAGGGATGGAACTGGAGAAATATCGGACTATTTGCTACAATGAATACAGACATTTCTCATAAGGGCTTTACTGCACTCTGCGACGAGTTCATTACGGCAGGGAGAGGATTAGTGGCGAGCAACCAGAGTATTGCCATTAGTCTGGAGCCATTTTGGGAAACCAGGGAAAAATAAAATCTGGATAACTGTAGCATGCATTCAGCTCGAGTCCTCTCGAACGCCAGGTCGAAACGTCGAAAAGTATCAACGAATTATGATTAATCTTAATATTGTGGTGGTAGAATCATGTCAACTCGGTCTCACTTCTAAAGCTGCAGTGCAGCCTAAAAACTGAAGTAAAACTCTTACAGAAGAAATAAGGAGCAGGAATTATGTGGGAAATAATGCTTTCGATCAAGTAATACGATTAACAGCAGGTAGAAATATCCTGTATGTTTAATGTTGCGTGTGAAGTGTGGCGTCGTATGAATTATAGATCTGGAAACGTTCTAGGAGAGCTTTCAACTATGATCTTAGTGAAACATTGAGAAAGTGAAATGAACCATAAAAGAAAGAAATAAAAATTGAGTGGTGTTGAGGTGGATAAAGAGGAAGATATAGTCTTGCTAGCAAAACTGTTTGGTAGATATCATCTACAGGGGAGGATTATGGAAGGGAAAAGTTGACGATGTGTTTTCCTTTGGGATTTACAGGTTATTAGAGGAGAGGATGGATGAGAGGCTAGGAACGGAAAATCGGGGAGGGTGTAGCCAGGATTAGCTTCAGGGTGGGGTAAAAACAAGGAAAAATACTCGTTGAATGTGTTTTTACTAGAAATAAATGAAACGCCCATTTAAATTATTTAAGTACTACTCTACGAGTGTTCTGGACGGATTTTAACCAAATTTATTTTTCAATATTAAAAGTGGGAATTTTTATTTTAGCTCCACAACTTGAAGGAGGGAGCCCGGTGAGGCAAGCACCCCACTTTGGCGAAGCCCATGTAAATCGGCCATGATATTTTGAAAGAACCAACTGGACTCGACTGGAGGGATTTTTGAGAAACCGAAATCCGAATGGCCGGAACCTGTGTTCTCCGCAATCCCAGAAAAATACGAAAGGTAAGAAGGAGTGGAACGTTAATAGGCATAAAAGAAAGCAAAAGCTATAATAAAAGAGTTAAAATGCTCAGGACAGGAAAAAAATGTAGAAAATTCAATCGTTTCAACACACACACACACACACACACACACACACACACAGGATCTTTAAATGGTTAACTTTCTTTACGGACGCATATCTTCTAATTATTAACAATTATTGAAAAAAAGGAATGATAAGCTCTCCACTCAATAAATAATTTATGCTATAGTATTTTCTCCCAAGAAATGTTCCCGCAAAGATAATATGTAATTCATTTGAAATACTTCATGGATCGTTCTCTACGAAAGCAACAGAAGTGTGGCTGCAATTGTGAACTACAGATCTGAGACAGTAAGGAGCTCAATATATAAAAAATAGTAGCATTTCAGAATTTGAAATGTGTTAACAAATGGGCGATTCTGTTACGAACAAGTCATTATGGTATTGCCGGAGAAGCGTTAGTGTCCTGTTTCAGCAGGCTGCGTGACTTGTGGGCAATGTTTATGGCTCGCTCGTTGTTTACCGCCTCCCTCTACTTCGGTGGCAGGTACAGTACCAGGGGACTGTTTACATTTCGCTTAATCACTTACAGGTTGCGTCACGATACCACCCCTCTCTGGTTTACGTAATTAACTGGCCCTATTCATGGAATAAAAGCATCAGCAAATCAACCACACCTTCAAGCGTCATATTGAAGTTGAATAAGTAATTAAAAGAAACTCTATCTCCAACTACATAAATCTGCTCAGATTTTTTATGTAGTTTCTACATGCTGAAGCTTGTGTGGAGTTGTTTGGTTATACAGAGTGTCAAACTTATTCGGATATATATGTACGAACAAATAAAGTTTTCATAAATGTGATTTACGGTATGAAATTTGGATGAAAATTATTTGCAGGACAGAACATCTCGAATGTGTACTGTCAATAAAAATTGAGTTATATAAAACAGGTTGATCCTGCTAACTTCGTCGCAACTTATGACTGCCATTCACATTTCGGTATCAATATTTTCCCAAACGCTGGGTAGTTTCTTTACAATAGTTTTTTTTTTTTTTTTTTTTTACGATCACAGGCAGCTAACAACAATAGTGGAAATTCCATTTACCAGGCACAAAACTGTCAGGTTGCAAGTATTTAATGTCGTGGATATTTGATTGGTAAGTTGATAACACGTGATTAAATACTTTAAATTTCTTATTCTAACAAGCTACTGTCCTATCTATGGTCTAACATGTAAGGATAAATACTGTTTGCTGTTATAATTAATATTCCGATTACACACTGCTGCGTTAATTAATAGTTCACGACCACGAGCCTGGTTAGGAACGACCTGGTGTGGAACTAGGGAAGCAGAGTTTCGTAAGGTTTCAAACAACAAGTATGTTTCTACAAGTTATTAATGAGGGGGTCTACTGGAGATCGCGATTCCGCTACAACAACATTCAGTAATATCGTTGGAATACTGCTGTAGTCAGTCACAAGACGTATTATTTTCAAGCAGTAATTCTGTTGTAATACAGCCTGGACCATTATTTTCGAGCAGAAATTAGGTTGTAATACAGCCTGGACAAGAATGAAACCGTTAAGTGTACTTTGGAAAGAATTTGCAGTGGCGTCTTGCGTTTGACCATTGCAGTATTATGACAACTCCTGGCGGAATCGCGTTCTCCAGTAATCCCCGATGAGGATTTATTAATTCAACCAGTCTTACGTAAAAGCATAAATAGCCAGCAAATAAATTTAGATGGAGCTAAGTTATCGCAGATGCAAGATTCATTAGTAAAAGTGAGCCGAAGAGTGGTGGAGCAAAATTAACAGCTTAACTTCAAACGCGAATCGTCCAGACTTTATGTTGTGACAATGTCCACTCATATCACTTGCGAATAACACATTGGTAATCTATTGGGTGTTTCTGCACACTGTCTACCAAGTCGAGATGAGTTATTCCAAGTGCACTCCCGACGACATGTTAACGTTACGATACAAATACCGCCTTCTGATATTGGATGAATACGCAGCTTCACGCCCGAAGAGGTAGGGCCGTTATCAGTGGTACTTGGAACTCGGCACTTGGTCTTTGCTTCAAGATTCGTTACATAAGAGAAAACCTGCATGGACCTGACTTTTTTAACTGAAAATTAAATCTGTGCTTAGGTTGAAGAAATTCATTAACGTTTCTATGTTCTTGTATGTGTAGATAAGGGTCATATTGGCTAGAAACAGGTGAAAATATTACCTGCGACTATGAACGCTGTAGATTATTTCCATATTAAAATGTTTTATGTTAAGCAAGAAATTTAAAATTGTAATGAATGAGATAGCCATTTATAAAAGAAAACTTACCCTCGTGACCACTTTTGCCGTATGAGCGGTAAATTGTTAGAAGCAGATTTTATAATGGATAATTTTATTTTTCCAACTGGGAATAATTGATGTAAATAAAATTCTCACAGTTTATAAATCTTATACAATAGCTTAAAAAAAAAAAGCGGTCATAGAAAATTTGGTGAATAACGTAATTACGACCCAGTCAATAAATTCTTTATTCAGTTGTAGTGGATTCGGTACAAAAACATACGAACTACTCACACATGTTCGTATTATGCGTACATCATGGGATGAATCTTACAAAAGATATCACATGTTCTTGAACTCAAATACGCTTCATTAATTTAACCTGAATTTAGTAGCAAGTAACTATTATAAAATGTAGCTCCGAACATTAATTTCGGCAATTAAGTGTCAGAAAAACGTAGCCAACTGTTAGAGTGTAGACTTTATAAACGTATGAACACATTAGCAATTATAACTAGCTTATTAATGTAATAAGCAGATTGCAGAAATGGTACAAATAGTTTGACTCGGAAAGTGCGTAGTTAACTAATCACTTCAAACGGTGTATCCATGATCGGAAAAACAGCGGCATCTACGCAGTTACGAAGATGATCTGAAAAATTCTCTACCACATTCACAGACGTTAAAGTAACCCATCGAGTTTCGTAGAAGCAGTTGTCCATTGGACCAAAAATTCCGAACAGGCTCTATTATTCACAGTTAATAATTTAACGAACCATGTACCGTTGAATCGATGGCACAAAAAACATACTGTATGGTGTAGTGGGGAGTGTTGATAAATATGTGACGTCAATACATTACACAGTTTATACTTGGCAGCCATTCTCTTCAAAGCATTTTATGAGGACTACTTATTTCGTTTGCTAATTACTGAATGCTTGCTATTACTGCAACGGATTATACGGATCTAGTGTACATTAAAAATGAACAGGTAACAAGATCACACCTTTGTAATGTAATGGTTTATGCGCGTACCTACATTTCAAATATCCTTATTTATATTACATAGCTCCGATGCACACATTTTATAAAATAATTCCACCTAAGGAACCACCAAGTTTCTGTCCGTAAAAATAATTCCTTCTACGGCTCTAGGAACTTGAATCACTTTGACCGAACGTGTATAAGATTTGATGACTTGCCGTATGTTATTTTACCACCACTGCGTGGAACTATCAACAGACTGGCACGTGAACTTTTCAGAACATCCACGCATTGTTTTAGAATAGAAAATGAACTTACAGGTAAGACTTGGTTCTACTGGATCCCCAAGGAACTCTGTAGAAAGTTGGCATGATGTGGTTGAAAGGACCTGGCTATCTGCAGTTGCCTCACTGAGCCGTAGCGCGTCTTCCCCAATTTATCGGCTGAGTGTCATATTGACTAGACTGATTACAGCAGACAAGTTGGCTGCATGCGCGGCCAGTTCTGTACACTTTGATTCGCAGTTGTCCGACTTCCGCGAGATGGCTACACATACACTCACACCTTTCCAATGTAACTGTACCTGCCAAGTTCATACAATCGCGAGTATGACATTTTAGTTTTTCCCGGCGTATTGTTGAAATAAATAACTTTCGGGTTTTCTGCCGGTTAATTGATTTATTTAGTTCTTTTAATGACGGTGGGTTTCATGTATGGTTGATACCATACCAATATATTCCGTCGAAAACTAATCACTTTGCAGTAGGTTAAACCGCTGTATTACATTTAATTGATCCCATCTACTGTATAATTTCGTAAGGTCACTCATCAACTCACCTAGATAGCTATTGGCTGGAGAACCTTGTCACGTTTCAGCCTTCGCTCACAAAACAGCGACCAGAGATACCATTAGAAGGAATTAGTGGTTATATCCACAATTTAATAACTAAGTAACTGCTACCAAATTAATTGGCATAGTACATTCATTAAGTTTGATTTTCATAGCGTTTTATAGATACAATTTGATAAATTTTATGGGTGAAAAAACGCGGATCTGCTTTTCAGTAACATTTTACTAATTAAAGCAACTTAAAAAAACTTTTAAAAAATTAAATTACTCATGGTATCAGCTGTAACCTCGAATGCCAATTGTTATTACGGCATAGGATAAATTTCAGTTTAATTACAACTTTGACTAATGTTGTTGCTTGACCAAAATTTATGCATTCCGGTTTATTTGCTTTTTAGGCATTTTACCGACCACTTTCGTTATTGGTCTTTGTTCATGTTCGCTATATGTGAGTTATTAGCTTATTTTAAGTGAACATCAGACCAAATGTGTAACCGAATCAACTATTCTGGCAACTCATTTCTGCGGATTTGCTCAACTGTTTCATAATATGGAATGTGTATGAAGTTCTCTGGCCATCACAGATACTATGACCAATGTTTACATTCTGAGTGTTTGCCCAGTCTCAATAATAAACAACGTGATACTTTCGAAGCAAACTGGATTTTTTTTTCTTTAAATTTTTCGGAGTGAACTTTAAGGATCAAATACAAGTCAAGTTAGTATTTAAGCAAGTTCGAGTGAACACTTTGAAACAGTTACACGATAGCGCGATCGTTGCTGTCCGTTTTTAATGTTTCTGAGTTCTACAAGCTCAAGAGATTCTATTCACCCTGAAACAATGTCAAGTTTATATTTGGTCAAATCACGTCAACCTGTCATAATCTTTCATCCTAAAAACTGGAACTATTCTTGAACCGTGACAATACACAAAACACGGTCACGGTCTTACACTAGTAACAAATAAGTTAACATAAGTCAATTAATAACTGACATAATTTATTATAAACAATAATAACACCTACGCAGGTTGGAACAGAGAATTATTTTGTATGTACCTTATAAACGTGAGAACATTTAACGGGAAGAGGGGGTGACTATTTTAATTACATGTCTGCAGTCGAATACAAGCGTCGGCAGTTCGTGTAAGGCTGGCAGAGATGGTTGGAGGCGTTGCATACGGCCATCGCATGGATATAGGGAGCACTATTTTTCGCCGGCGCACGAAGACAATACGGAAAAATCGAGAACGAGCTGTGCGTGTGAAAGTTTGTGTGAGGGGGGTGGTTGGGGGATGGAGGGAGGGGTGTTTCGAATGCCGATGCGTACAGGAACACCGTTTAAACTGAGCGCATTTTTCCCATTTCCATGAGGGAGCTGCCATAGGCCGTATTATTTGCCATCCACGCATATTGAAGAAGGACCTGATGCGCAACGAACAATAGAGGTCATCTTTCGCTCGATGGGCAGCAGAAAAGACGGACGTGGGGCAAAGTGGTCTCTCGCTATTTGGCAGTAGAGATGACTTAGTGTCCTTTGCACCCTCAACAGCAGAGTTCTTATACGATTTGGTCAAGTAAGATCAAGTGTAGGACACGGTTTAGTTATGTTTAACAGTGTAGGATACGGTTTAGTTATGTTTAACAGTGTAGGGAGTAATTTTAGACGCAGCCTAAAGATTTAGTAGGAACGGTACTGTGTAAACTTCCATGAACGTTGCACTGGTTTTCTGAGATTAAAAGACGATTTTCGAACGTGCATGAGAAACTGTTCTGATGGGATTTTCTCATGTCTCTAATAATGTTATACATCCCAATGTGAGCTAGTAGCTGGACTGATAAATATATTTTCCAAATACTCATGTTCTCACAATCCGAAGTTTTTTTAACTTTGTTTAACATTTTGTAGTCTCATGTAGGAGGTGACGCCCAGGTAAATATTCAAAACTATATTAATCATTAGTTCATTTAAATCTATTTTTTTTATTCGGGGTATCAATAAATGTTCGTTGTATTGCTAATTCATTTGTTCATGTAAAAACATATCTCATCTTTCCTAAATGGTTACAATGGTGAGATGTAGTAACTATAAATGCAAGCAGCTGTGAAAATTAAATACCTAAATAATCAAACTTTAATTAATTACAAAGGTAAAGTATAAGTTAGTTAAGCAACAACCGCGTAGCTGACATCACGTGTAACATTATATTTTGGCGCCTAATTTGAGGAGAAGTTTGTGCTTATCAAAATCCATTACTAGGTAAAATTACGGACGCTCACTTCGTAAGCAATTGAAAAAGCGTCAAACAGATTAAAAGAGAGTGCATCTTCACAAACATACGCTCTCTTACACCATTCTATAAATTTACAAAACATACAATGGTTGTACAAAATCAGACCTTCGATACCATAAAGTGAAAAAAATAGCTGATATGGTAGTACGAAAAGAATAGAAAAGGTTAAATTACATAAAACATATTTTAATGGACAGAATAGCTGCCAGTTGGTAGACATGTACAGGTAGGTAAATGCCTATTTGTCCAGTGTTTGCCCTTCAGACTTTACAGTTTGCCAACATGAAAGCCAGCTGATTCCTTTTCATATGAAAAGGAAGGTCACAATCTCTCAGGCCGCTCATATAATAAATGGAACCTTCAAATATATTGGTTGCATATTGAAATAAAGTATGAATTGTGAGCAAAAACAGAAAACCATGTTCTCAAGAAGCTCTAAAAGGAAGAAAGCGCAGTCTGCTGAAAAGGTTTTGGAAATTTGTTATTAAATGTTTCATTTGGTGCGTGGCACTATATGATGCAAAAACTTGGACTCTGAGGAAAGAGAAAGACAGTAGGCTCTTAAAATGTGATTGTGGCATAGATTTTTTTTGTAACAGTTTAACGTCCCTTTTTAACAACGTGGTCTTTAGAGACGGGAAAGGATGGGGGCAAGGAATGGGAAGGAATTCGGCCATGGCCTTTTGAAGGAAGCATCCCGGCATTCACCTGGAGTGATTTGGGGAAACCATGGAAAACCCAAATCTGGATGCCCGGACGGGGATTCGAACCGCCGTCCTCCCGAATGCGAGGCCAGAACGCTATCCGTTACACCACCACGCTCGGTTTGTGGCATAGAATCAAAAAGATCAGTAGGAGGGATAGAGTAGAGAATGGGGAAGATGTGACAGGATTTAAGGAGAAAACAAATATTTTGGAAGCTGTCAGAAATAGGAACAAAATATAGTTAGAACGCCAAAGCATTTTTGATGACAGCATAAATGGAAAAAAGTAACAGAGGTCCACAATGATTCCAGATGGTGGATCATAGACCAAGATGAAGGGAAAGTTGACAATAAAGAGAACAGAAAATATAATGAAGACATGTCATCTTAGGTAATTATTTGTACATTAATTATTCCTCGTGGAGGCTGATTACTTGCATCATACGGTACACTGGCTGACTGCTCATCCAACGAGCTTGGGAAGGATTTCTCCTGGGAAGCAAAATCGTGCAGACTGAAGTGTTGACTATACCAGCATGTTTAGCGAATATAATCGAAAGCTGTGTTCTATGGACTAAGCGACTTCGACTTCGACACGGTCATCCTTCATCGTTTACATAAGGAGGTTTAAAACAGTACATCAAAACTAGACATTTATAAGGCCAAAAAAAAAAAAGAATTTCGCTGGCGTCGGTAGCGTAGGAGATAGCACTCTAGCCCACAGCTTCCCCCCCCCCCCAAAAAAAAAAAAAACATCCATACGACGTACTAAGCGTGATGAATAAGCGGTAACGCTCTGGTCTTGTAATTAAGTGTAAGCAGGTTTGAATACCCACCTGCCATGGCCATAGATGTTTGTTTTCATCAAAATCACTTTAGGCGAATGATTATCTTCAACAGACCATAGTGGAATTCCTTCCTGTCCCTTGCATGCAGTCCTTTCCCTCCTCCAGTGACCTTTTGCCGAGCGTGGTGGATGAGCGGTTAACGCTCTGGCCTCGCATTAGGGAGGACGCCAGGTCGAATCCCCGTCCGAGCATCCAGATTTATGTTTTCTATTGTTTTTCCAATTCGCGCCAGGTGAATGCCGGGATGCTTCCTTCAAAAAGGCCATGGCCGAATTCCTTGTCTCCAGTCCCATCCCTCCTCTAATGACCTCGGCGCCGATGAGGATTAAAACCATAAGTTTAAAAAAAACTCTAGTGACTTTGATGTCGATGAGGTATAAAGTTATACGGAAAAAACACTGTTTTATCTTAGCCACTTGCCAGTTATACTCACAAGACTCTCCATCCAACTAAAACGATCTGAGCCGGCTTGTGAGTCTTCAGGACGAGTAAATCATTGTGCTGGCTTCCTGTGCACAGTCTTGAGTAGACAGAGTTGTAATTGTTGGTGCCGGAGGAAGCGGCAACGCGGTTCGGAAGCGGCGCCGCGGCGTAGTCCTCCACCGGAAGCAGGTAATGGCTACGCTCGTTTTAATTAAAACACCGCCGCCACTAACGCATTCATAAAGTGAGAGTGGCGCCAGCCCTCCCTGCCTCGCTCGATACAACGACGAAACGCCACGTCCACTGAACACCTGCTGTCGGTTCTGGTATCTCCACTAATATGCCATCGAATTATCAGTTTCAAATCAACGTTTAGTCTGCGATTTAAAGAGGTCTTTAACTTATCCTACATCTCTCCTAAATGTTGCCACGTGTTTCTGACGAACTGCAGAAATATTCATTGGATCTGTTGTCACATAAAATGTAGATTCATTTTATCTGATGTAGAACTGTTGTTGATAGCCACCTGAGCACAGCTTTTAATATTTAGCCAAATGGTAGACAATGATACGTCAACGCTTGTTGCGTCCAGTGCTTGGACCTTCAATAGAAATTCAAGAATCTAAACACTAGTTATTCCACGTTTCACGAGTCTGCTAGTGTAAACTCCTAGGAGTTATGGTCTTATTTTATGTTGGTTGCTAGAGAAGATCGTTGCAAGTTCCAGTAAAAACCATGCAACTTAAAAAAAAAATCTGATCTCTAATTTATTTGTGTTTACTTCTGCTGGTGTTGGTTATTATTATTATTTTTTACTGTTTAACGTCTCTTAACAGCGAGGTCTTTAGAGATGGGAAATGATGGGGGGCAAGGAATTGGAAGGAATTCGGCCGTGGCCTTTTGAGGGAAGCATCCCGGCATTTGCCTGGAGTGATTTGGGAAACCATGGAAAACCCAAATCTGGATGCCCGGACGGGTATTCGAACGTCCTCCAGAATGCGAGGCCAGAACGCTAACCGTTACACCACCACGCTCGGTGTGTGGTATGGGTGGTGTTGGTGGTATAGATCGTGAGAAATATTTACCTAAATTAAATTTATTTCAACACGAAAGGAATGCTTATGCATATTTGAATCAGTAAATGGTTGTTGTAACTTTTTCTTAAACGAGAAAGGCGACCGAGTACTGAGAGTAGATAACCTGTTTTCCGCCAATAACTGCTAAACATTGAATAAGCAGAAGCATAGGCAGAACCGCTAAAGAAGGTATTACAAACCGAGTTCCTTGAAAGGACGCAGGTTCGTCTAGGCTTCTGCTTCTTCAGTTATGCCGAATGGTTTTCTGCCGACTGCACCAGCTAGCACCATAATCAGCTGCATTCAACATTTGGTTCTAGTCCTATTTCATCGGTGAAAGAGGGCGATAAATTCAGTTTAACATTTGATGTGTTCTTCAATTTCGTGCTGAACACAATACGCAGCTCCAATAGGTCAGAATCTAACATCTTATTAGAATCTAGCATGACTGTTCCATAACACTATCCCAATTTTTTTTTTTTTTTTTAACTGCTTTACGTCTCTTTTTAACATCGAGGTCTTTAGAGACGGGAAAGGATGTGGGGCAAGGATGGGGGCAAGGAATGGGAAGGAATTTGGCCATGGCCTTTTTGAAGGAAGCATCCCGGCATTTGCCTGGAGTGATTTGGGGAAACCATGGAAAACTCAAATCTGGATGCCCGGACGGGGATTCGAACCGCCGTCCTCCCGAATGCGAGGCGAGAACGCTAACACCATCCCAAGAAACCACTTGCTACATCATTATCATATCGTCTCTTCTGTACGATAGGCAGGACCAAGCGTAATGGATGAGCAGTAACGCTGTGGCCTAGCAATTGAATCCCGTCTGGCCATCCAGACTTAGGTATTTCATTGTATCCCGAAATTACTTCAGGCGAATGCTGTCATGTTTCCTTGTCCCAGTACTTTCTCGCCACTAAGGACCTCGCCTTCAGCGAGGCGCAAAACCAAAAAACTAAAAGAGAAAAAGACTGTTTGGTGATCCTACAATCTTGCTGCCTCCAAACATCACCCCCTCTCACCCACTAGGTCATTACTTCTGTCGCATTCGCTAAATTAAACCACCAAACATAACTTCGTTAACCATTGGCCCAACTCTCTTTTGACGCAAACTTCCTCTGCAGAGAACTATTGAATCTCCTACTGAGACAGACAGCCAATTCACTTTATTATCTTACGTGGTAGCGAAGGTTACACCTTTTCCGACAAGTGCAGGTTGGCAGTAGTATACTAATACTGTGTGGTCTGAAATGTTCCGTTATGTTCACGTGTCAAAAACGCTGTCTCCACTCTTACCCACCGAGCGGGGCGGTGTAACCGTTAGCGTTCTCGCCTCGCATTCGGGAGGACGGCGGTTCGAATCACCGTCCGGGCATCCAGATTTGAGTTTTCCATGGTTTCCCCAAATCACTCCAGGCAAATGCCGGGATGCTTCCTTCAAAAGGCCATGGCCGAATTCCTTCCCATTCCTTGCCCCCAACCTTGCCCCCCATCCTTTCCCGTCTCTAAAGACCTCGATGTTAAAAAGAGACGTAAAGCAGTTACAAAAAAAAAAAAAAAAAAAAAAATCCACTCTTACTCGGTCAGCGATTGGTCTTTAGTAGATCGTGCACTTAGCAATAGAGCGTTGCAGAAGAGATTAAGGTCTGCGCTCACTAGGGCGGGCCGCATCGCGTCGCATCGCATCGCAGAAATGCGTCAGCAATCGCTTAACACTGATTCTAATGGGGTAACGCACACCACAGGCGGGTCGAGTCGGGGCGGGGCGGGCCGCGTCGCGTCGCACTGCCGCATCGCTTCCCTAGGCGTATTTTTCCGCCTGTGCGCCTCGATGCGCTCAGTCGCGAGCAGGTTTGCGATAGGAGCTCCAACAGTACTGACTTTTGTAACTTGTATGTTCTTATTTCTGTGAATTAACTGCATTACTTCAACAAAATTTGCTGCATATTTGCACGCAGGATGGTGGATGATTTTTGAAAAAAAAAAAGTAATTACAATCTGAACATTTAATTACTTTAAGAACTTTAATAAAGATGAAAAAATTATAAAATTTCTAGCTCATGCTCACTTGTTCTTTGCTTGTATGTTTTAACGTAAACTATTCAAACGTAATGGATAAAGACCACTGCATCTCATTAGTAATGACTTTAAAAGAGTTTTATGATTTACAAGATGCAAAATATAATAATAATAATAAAAATATTTGGAAGGAAATAGGAAACTATAGCTCTGGCCAGATTAATTGGCGGGTGGCGTCAAATGCGCCGTTGCCAAGCCGTGCGTGTAACAGTTGTATTCACCTCTTTACTTGTAGTAATGGTTTGTAACGTGTTTTAAGTAATTTATGATCACTATTCTGTCATAAAATATTGATGCATGGAATTTCGTTAAGAAAGTTATGCATTGCAGATGCGTTTAATATAATTGGAGGTTTCAAAGACCTGTTATTTATTATTCTATTATCTGCGCAGAAAAATAAAATTCTCGACAGACTAAGGAAACTTATGGAAATACTCTTCTTTTATTTGTGGCTAAAAGTCCACGTATTACATTTTATTTTCAGTTTGTATATTTATAACTAAAATCAAAATTTTATTTTGTCATCCTCTGCACTGAAAAACTTGCTTAATTAACGACAAAATTATCTGTTTATATATTACCACTCATCACTATCGTAAATTCGTGTACTGTCCTCCTGACAAAGTGACTGTCAAAGTCACTAAGCTTTGTTAGAGTGCTGTATTGTTTCATATTTTTCTTTCGAGAAACAAACGTAGGTTATTTTCCCTCACGACACACGCGCTGGACAGTTCTCAAACCAACAACCACAAGCTGCAGCGCAAATAGCCTGTCCATTCCCTAATTTTTTTCGCAATATGGTTGTTTTTTGCGGTAACAAATCACTGCAGTTTTTTATTTCGTCCTACTAGCGTACATGTAGAAGACAAAATTTCTCGATCATTGTCCACAAGAAATTTGAAATATTTATAAACATTGTGAATGATAGATTTACTGTGTTGTCTGCTTCAGCAGCGGTGGTTCTGCTGTCGAAGACTTGCGTCTTGTTGGGAGTCGTTAGTTAGGAAACACCTGGAATAGGAGAATAAGTCTCTTCCTAAGTATCCATTTTTAGTAGCAAGATTCTCTTGCTAAATTTCCCTAATTATAAGTTACTGCACTTTTTGTTCGGTAAAATTATTACACTAAATTACTACAATTAATAAATAACCAAAAGGAATTATTTAAATCGCACGTAAAAATCGTAAATCGCTAAAAATCAAAATATCCTCTCTCGAGCAAGTTCACACTCACACTGACACTTTCTAATTCCGATTCTCAGGTTCACACATTTTTAGTGAAAGGGAGGTGGAAAGTTTGGGGGTGGTTAGAGAGCTGTTGACGCTTGGAATAGGCAACACAGGCCGCACAGCGTTGCAATTTTCAGGTGATAGAAAGAGAGCGCATCGCGAGTTTGTCCCCAAGTACGGCAACAGCGCGTTCACACTGACCCGCCAATTAATCTGTCCACAGCTATAGTCAAAACAACAAGGTTTTTATTTTATTTTTTGTTTATTTTACGTGTGCATTATAAATTTCTATCACTTTCTTTGAATGCCGCTTGTAAAGCTTCGTGTTACCAATTGACCTAATTGTTTAAAAATAGTTTGTGAAATTATTTCAAATCTTAATGATTTCTGATGTAACCTAGAAACCTGTGTAAGTCAAATATTGAAATTTCTTTGTTGTCATTGTCGTTCTTACCTTCTGCAACCCAATTCAAATATCGTTAATCAAAAGGTTATGAATACAGCACGTGGCTAGTATTACTTTATTTATCTTATTCTATAACACCAACATAACACAGCTATTAAAACCATGAAAAACATTCATTTTTCTGCATTAAAAATAAAGAGAACCGCAATTTACTTTATTAACCGTTGGTCGTGTTTTTTTACAAGTTTTTCGTTCTTTGCTGATTTCTAACAAGATTACAGGGTTGATAAAGAATTATTTTGCAGGATTCATTAGTATACAGTATCATTGATTAGTTAACACCTTCCAGAGATATGTTGAATTGCTGATGGCATGGATGTAGCTTTGGCTACCACCGTATTTTCCAGAGGTCTGATCCAAATGTTTCAAATAATTCGCTTTCTCTGAACCTTGAACACTACAGGTGAATAACAGAAATTGTCTCAGGTAATTTTAATATAGTCTTTAAATCTTCTCTAGACAGTTTATACTTACTACTGACGTGATTTTTACTTCACTGGTGTAGGAACATAGAAATTATTTACTTTGCTGATGGAAAAGGTGAAAATGTTTTATTTGTGAAATAACGCTTGCAAATAAAATATAACACAGCTAAAACTCTTCCAGAATTGGGATCCTTATTGCTCGTGTTAGAAATGTTTTTGAAAAAAAGGAAATAATACTTTTAAATTTGGTACCATTGCTTCTTTTATTGAAATAAATTTTTAAAGTTGCGAATGACAAATGTAAACTTTTTGAGTAATTATCTAAAAATTCTAGTCAGTTGGTAACTTTTACTGCTTGTCACATTTTTTTTTTTTTAATGCTTAACGTCTCTTAACAGCGAGGTCTTTAGAGACGGGAAAGGATGGGGGGCAATGAATGGGAAGGAATTAGGCCATGGTCTTTTTTTGAAGGAAGTATCCCGGCATTTGCCTGGAGTGATTTGGGAAACCATGGAAAACCCAAATCTGGATGCCCGACGGGGATTCGAACCGGCGTCCTCCCGAATGCGAGACGAGAACGCTAACCGGTACACCACCACCCTCGGTGCTTGTCACGATACTTGGTCCTCTGTGTACGCAGGTTTCATTCACTTCATATTTATTCGCTCAAAATGATCTGGGATAGTTACTTCAAGGAAGCTCGTATTCCAGGGAATAGGCCATGACATTTCATGTAGTAGGGCACAAGGTTTAATAACTGTCTCAAACTCAGGGCTTCGTTAAGTTGCCTGTTTCAAAACACAATAATCAAAAATCACCAAGTATTGTAGAAATGTCATTTATGATTTAGATATATTTCTTCGTAATGGATGTACCATTTGATCCTGCAAACTTGGCTGAAATTTAATTTTTGACTATATTTTACTGTGGCATTCAAAATGGTGTTTACCAGAACAATCTCAGAGACCGTTTATCTTTGGGAATTCGTGAAGAACTTTTGTGACGATGCGAGAGGAAGAGATCATGATTTGATGTGACTGTATGAAGCGCGTGACGACGATTGCGCTCAGTGAAGCACTATTACACGGCCATTTGTGGAGCTGACTGATTGCCAAACTAACGAGATGCGACGTTCCGCGACGCACTTGTCGAATGGGCTCATTTATGAAGCGCAGAGCACGCGTGATTAACGGCGGGACCTGCTTGCCGACAGCGAGTGAGAGCGCTCTAATGGACAGGAACGGCCAACGCGATGTCCGCCTCGCACTGATAAAACAGGCCGCCGCGCCGTCCACCAGGAACTGAGCGCTATCTCCATCTCGGTCCTGTGCACAGTACTACTTTACGATGTAAACTGTTGGAGGAAGGCATTTCTCATTAATCTAACCCGACCTGCCAACAAAAATCTGGTATGAATCCCAAAAAATGAGTAGAAGTCAAAAAACATCCATATTATGTATGAGAATGGGTCATGGAAACTTCCCAAGTCACTTACACAGAATAGGAGTAGGCCTTAACTCCCCTTATTGCCCAAAAGAACACGAAGAAATAACTGACTTAAACCATGTCATATTATTATGCAGCCAATACAAGGCCTCTCAAGACAACCTTTATTTATGCCTAGTTAAATTAAAAATACCCCTTCCAACTTCAGTAATTTCTCTCTTGGGAACACAGAGACAGGAGGTATATAAGGCGTTAGTCTGATTCCTACACCAAGCCAATATAAAAATGCAGAAATCCTCGCTACCAAATCATGATAAAGTTAATAAATTTTAAAAAAATCCAATAATAAATCAAAAGGAAGTAAACCACTCCGAAATCCCCTACCACTTCAACAAAGGCATGTCATACTAAAAAAAAAGTCAACAATAAACAAGTCACCCAATCCAAGTTTCAAAATCCCTCCTCCCAAAAAAAAAGAGGTCGTATAAGTGTACATATACTCGTTCCTCCAAAAGTGTTTAAGTCTTACTATTATAAAATGAGGACTAAATAAAATTCATAAGGCACCAAATATTAAACTCGCAATTTCACCAGACGAACCATCACTAACTTACCCACATCGATCAGTACAGATATAAAAAGTATTTATGTCGATAACAAATGAAAATATATTAATATTTATCAATCTATAACATAAGATAAAATAATACAAAAGAAAGACATGTAAAATGTAAGAAAGATGTTACATGTAACCAAGATACAAAAGTAGAATATTGCCCAAAAATATAAAATGTATGATTCTGTAAATATCAGCTGGTCAAATTGGCGCAAGCCACCGACTATTTAAAAAACACTTTACGATGTTTGTTCGTATATACATAATTCCGACTGAGAAATCGGTGGACTGGAGAAGACTGTAAACCGAAGCTAGAGAAAAGTCATGAAGTGAAGTGGGAACAATTACTACAGACCACCCACCAGGTGGCTCAGGCACTATACGGGGCGGTAAAAAGGGACCAAATTCTAGTCCTGGTCCTCGCGTCCTGATTGTGGTTCTAGGCGGCTTCCGCAATCATCTAGTCCAGGGTTGGTCAATCCGCGGCCCGACGTATGTCAGCATGCGGTCCGCGGAGCTGGATAATTAAACACGTCAACTTTTGCTTTTAACTGTGGTATCAAACACTACATTACTAAGCTAAGCTGATCTTAAATCCATATCGTCACTCGCATGATCTTGAAACAATAAGCAGTCGACTATGCTGGCGTGCAACCGAGCCTTAACACGGCTCATGGACATACATTCCATTATTCTCCAAGATAATTTATGTTACAAGTCCCTAAATATGAATCATGTTATGAGCGCGGTTATCAAAACATTGCTCTATAACAGGGGTGGCCATCCCAACTGATCTTGCGGGCGACTTTGGAAATACATCATAACTCCGCGGGCCGCATAAAAATAATATATATCCCTATATTAGATTTAAACACACTATATAAATTGAAACATAACGTATTATTATTATTGTATTTACTATTATTCTTACATGTAAACATAAACAATATAATAATAATTATACTAAACACACATTCTAAAGAAATATATAACACTAAAAATTATATATATAAATATATAACTATAAATGAAATAAATTTTGAAAATATGGATGTACAAATAAAGTATTTTTTAATAAAAAAAATAATAATACATTGATTTTCACTACTTTGGCCATTATAAAATAAATGCATTTTGTAAAAGTGTGATGAATCTCACGGGTTGGCCACCCCTGCTTTATAAGATCAAAGGCGTTGAACTACAGTCAGTTTCATAAGTTTCCAAGCGCTTGGAGTCAGGTAAGGTTCACCCGTGCAAAAATTTAAAAAATAATGTTTAATTTGAATCAAGATATTCAATCATTGTATGCAAGAAAGTAAAAAAATATCGTACAGTTGAAGACATGGAGCGGGTCTATAAATCAGCGTTTCTAGCAGATATAACTAGCCACTTAAATAACTTAAACATTCGTCTGCAAGATAAAGACCAATAGGTTAGCAATGTGCCTCATCTTGTTGTATTTCAAATGAAACGTGGGCTATGGGAACAACAGTTCAAAAATAAAAATTTCACTCACTTATTACACCGTCATTGTAAGCAGACGTGACACAGGCGTTGGAGAATAAATGCAGTTCATTGATATCAAATTTGAACCCTGAGTTTGAAAACCGATTTAAAGATTTCTAACTCTACAATACAAGCTGACTTTACACAAATGCTTTGTATTCTTTTATCTGCATTTTCAACGCCATTCTATGTAGAGATTTTTTTTTTTTTTTTTTTTGAAATGCAGTGTCTTGCACAGTTTAAGGAAAAATTCCACCAGGTTGGCTTGAAAGAATTCTACCAAAAACAAAAACGTGCGGTTTACAAACATGGCTAGCGGATAATTTAGGTATTTGGAACACTTATGTGTGTGAACAGCTTTTCAGTCGGATGAAGAATATTAATTTCCAACATAGAACACGAATCTCTGGCGCTCATTTGGAGCACTTTTTGCGAATAGCTAACATTTCTTTCGACATCAATATTGATTACTTAGTTTTGTTAATCAAAGTCTAAAGTCGTATTAAAACAATTAAACTTTAAATACTTCATTACATATGTAAGTTTCATTTTAGCGTCTTTTTTTTCGCTCATAAAAATATTTAAGTATTTTTTTCAAGAAGTAATCGCATATGATCCGCTGAAAAATTCTGTTTCTAAAATTAGGCCCGGCTGCTGTGAAGGTTGACCACCACCGAGCTAGGCGAATTCTGAGACGGTACCCAATCTTAGAGTCTTAAAAGTAGTAATTTCACAAATAAAAATACATTTATCGTAAACAACACAAGACGTTTCACACTTCACAGACCGTTGGGAGCGTATACTATCTTCTAATAGGTTAAGTACATCGTGTTTAACAAACCCGGTTTGAATTCGGGCAAGACACAAGTTCTTACTGTCCTTTCATGATTCACACTCGTGGTCCTTAGATTGACGGATCGAGAAAAAAAGACCAAATAATTCTCACCTTTAATTAGTCGTTGACAGAGCCAGGTGGAAGAGTGATCGCTCTGTCCTGGTAGTCGACAAGATGAGGGTTCAAATCCCGACCGGCCATAGCTACCGATTTAGGTTTTCCATGGTTTCCCTAAATCACTCCATGTGAATGCTAGGACGGTTCCTTTAAATTTCCATGGTCGAAATCCTTCCTATCCTTTGTCCCCTCTCCCTCCCCTCTTCCTTGAAAGGGATCCTTCTGACCCTTCAATAACCCACCCGCGAGGAATGAAACTATTATAAAAAAAAGATATCATGTCGTTGAAGCACCATGGTGTCCGGCGTTTCACATGGCACTATCTGTTTCGAGCTGTGGTGCTCGAAAAGAATTTCAGTGTTGTGACGTTGAACGCAAAATAGGAATGGTGGTGGTAGGCGATTCCTAATAATTAGATTGTGTGGAGTAAGGCCCACACCATTCCGCATTGCTTATGAAATGAGGGCATGTGGCACTATTTATAATTATTCATTTCCTCGGAAGAGTAGATTTGAATACGGCGGAACCAGGTTCCACCCTCTCCCTTCTTTTATCTGTCATCCACAGCACTAACAATACTCTACACAGCTTCTACACATCGTCACATCATACAAACTTACGACAGTACTTGACAACACTTTCACATTGGGAAACGTAAGAGGAAATCATTTCAGTTTAACTCTCTGAGACGTTACTGTGAAGAGGTAACAACCTCCTCAGTAACCGCCTACTCCCAGATGCTGGGTATTGCCTTAACTATGACATACTAAATATAAAAATAGGATCTGATTTAATAGGAGAATTTACGAACTAGAAGTACAACTGATGAGCGAAGCAGGAACTATTTCAGAACGGAATATTGCTAGCGGGAAGAGTCTTTTTCAGAAAGAAAAATCTGAAACATTGACCGAGAATTTATAAAGTATTAGTCTTCTTCCCTATAATTTTTTGAATAAAAATGCAGGCTGTTTAAGACACTCAGACACTTTTTGCCCATAAAAAACGAGGAATCATCAGAGGCTGTAAATGTACTGCACATACATGATCTTGTTAAGAAAATTACTTTATTTGTATACGTAACTAACTATGAACAGAGTAGATTCTACCAACATATTTGTAGAAACAGTTAGATGTTGGTAGCAACCTGCTGTATTCCTACTTCCTATAGAACCAGATGTGGCACAGCATAGCTTCTTCTTTTTTTTTTTTTGTAAACGTCACTATTTCACTTTAGGTCAAACTTTTTGACCGTGTTTCGTTTCACATATATAGTACCATTGTTTTATTTATTTACGTACATTCTGGTGCCAACATAACGTTATTATGTTTAAATCAGTGTTTTTTAAAATGTCTCTATGTTTGTGTAATTGTGTCAGTTATTGTGATTTATGTTGTATGTCTTCTTTTCATGTCCATGGATATTCTATAATGTTTTTAACACTGTTCTATTTATTAAATTAGTGACTTGAGTAAACACTATTCTCCCCAATGCGATGACCTGTGAATGTGAGTAGTATGGGGAGAACGGCGATGGCCCTATCGTGGGAAAACCTCTCAAGTCAAATTAGTTTCGTTTTATCGAACGCCGTAATTGACACCCCCTTCCCAGTTGACGTTGTAATTGATACCTTTTCCTATCCTCCACGCCTCTTTATAATTGAAACCACTCTCCACGCTAAACTTCGTATTGATCCCCATGCTAGCTACGACCAGGTTCACGCTTCAGTGAACATTGTAATTGATACCCATGCAAGATACGGGCAGCTGTTTAGTACATTCGTTTTGGAATTAAATTTTACAGATACTTACTTTCTACAGCAAAAACGAAGCTAAAAGAATAAAAAAAAAAGGTATTCCAGCAATTGCCTGGAGTGATTTGGGAAACCATGAGAACCCAAATCTGGATGGCTGGAAGGGAGACTAAAACACGCGTCCACCCGAAGGCGGGACCAGAGCTTTACCACTCACGCATCACGCTCGGTAAAGCTTTTTATCTTTTTTTCATTTAACTGAACTGGATGGCCTGAAATTGTATCAATGAACCTGCTTTCTAGTGAATTTCAGGACTCAACCTTAACCTGTCATCCGCCCAAATACCAAAGGTTTGGAGAAACAGGTGAAGGCAATCCGTAAGAATAATGGTCAGTTTGCGGAATGAGAGCAGCATTGTGTTGGCGATGGTCCAGTAACCCGGGGGTGCTCCGCGTGCAGAGCGGTCTCTTCAATTAGAGCGGCGACCACCTGGCGCTCCTCAATTAGGAGCCGGCCACACTCGGACGTCGGCACGCCCGCACCGCCCTCGCTCTCGTGTCGCCGCCCAGACCCAAACCCAAACACATAACAAGTGGCAGGACACTGCTTCAGGATTATCGACGATGGCTGTCTGGGTAGAAATTACCACAAGTAAGCTACATTATACTCACACAGTGTCTCTCTGAAGAGGTTATTTGTTTCACGTGTCCGGGACATAACATTACAAATAAAATTAATTTATTAATGTCAAGATTATAACTACAGTACACAAATTAAATGGAATGATTACCTTCTCATTTTCCCTAAAAAGGAGGTCGATGGTGCAGTTTTCAGGTAGGTTTCTGTATTCCCGGAGATGTTGTGGGTCCTGCAGCTCGCCACATTCACATAATTCGTTTGTAGTACTGTAATCCCATTTCTTAATGTTGGATCTGCATCGGTACCATCCAGTTCTCCATATACTATATGGCTGATTACACCCGCGGCCGGTGCCTCTTTGACGTTCCTCCAGTGACCTTCAGGCAACGAATTCCGCCATAGTTCTGCACGGCGATGTCCAGGTGATGATGTTACGGCTGTAGTTATCTGTATGAAGTTCTTTCTTGACTTTAGCCTTGTGCGTTGAGGACGTGCCCGAACAAAGGGTGTCTATGGTCAGTTTCCTGATTTTTTTTTTTCTTCTCCAACACCACAGCAGTTTTTCTCCGAATATCTCGTGTTGCTATACCCATGCTTTGATATGTTTTGCTGACAGGAGTTGGTCTCAGGCAACCTGTTACAATGCGACCAGTACCATTCATGGATATATCGACCTGCTTAGCACGTTCAGAATTTTTCCAAACTGAATCTAAGTATTTTGCTACGGAGAAACTGAGTGCCAGGACAGATGAACGAAGTATCCGGGCGGATACTTTGAGTTTCAGATCCACACAGTGGGCTTTGAATGTAAGAGAACGATCAAGCTGTACTCACAGATATTTTAGAATATAAGCTTTACTCACAGATATTTTGGAATATCGCAATGTGATAGTCTTTGTCCCCTACAGCTGATGTTAAACTTCCTTCTGGCTTCCCTGTTTTTCAAGTGGAATCCACAGACAAACGTTTTTCCAGGGTTGGACTTCTAGTTATTAGTATTATAATTCTTAACCATATTGTCAAGAGCTGTTATCAGCTTCACCTCCTCTGCCTCAAAGGTTATGCCTTGAGTTGCAATTGCCGTGTCATATGCATAAATGAATGCTCATTTCAGGAATGAATGGTTGGTAATTAATTATTTCTAAATACGGGTACGTCACCGAGACATTATTTCTACTTTGGCACGAAGCCTTTAAACACGTATTTCGAAACCTTCAATTGAATGCAGTATCAATCTTTATAGGCACACCTGTTGAATTAACAGTCGCATTACGATGAGAATACACTGAAGTGTCAAAAGTCGTGGGATGGTAAAATGCAGATTCCCAGATCGCGGTAGCACCGTGGAAGAAGGGTATAAATGTGCCGTGCAGAGGCGGGACTTTCATTTGTACCCTCATGAATTTAAGTGAAAGGTTATTTGACGCGATTATGGTCCCTCTACATGAATTAGTGTACAGTGAACGTGGAATTTTCTGCATTACCTCCGGTCATGGACAATGCAGTGGTTAACCATGCCTACTTAATGATCGAGACCAGCGACGTCTGCATTGAGAAGTCATTGTTGAATGACAGGCATCACTGCGTCAGGTAACAGCGACACTAAGCGTTGGATGTGTAGAGAAATTGATGGGAGTGTACAGGGCATATACTGGCGATGAGGCATGGAAAGATATTGCAATGGGTATGAAAAGTAGTGCATGGAAGGGAAAAGATGACAATGACCACAAGCTGGCACTCGATTTCAGGCACAAGGGTGTAGGAAGATTCTCTTTTTTAGGTAAGGGTGTCAGGGATTGGAATGAGTTACCAAGAGAAATGATGAATAATTTACCGAAAACTTTGAAAGAATTTAAAGATAAAATTTTTAGAGGGCAAATGTAGGTAGGTGCAGGATAGGGGGAAGATGGGTGTGTAGGGAAATTTCCACCGGAGCCTGTGCTCCATTGCAATTAAATTAAATAAATAAAAATAAAAATAAAATGTGGATATGGCAGCAGAAAACCGAGGCGAGTGCGTCTGACAGCAAAACTCCATCGGCCGCAACGCCTCTCCTAAGCTCCTGAACATATAGGACAGAGCCCAGATGACGGGAAAAAGGTTACGTGGTCAGATAAATCACGATTTCAATTGGCAAAGGGTTCGATTTTTTCTCTTCTGGCTTTAAGCCTCATCGACGTTGAGGTCATTAGAAGCGGGAAACGACTGGGGGTAAGGAAAGGGAAGGAAGGCTGCTATGGCCTTTTAAAGGAACAATCTCAGCATTTCGGGAAACCATCGAAACCGAAATCTGGATGGCCGGACGAGGATTCTAACCTTTGCCTCCTCATTAGTGCGAGGACAGATCGTCACCACGGTCGGTGTAGCGTTTGAGTGTGGCGCAGACCCCAGGAGGCCAAGAACCAAGCGTGTCAGGAAGGCACTGTGGATAGCAGCTGGTGGTGGCTCCATCCTGGTAATAGCTGTGTCTGTATGGCATCGACTGGGACCTCTAGTGAACTGAACCAACCATTGACTACAAATGGTTAAGTTCAACTACTTAGAGACCATTTTCAACCGTGTTCCTAAACAACGACGGAATTTTCCAGGCCGACAATGTGCTATGTAACCGTGCCAAAATCGTTAACGATTAGTTTGAGGAACATTATGGTCAATTCTAGCGAAAAAATGTAGCCATCTAAATAGTCACACATGAATCTGCTAGAACATATATCATCTTGGTTCTCCGGGTGAAGCCGCGTCGAGTTATTAAAACCTGACGTTTCTGCCATCGTGCTGTGGCCTTCTTCTGATGACTGCTTTGTCAGTTGCCACTATCGCCTTATACAGGGTGTTACAAAAAGGTACTGCCAAACTTTCAGGAAACATTCCTCACACACAAACAAAGAAAATATGTTATATGGACATGTGTCCGGAAACGTTTACTTTCCATTTTAGAGCTCATTTTAGTTTCGTTAGTATGTACTGTACTGTACGGACCAATTCCATGGCCCCCACGCTCTCCTGACCTCAACCCTCTTGACTTCCATTTATGGGTGCATTTGAAAGCCCTTGTCTACGCAACCCCCGTACCAAATGTAGAGACTCTTCGTGCTCGCATTGTGGACGGCTGTGATACAATACGCCATTCTCCAGGGCTGCATCAGCGCATCAGGGATTCCATGCGACGGAGGGTGGATGCATGTATCCTCGCTAACGGAGGACATTTTGAACATTTCCTGTAACAAAGTGTTTGAAGTCACGCTGGTACGTTCTGTTGCTGTGTGTTTCCATTCCATGTTTAGTGTGATTTGAAGAGAAGTAATAAAATGAGCTCTAACATGGAAAGTAAGCGTTTCCGGACACATGTCCACATAACATATTTTCTTTGTTTGTGTGTGAGGAATGTTTCCTGAAAGTTTGGCCGTACCTTTTTGTAACACCCTGTATAGTAGCTGGAAGCTATCGCACACGCGCGCTAATCGTCTGCGGTGACGTCACCGCGTCCAGTGTAGCTGGTAGGATGGGGTGGTTCGTCTATGGTTTTCCTGAGGAGGTATGACCAAATATGGTCGGCAATCATGTTGTTTGGCCGTGCTGAATATACTTTCAAGGATCTTCCCACGACTTGTTGAGCCATTGTCACGTAGGGCTGCTGCACTGTGACGGGTAAAAAGGAGTACCACACGATATTACGATGTATCCCGTGAATTTTGTCACCTGAGTGTAGTATACCTGATGACTAGGGATTTCATGAACGAAAGAACAATGCGGGAAGATACTGGAAGCGGTGGATTATCAGTTCCCAATAGGAACGGTCTCTTTGTTTTCAATTTCCTGTGTGACAAATAGTGTTATTAAATACTCGTCTAGATCTCTCAGAAATGATGAAGTCAAGCAAAAAAATGGCCTAAATTAAAGGATTTTGACGTTGTATAACTTTTAAATGTGGTTAGGAATTTTATAAAATTTCATTCGTTTCTTTGCCACTTTAAATGTTGCAATTGCGGCATCACGTCAGAAAGAAATTTTGAAATAGCAAAAATCGTTGCAAAAGCCATCAGTGTGTAATCGATCCTCACAATTTATACTTTAATTCTTGCTGACTGTAATCAAATAAGGGGAAAACTAAAAAACATGAACTCTTGAAAAGTGTGATAAAAAATTCCATTTTCCACCATCAATTCGTCCAGGTAAGGCATATTAACAGTTAGCATAACAGCATATTGAAATTTTTTTTAAGAAACTCTAGCAGCCAATGGAATAAATCACAAAGTTAGTTTAGAACAGTAGCTACTTTACATGCATATGATGGCGGCAGTGGAGTATCTTAAAGGAATTGAAGTAGTTAGCTGTGTTTCGTAAGTCCAATGAGTGACATTTGGCAAAATATAAAACTTTGGAAACAAATGTCGTAAAAAACCAAACTGAAACTAAAACTTACACCACGACCAGCTGGTCCTAAACAGGGTTGTAAACGTGTTTCGAGTAGTAGAGGAGAGCAATAACGTAAAACGATCTTGTACCTGGTTACGGCTGACATAGAACATTGACGCAATGTTACATCCAGTATAATGCTCGTGAATGACTGTTAACACCGGCCGAAAACACGCCAACCATCATCCTAGATGGGCAGGCATTGTGGTAACAATACCAGTAATTCCATGTGGTATTAGTTACCTAGTGACAGCGTTTCTACCGGGAGCTACCGTCCGTGCTATATGCCAGATAGTACCTACAGTCTTGCGCTCTACGGTACTCAGCGTATGCAAAACAAGTTATAAATATATTAAAGACCTTTGAAAATTCTAGTTTAGGTCCTAAATCGGAGCATGGATTTTCAGTACCTGTCCGACAGCTATTTACTATGTAGACAGCAAACATTTGGAAATATTGAGTTATAGACGCAATGGAAGAACATCACCGTAGTACTCCGTGAAACTGAATATTTTCCATTGTAAATTTAAATACAGGTGCTAAATGTTTTTTTTTTTCTTTTTCTTTCCGCCCTGCCAAAAATTAACATATGACATTGGTGGCTACAATATCCCCGAAGGCTGCGAAGAATTTTTTTTTTTCGATTCGTCGCGCATTTACCTCCTGTCGTGCCCACACTAACCTAACCCTTTAATCCTACCGGATGTAGGGGACCTACGGTTTAACGTGGAAACCAAATCACGGAAGCGTTCTGGCGCACAGCAAGTTACGTCGGAGGTGAGGGGTGGTTAATAAGGGTCTTTGAAAATCCCAAACTAGATCGGGATCCGAACCGGGGACATTCCGATCTCTAGCCTTAACCACTGAGCCATCAGACCGTCTTCGCCCAACTGATCTGTTGATAAACGCTTCTCAGATGTGTGACATAAAGTTTGTTTTCTCACAGGTACCAAATTATTTTGTTGGTGAAGAAAAAAACCTATTTTTATTAAACAAAGATAAGCTACACGGTTTTTCTTTTTTGAAATGCTCAATGTGTGCAAACTGTCTAAAGATGTATAAAACATTTCTTCTGTTGTCTTGCACTTTTGAATAACATTCATACTTGAATTTAGCCATAACACATTGTAAGAAAGAACATATGTAAGTTGGTAACTTTGTGATAATGTTCTTATATTACTTTTTAATCTCTCTTGGTATATTGGAGTTTATTTTCTTAGACATACAATAGTATCAACGAACTCAAAGCAAAACCATTAAACAAATTTCCTCGTATTGTATATGTTGCTTATCTTTGTGTTTGTAAACTTTTAACGCACTCGCCTTGTTAACACAGAAAACTGTTTCCTATGACTATATGTGACAGCAGATTATAAGTCTTATTTAAGCAAAATTTTATAAATAATTAATGATTAAGTACTATCCAAACAAATCTGTAGATAATTTATCACTAATTCCGTAAGTCGTTACAACCGTTCACCATTTTACTTCTATGTATACAATTTCCTGAGCTTCGAATATAAACTTTACAATTGTTTGATGATAACATCTAAATTTCTGATGAGAGACAAAAGCAACACTAATATATTTCTCGACAATCTTTATCTTACACAAAATAAATTTTTGTTTTAGTTACTTCTGAATACTCTGCCACTAGGAATATATTATAAGTACTTGTAATGTTTTATGGTAAATATTTCACAGAAGAATTGTAGAATAACAGCACAAACTTTTCCTATATGATGGCTAGTCGAGTAATTATAATGGTAAATAATACCTTGTTATTTTTCTACTTTTGTTAGTCATAATATTTTGACACAAGCTGTGTGCTACAAATATACATTAGCTGTACAGAGACTTATTTCTACATTTCATATTAAATGTTCAGGTGAAGGGTGAAATCTGTTCGGAATGAGAGGGGTTTGTCTGAGTGGCTCATGTCACGTGAAAAAAAGGCGAGTGGTACAGAAAAACAGTTACCTGTGTGGGCATCGGCTCTCTCTTGTGGAACACGAACGGTCCAGGTATACACTTATAAACAGTTGAGGGAGAAGTCCAGATGAAGCAAAAAGGGGTGGATGAAATGTCATTCAACTTTTTTTAAAAAAAAAAAAAAAAAAAATGTCATTCAACTTTTTAAAAAAAAAAAAAAAAAAAAAAAAAACACCTATATGAAACTCTTACAAAAGTAGCCAAATAAATCACACCGTAAAACGGAATATTGGTAACTGCTTTCTCTAAAAGCCGTAACAATTCAAATAGTGGAAATTATGATTTCGTGGACACTGTTCTGCAAACTTCAGAATTAACGCGAACTTCTGACCAGCCAGCGAGTGATTGGTATAGCCAATCAGGTAGAGATCCAGTTGTAAAATAAACTATATTGGGATTTTCCGATCCACATTACCAATGGTGAGAGGCAGTCAGTTTCCAAGACGCCAGAGTTGGATAATGTCGGCCTCCGCTCTTGAGCACACAGGTAGCAGAGTTGACTTTGGGGGCGAGGAATAAAACATTCTATTGTTTTCGATTACATTATACAGACGTAATCTAAGATGTCAGATTTGATACTTGTGATTCTGGGTTCAACTTTCAGACAGTGTGTCAAATTTCTATATATTTTGATTGATTCTTTAATTTGTGTAATATTTGTTTTTAACTCGAGTTTTGCATAGATTTGACGTTGTCTTAATAAAAGAGTGAAGTTTCACTTGCATGACATTGTTGATAAATAAGACTGAGATTATCTTACATTTGCTTTTGTTAATACTATACCAAAATACTTCCTTGATTGTTATAGTGTCATTTTTAAGAATAATAATTACTTTAAACATTGATAATAATTTGTATAAATTAACCACATGACATAAAAATACGTATCATAATGTCAAATCCGGGGAAACAGCTATGCGCTGCGTATGTCAGAAAAAATACTTTAACGTTCATGTGCTGTTTTCTTTCCATTCCTCCTTGTTATTTTCAATGTGATTTACTTTATTCATCGCAATGGACATTATATGTCTCCTTTCATCTATGTTTCGATTGCTCCAGGGGATTTTGAGCTGAAGAAGATCAGTGAATTCTGTTAGAAAACTACTTATGCCAAAAGTACATGTTTTTAGGCATTGTACACTTAGTTTCTTTGATAAGTATAAATTATATATGGCACTACTTTCTTTTTATACTTTAGGCTAAGAGAAATTAGTCTTATGTATGTACAAATCAAATTTTATTTTTCATTTCGTGAAAAATGTCATATGCTGCAGTAATGAAGTTATCAACAGTAATTAACATAGTAAGAAGTTGAACTTGATATGATAATATTTATTCTGACGAAATTAAGAATACTACTTACATTGAGGCATCAGAGTAAATTCAATAAAATTATCTTTTGTGCCTGTTTTTACACGATTTTAGAGACTTCTAAAGGAACTGAGAAAACACAAACTTATGTATTTTCCAACACTCACTTAACAAATATACTGGTGTGTAAAACATAAGGACGAGGTAGATAAAGTAAAATACACTCCTGGAAATTGAAATAAGAACACATTGACGCCGGTGTGTAAGACCCACCATACTTGCTCCGGACACTACGAGAGGGCTGTACAAGCAATGATCAAACGCACGGCACAGCGGACACACCAGGAACAGCAGTGTTGGCCGTCGAAGGGCGCTAGCTGCGCAGCGGTTGGGCACCGCCGCAGTCAGTGTCAGCCAGTTTGCCGTGGCATACGGAGCTCCATCTAAGTCTTTAACACTGGTAGCATGCCGCGACAGCGTGTACGTGAACCGTATGTGCAGTTGACGGACTTTGAGCGAGGGCGTATAGTGGGCATGCGGGAGGCCGGGTGGACGTACCGCCGAATTGCTCAACATGTGGGGCGCGAGGTCTCCACAGTACATCGATGTTGTCGCCAGTGGTCGGCGGAAGGTGCACGTGCCCGTCGACTTGGGTCCGGACAGCAGCGACGCACGGACGCACGCCAAGACCGTCGCATCCTACGCAGTGCCGTAGGCGACCGCACCGCCACTTCCCGGCAAATTAGGGACACTGTTGCTCCTGGGGTATCAGAGAGGACCATTCGCAACCGTCTCCATGAAGCTGGGCTACGGTCCCGCGCACCGTTAGGTCGTCTTCCGCTCACGCTCCAACATCGTGCAGCCCGCCTCCAGTGGTGTTGCGAAAGGCGTGTATGGAGGGACGAATGGAGACGTGTCGTCTTCAGTGATGAGAGTCGCTTCTGCCTTGGTGCCAATGATGGTCGTATGCGTGTTTGGCGCCGTGCAGGTGAGCGCCACAATCAGGACTGCATACGACCGAGACACACAGGGCCAACACCCGGCATCATGGTGTAGGGAGCGATCTCCTACACTGGCCGTACACCTGTGGTGATCGTCGAGGGGACACTGAACAGTGCACGGTACATTCAAACCGTCATCGAACCCATCGTTCTACCATTCCTAGACCGGCACGGGAACATGCTGTTCCAACAGGACAATGCATGTCCACTTGTATCCCGTGCCACCCAGCGTGCTCTAGAAGGTGTAAGTCAACTACCCTGGCCAGCGAGGTCACCGGATCTGTCCCCCATTGAGCATGTTTGGGACTGGATGAAACGTCGTCTCACGCGGTCTGCACGTCCAGCACGAACGCTGGTCCAGCTGAGGCGCCAGATGGAAATGGCTTGGCATGCCGTTCCACAGGACTACATCCAGCACCTCTACGATCGTCTCCATGGGAGAATTGCAGCCTGCATTGCTGCGAAAGGAGGATATACACGGTACTAGTGCCGACATTGTGCATGCTCTGTTGCATGTGTCTATGTGCCTATGGTTCTGTCTGTGTGATCATGTGTTGTATCTGACCCCAGGAATGTGTATATAAAGTTTCCCATTCCTGGGACAATAAATTCACGGTGTTCTTATTTCAATTTCCAGGAGTGTATTAACAACTTGGAGGAAATGGATGATAGTGTGGGAGTGTGTTGCTACAGCTCTCCCACACAAGCTCAGAACGCTGGACATCACATAGCGTTAGTTCAGCGCGATTAAAGCGGCTTTATGTATAGCCCAGCAACGAGAGACAGTTGAAGGAAAGGGACTAGACTGTGTCACTCAACGAGCTGTTACGGTGCACTGTGCACTGTGTGGCGTTTCTCACTACAACACGTCCCGGATACAACAACATTTGGATGACTTCACACGGGAAAGAATCATAGGGAAACTGGAAGAAGGACGAAGTGTGAGGAGTGCAGCCCAGGAGTTTGGTATTGCTCACAACTTCGTTTCATGTGCATGGGGAGCGTTCCAAAGCACAGATATTGCTGTCCGAAGTAGAGGAGGTGGTCGACCACGGTCAGCTACAGCAGGAGACCACTACATTGTGCAACAGGTAAGATGAGGTGAGCCACCTCAAATAGTGGGTGCAATTGTAACCATGTTAACAGGCTTATAAAGCGTAAGGATCATCAGGACTGGACCAACGAGGTGTGGGGTCACGTGCTGTTCTCAGATGAGAGCCCAGTCTGTGTTGTGATTCTGAACGTATCCTCATCTGGCGAGAGGTGGGAACACGTAATGCACTCAAGAACATTGTCGAACATGATCGTTTTGATTGCCCAAGTGTTACGGTGTCGGGACGGATAATGTATGGGCGTAGTGACCTCCAAACGCGTTATACTCAATGGTCAACGTTATTGCGACACTGTAATGCTTCCCGAAGTGCGTCTTTTTTCAGGGATGCATTCAGCGCTGACTTCATTTTATGGATATCAATGCGCGATCGTCTCGAGCAACGCAAGTTGAGGAGCTTCTGTAACGAAAAGATATTCGGCGAAGTGACTCTCCTACCAGTTTCTCAGGCTGAAATCCCATGGAGGACGCGTAGGATGCGTTGGGGAGACGTCTTGCAGCCCGTCCACAGACACCAACAACCACCCAACAGTCGTCAACCACCCTGGTGGAAGAACTGAACGCCTGATTACAAGAACCCCTCCAAGGCTGTGGTGAGCTTGGGAGCTCGTTGCAGAGCATGTATCACTGTTTGCGGTGAACACACATCCTTTCAAGGACAATGTCACTCCTTTTTTTAATGTCCAGAGGACCCATAAACTTGAGTATAACTTATTTTATCTGTATGAAGGTGTCATTTCTGTATGTCTCATCATGCATTTCATTTAGTTGCCTACTATACCGTACTGTAGCAATTCTTTCAACGAATGGTTCAAGTTTCATCGAGCAATGCTACTTGGTATTATGCGAACGTTACTTTCTTTCTCAAGTTTTGCACACCAGAGTATATTTGTTTTATTCATTCGTGACTAGTTTCAATAAAGGAAAACTTAAGTTACGTTTTATATATTAAAGCAACCCGTCCCGACATTATTTCAGCCACCAGTCCTTCCTTTGTTCTGTAAGTAACAAATGCGATTAACGTAACTCTTGAAACAACAATTAAATTGAAAACTAAAGGTAAAACTCTCTTTGCCACAACAATTTTCAGTAAGAAGTGCGTTATTATGTCATTTTTTGAGCCCATTGTAAAGAACGAAAAATATATTTTGAACAATGCAAGTGAATCCTTATTTAATAACGCAATGGCATTGTTAAATCAGGAAACTACACAAAGAATCGAGTATTCAGCTTATTGATATCATCGTAAAATAAAAAACGTAATTCACATACGTAGAATAAATAAGTGTGATTTCACAAACAAAATTTTATCCAGTGTTTAACTTAGTATATAATATTAACAATTTATTATTAATTGATTTATCATTTCATTTATAAACTGAGAATAGTTTGAGAAGGAAACAGAATCCCCAGTACAAAACGGTTATCGTGAGGTAGCAAATAAATCTGCTGACTATTCTAAAATTAGAAAAGTATTTCAATTTTTTTTTGAACGGGAGTTCTGTGATGTGTGAAAAAAAAACGATAGCTCGTCTTGTCTGCAAACCTTCTCATTAGGATAAAGTCAACAGGAATGGGTCTCCTCTTTCCTTCGACGTTAAAGCAGGAAGAATGAACCAACCGGGCCTCATTACCATTAACTTTTGTTGTCACAGGTGGCGACAATTTGTCTGTGTGCGGCAGTTTTCCGTCGTCAACCTCGCTCCATAAAACTGCGTCCCCCGCTCGATCAATGGGCGTGACAAATTGAGTAATGGGCGCTGTAATGGGCTGCCAGATTGCCTCACGTGAGGCCTGCAAGAAGACTCGTGCCGGCTCGGGTGGCGTCTTCCACCCCACTCCGCTTTCCTCCCCTCTTAAACCCCACCACTGTACTCCTAGCACAACGTATCCCAATTTGTGTTGATGCTGAAACTGCAGACAGAATAAAGATTTTTATAAGGTAAGGGGTTATCAGACTTTAGGACACTGAGGCCTACTGGTTGGAATTATTGAACTTGGAACTCCACATTTTAGCACCTGAGATATGGCGGTCATGTAAAACTCGTTTCTTTGATATCTGTGGAGACATTAACTATTGGTCAAGGAGAAGCTTTGGCAGTGCGACAAAAGAAGGTTACACGTATTGAACTGTGTGAGATAAGAAAGACAGGACGAGCAAGGCAAACAATGATTTATTGCATTATCACGAAGGAATTAAGGAATCTAAAAAAGCATAAAGGGTATGGTGTTGATAGTATTACCACAGATGTCTTAAAGATAATAGGATGGGACATTGTACCTTAACTTGAATCATTATTTAAATTGAGTCTGGATACTTGTTGTTTACCAGATGACTGGAAAAGTGCTATAGTAGTACCGGTCCAAAAATGAGGGGTGACAAACAGGGTTGAAAACTATAGGCCAATCAGTTTGACATCAGTGGTAGGTAAAGTAATGGAGAGATTAATATGCAACCATATTATAGGTGTCTGTGAGGAAAGTAAATGGTTTTCAAGTCGGCAACATGGCTTTAGACAAGGAATCTCAGTTAATATGATTTATGCAAGACATTTCTGCTGAAATGGACAGGGGAGGACAAATTGATAGTGTGGGACAAGATCTTTCAATGGCCTTTGACAGAGTGAGCCATAAAATGGTGCTAAATAAGGTAAAAACTATTGGAGCTGATAAAAAGGTGATTTGCTGGGTAGAAGAATTTCTAAAAGGTCGAAAGCAGAAAGTTAGGATAGGAAATGCAATATCAAAAGAAGTAGAAGTGAACATGGGAGTCCCACAGGGTAGTGCATTGGGACCATTGTTATTCTAATGAATGATTGTGTTGATGGTTTACTCTCAGAAGTTAGATTGTTTACAGATGAAATAATGTTATAAAAGGATAAAAACAAAAGAAGACTGTAAACAGCTACAGGGTGATGTAGATAGGATAACTAGCTGGGTGAATCAACATGGGATGAAGATAAATGCAAAGAAGAGTCAGCTTATTAGGTACACAGATAAAAAGCTAAAGGTTGATTACGATTATAAAGTGAGGAAGGAGCTACTTATTGGAGACTCGAAATGTAAATACCTTGGCATTACATTTGATAGCAAACTTAACTGGGCAGTACACATTGGACAGGTGGTAGTGAAAGGGTTCAAAATCCTTCACCTGTTGGAAAGAGTGATGAGGGGATGCACTAGAGAAATAAGGGAATTGGGGTACAAATCTTTGGTCAGACCACTGTTGGAATATGGTGGTGTAGTTTGGGATCCACATTTTGGGTATCAAATACAGGAGTAGGAGGGGGTGCAGAGGAGGGCTGCCAGGTTTGTCTTTGGAAATTACCGCAGAACACAATCTGTAACTAATATGATAAAGGAGCTGGAATGGGACTCATTGGAGGATGGAAGGAGGGTGAAGAGAGTCATGAAAGTGTAGAAAGCCTATTCTGGTGATGACGCATGTACGAGTAAAGAAATTGTTGGGAAAATTAAGAGAGGTGCTTGGAAGGGTAAGGTTGACCATGAGCACAAGCTGTCACTTGATTTCAGGCATAAGGGTGTGGTAAAATTTTATTTCGTAGGAAAGGGAGTGAGGGACTGGAATAAATTGCCAAGAGAATTGATGAATAACTTATTGGAAACGCTGAAAGAATTTAAAGTAAAAATTAGTAGAGGACGAAAGTAGGTTGGAAGGGGAAATGGAGGGGTTGTAGGGAGATTGCCACCGGAGCGGGCGCTCCATCGCAATTATATCAATTATTATTATTATTATGCTGTAAAGAAAGAATAGTATTTTTTTAGTTTACATGCTGACTCGGCAAAAGGAACTGTACCATCTGAGAGTGAGTTGTTTAATTTCAATGCAAGTTGGATTTTCATGTATATTAATGTAGCAAGCTTTGAAGTTGCGTCATTCATAACCTCAGAACACCACGTTTCAGAAAGATTAGTTAGGTTTTTATTATTATTATTATTTTTTTTTTTTTTTTTACCTACGTCATTATTTGACATCTACCTTTAAGGATAAATCTTCAGCTTCATTTTAATATGAACTTCCTACTTGATTTTCCCTCGTGTTGACCTGCGTAAGCTACTAAAGGAGATTTGATAGGTTTCCTGTCTATAAGGTATGAGTTAACGAGTAAAGGGAGCTGGAAGTTAAGGAAATCTACTGAGGCTCAGTTTCTAAGGGGGAAAAAACTCAAAGATTAAACATTTGAATTGTTAGTTAAACAGTACACCAACCTGATGAGACATAAGCAAGAATAAAATTTGCGTGCAAATATTATTGTGGGACCAGATTGGTTTCTGTCAACATCTCCTGTCTATGGCGATGCATTGACTTCCAAAACATTAATAATGTTACCAGCATGGGGATTAGAAACTCGTATTCAGTCATGTTATCATCTGTTCTTGGTAAATGATATAAATGTGGATGTAATCGGTCTGGTCGTTAGGAACTGGTCGCGGAACGCCTAATGTATCTCAGGTTATTGTTTTCGTATCCATAGTGGTGTATCTATGCCATGCACCGAACTGATGGGCCAGCGGCAACGCTCGAACTTCGTATTCGGGAGGACGCGGGTTCTTATCTCAGCCCGATCATGCATATTTCGGTATTCCCTGGTTTTTCCGAAATCACTCCAGGCGAATGTCAGGACTGTTCCTCTAAAAGGCCATGGCCAAATTACTTCCCGTTCCTTGTTTGCCGTCCTCTTCCACCTCAATGAACTAAATGGTGAGTAGGCATACAGCCGTAAGAGAAAAATGAATTACAGGGTTTTTTTGATTTTTTTTTAGGGAGGGGGGCTTTTGTTTCGTTAACGTAGAGACAATGGGGAGATGGAACTGAAATGAATTCGGCCATGGTTTTTTGAAGGATGTATCCTTGTATTCGCCTAAAGTAATTTATGGTAACCATGAAAAACCGAAACCTCGTTGGCCCCACGGGGATTTGAACCCATGACCTCCTGCATACGATGCCTCATCGTTACCGCTCACCCACCACCCTTGGTTCACGAGATTATGATTCTTCACTGATTTAGTTTCTTGTCATTCCATTCGAGAATATGGAAGTTACGTATAGAAGAACATAATACCAACGTTACCTCACAATTGTCTTTAGGTGGCCATAGTTATTTAAGTGATATTTTGGTCCATAGCGAAACATTTTACTACAACATGAATTGAGTGGCTCTCGAATTGGAACAATGTTGCATTTAATTAAAAAAACTCTTTTTACTGTCCATGATTGTTCACTCCATATCAGGTGACGAGCATTACACAATATTCACCAGCTGTTGTACCGTAACTATGCCTCGTGCAATGTAGCAGCATTTACTTAAATGCCTTCAAAGACTTATGAAACTTTTCAAATCTTTTCATTCCTCATATCGAAGATTTTCCCTCTACAGTTATCGGTATTTACAAAACAACCTTTTTTTTTTTTTTTTTACATAAAAATGATACTTTGTCGAGATTCACTTAAAACGTCCTATTATAAATTTTATAATTTCCTAACAATTTAATGTTGTTGGTTTATGTTCGCTTGGAAACTGTTTATCTACAGTATGGGACTAATTTCAATCAAATTTTTTGGCTCTCCATTAGGATGGAGACAGATGAATCTGTTCATAAATTTCGGACATTAATAAACTATTTTAATAAATGCTTTACCCATTATTGTCTTGAAAGCCAACTATTTAAAAAGAAACGATAAAATATGAAAAAAAAACAGTTCTTTTGCGTCAGCTAGAATGTAAAATTCAGGTCAATGGTATTTAACTTGTGTCTGTTTCTGGATGTCTATTGCGCACAATTTTTCGAGGGAGAGAGGTTAAGCTGAGTTCGTACAGTGAAAAACCATTTTGTCATTTGGGGGGAAACAGAGCACTTTTTCTGTTGCGGGAAATGGTTGGCGTTCAAATGAATATTTATTTCAAATATTTGTCTCTCGTTTTGTTTTTAGTGCAGCTGTTTACATCAGCATTCAAATGGTTGCGGAGGAGGCGTGCCGTTGGTAGCAGGTTGCCTCTGGGCCAGCCGGAGGCTTCTTGCCACTTTGCCGTGCCGGGCAGTCTGTTCTCGTTACACAGAAGAAAGGGCGGCGAAAGGCGCTCCGGCTTCATCTGAAACACGGACATTACTGTTGTTGCGAAATACGACAAAATGTCTCTATCTGAGAACAAAACAGACCATTTACGAAGGTTTTTTCCTTTCGTACCAAAGGCCTGGCGCAAATAGCGGCTCTTTCCTTAACGTGACTTGGGTCAGCTGATGAGACAGTGTACGACAGGTACACACTTCAATTAAAACTGAAAAAATTAAGGACTTCCAAGTGCTGTATAATTATAGGTGAATGTTGTACTATTGCTCTTCGGCGGATGAAATTTCTACATATGCCACCAGAAACCGCGGATAGTATACAAAAATTAATTTAAAAGATTTAGAATCATAACCTCGATTTTGTTCAAAATGAACGCTTTTAGAAAAGTTTAGTTTCCTACGTAATAGTTTAGTCATTTCTAATATGAAAGATAAATCAGCAGTAGATCCTGTACTAGATTGTTTTTCTAATAATAATAAGAAAGAATTTGATGTAGTAAGAACCGAAGTAAAGAAGATACTTTAATATTCCCGAATTACGCACGGTTCATAAAAACAGTATGTCTGCTGGAAGCTTGAACTTTTCTTTATTTCATGTCTCGGTTTTCGACTGGAAATTATTCATTAGTTGCGGCAACATAATGCTCAGATTAATAACTTGTCTGTACATCGAAGATGGAGGGGTAGATAATATATATACTGAGGTCATTATTATAAAAATCTCTACAAGTAACTAATCAGTCATCAAGACCCAGTTTCCAAAGGTAGAAACAAGAGTAACTGATAGTTTTAATGTATAAAAAATAGTGTTTTTTTATTTAAATATTGTTTTTGAAGTGTTAAGTGTGTAATGAAAATAATGCTATGTGGGATATCAGAACTGCCACTGCAGACACACTAATCTTCCCTTTCGACCCACGCTAACATATGACCCACTATGCTAGTTATTCTATTTTTTTATTTTTATTATTTTTTTTTACAGATTTTCCAGCGCACCCCATTTGTTCAGTTCGTTCTGTCACCCTGAAGGTATTCGGCTCTTAACACGGGGTTAAATAGTTCGAAGCCCGCTGGTGGAAGAAAATTTCATCATTCGAATTCGAAGAAGTGATGGCGCACTATTCGTGATCACCAGATTGTGTACCAAATTTCTGGATTAAATACCATACTTCTCGACAGTGGGACAAGACTGTTTATGGTGATTTGTCCATTGCATGGGGACCCAAAATTCGGTGTACCACTTCCAGTTTTTTGGAAAAGTAGGATTGAATGGGATAGTATCTGGATTCGCTCTTTTCCTTTTATCTTATCTGATTCCATAATGCAAACAACGCACGCAACATTACGTCATTCGCACATACAGGGGAAATCACTCCCCGGGATATTTATAGAGGGGTAACATCATACAATAGTAACCGCTTATACCGGAATACTGAGAAGAACAGATACTTTGAGTTTTAAAAGATTTTATATTAAGCTGCAAATCTTTCACACTGCTCAATCCATGGAATAAAGTACTATGAAAAGGAAGACTGTAGTAAAAACCTGGAAAATTTTACTCGAAATTGAACATACGTATGTAACATAGTTAGAGAGGCATAAAAGATTGAAGAAGTTTTTATTCGCATCACAGAGTTAATTTTCTTTTGCGAAATCACTGCTCCAACATATCTACTACAATTTTTTTTATAACTTAACCGGACTTCTCCCTTTCAAAATTACAGGCTTATTGCGGTAGACTTACAAAATGTTGATTTACACACACATTCACAAACAGTACATCACTTATTCAAAGCTTATAAACAAAGGAATAACATTCCTTCAAATAGTAATTCAGTTAGTTCATTGTTAAACGAACTTTTTTGACCGCAACAGTCTCCGTAGTTACATCAAACACCAGTGAAGATTTCATTGAAGTTTTATTCCGTCTGAATTATAGTAAAGGCGATAAAAAATCCTCGTGTAACGTCAAAATCTGGAACTCTCACAGAACGAAAGCATCCGCGCTTTACCAAACCTGACTGATTATTCTCTGACATAGCTTTTTAAGGATACGAAAACAGCTTCAAGGTCAACGATTAATCTTGTGTAAACTAGCCCGTCAAAACCACTGCACACTGATTTCTGCATATAATTTATCTAACTCAAATTCGTACAACATAGATTTTAATAACCTCATAACCACAATATAATCATAGACATTATTTCTATAAGGTGTTTTTTGTCACAAGCCATTATCTCCAATCATACCTAACCCAAATCGATAAATGAGGTATCATTTGAAAGATGAGGTGTCCGGTTTGATCGTATCATATTTTAAGGAAGTAATTTTTTCCAGTTCTACCTTAAAGAGCAAAAATGTCAATGTTTCTAATATGCTGTTCTATTTGTGTCATGAGCCATTTAAATCCCTGGATTCCTAACTTAAATCGTTAAATCAAGTATCGTTTTAAATATTAAGATCTCCGCTTTGGTGAAATCATATATTAAGACAGGATTTTTTTCTGGATTCAATCCTTAAAGGGCAAAAGTATCAATATTCCTGCAACGCGTTTTTGTGTCACGAGCCATTTATATCCCTCGATATCTAACCGTTATAGATAAATGAGGTATAATTTTAATTATTAAGGTCTCCACCGTGGTCACATCACATTTTGAGAAAGGAATTTTTCTAATTTCGTCCCATAAAATACAAAATTATCATTATTTTAAAGTTCTTTTTTGTTATGGGATATTTATCTCCTTTGATATCTAAACGAAATCGAGAAATGAGGTATTATTTTAGAGATTAAGGTCTGCGCTTGGATCAAAACATATTTTAAGAGAGGAATTTTTCGGAATTCAGCCCTTCAAAGGAAAAATTTATCATTATTTCTCTAATGTATTTTTTAATCATGAGACATTTATCCCCCTTGATATCTAACCGAAACAGACAAATGAGTTATCATATTAAATATTAATGTCTATGCTTTGGTTACATCATATCTTAAGAAAGGAATTTTTCAGAATTCAACCTTCAAGGGCAATTTTTTTTGGTTACGAGCCATTTATCTCCATTGATACCTAACCTAAATCGATAAAATGAGTATCATTTAAAAGACATTGGTCACCACTCAGGCAACATTATAAAATAAGCACAAAATTTTTCGGAATTCGACTCTTAAAGGGCAAAAGTAATAAATGTGAATGTCGGGCGTATGAGATAGTTCAGAGCAAAGCCGCTAGACAGCAGTAGCACATATCTCAGAGATATTAATAAACCACTTCACTGGCGTCGACTTTTGTTATGTATCTATTACACTAAACAAATAAACAATTGAAATAAATGAGTTGGTTCTTCTTTTATCCCATTACAAACCCCCAACCTTAATATTCATTGCATTCGCGAATTTTTCGCACGGTTCATCTCGTAATTTTATAAATCTGTATCCCTCTGACTGATGATATTTTTGCTGTCCCATTGTAACGGGCTAAGTTTTGGGGCAAAAGGTTTAGTTGTGTGATTTATAATTAAACGAGAGTTAGGTGGGTCGTGACAGTACACCAGAGTCGCGTGCCATCCGCACGCGAGAGTAATGAGTCAGGTTTTGCTGACGAAAACGATCAGCGCATACCACAGCCAGAGGACACTGGCCGGTCAATTGCCGAAAGAGGTCTAGAATGTTCAATACGGGCAATATAAGGAGCGCAGGATATGCGTTCGGTCTTCTCAGTTACAGATTGACAGTAGGCACGTCACTATGCCAGTTGGATAGTCAATAGTCTCTCTCTCTCCTATAGCCTGGTTTCGCGTTAGGGTCGACAATGCTGCAACACTTGGCGGAATCCTCCGATAGCCATTCTTCATGTTTGTAAGTAATTGTTCCATCATCTACTAGTACTTCAGAAGATGTAAATCCAATAGAAGCCTACGGGGATAGCCTCGCAGACGGCGTCAAGACGGATAATATGTATTCAGTCAAGGACGAGCAATAAACAGTATCGTAGAGCAGTTAGGCTGTGTTCTCACTGGTAAAATATAAGAGAACCTGCTGTTTGCCATAGTAAGCCTAAGTTGGTGAAGCCACATTAACAACCACACAGGTCTGTGGCCTTAACCCACAGTGGTGTCAGATCCTGATATTATTAAATAGCCTTACAGCTGAGCTGGAGAGTGGAGCCGAGGTCGCCGGAGGTCAGCAGCAGCAACTCCATTAAAGGTTAGTACCTGAGTTTCCAGACACTCTCTGCCGATTCCAAATTACGCCCACAGAAGAGGAGCTAGACCACTCGACTAGTCCGTTACACCATGGCAAGAGGTTCACTTGGACTACTGGCATCCCGCCCCTCATGGTACTTTTTTAAAGCTGCAGTAAAATCTATTTAGTATAAAAGGGTAAAACGGAGAAACTGGTATAGTGTAAGAAACGATAAATTCAGCATACGCCACAAATGTCCCAATACGTGCTCTAAACCATTACAGGTAGAGTTAATTTTACGTAGTTCTTTTTGGGTCCTGGTAATTCAGGTTGTTCGTGTCAACTGACTTTTATATCATTCCTCCACAGTTGCAGTGTGTGCTGCGTTCTCGGAGTGCAGTAACAGTGGTAATGGATACGGGAGCGGCGGGTCAGTGGGGGACAGCTCGTCTGTGCGCTGCCATGGGAGTGCGCCTGATTTACGAGGTCTGTTATGACGGTTCCGGTAGGCCGGTATTGAATTATCTGCGTGACGGACGGTCCCAGGGGCTGACACGGACAGGCGGCTCACACTGCCCCGGAACGACACAGGAGACCTTCTGAAAAACAATGTCTTTGCTATCACTCGCAGATAAGTTCTCCAGGGAACTGTTCCTTTTTTTTTTTAACCGACATCATGGAGAATATAACTATTACCGCCACCAGCAAACAAAGCTTCTCTTTTAACCTACCATAACCTATGATCATCCAAGCTAGCTTTCCGTTCCATACATAATTTTATATGATAATGCACAAAACAATCCACGCAGCTCACTCCGTATAACAAATGGACGTCGAGATTAAACATCAAAACAAAGAAAATGAATTCTCCTTGAAATTGAACAACCGTAATGGTAAAGTCATCTTTGTGTACGTATCAAAGATTTACGATATTATAAACTAACTATACTGTTAGGTTTAAAGGGCCAAAGAGCATCTAATCAAGGGAGAAGGATAATCTTTTGTTAGCTGTTTCAACAGATAATGATAGAAAGAGGAATGAAGACGTTCGAATGTTGGAATGATGACTGAAAATTGATTATTATTATTATTATTTTGGGGTCTGTTTGCTGTTTCCTCTTCTCCACCTCTGCAGCTGTTTTCCGACGAATGTCAGATGGTGCTATACCCATGATTTGGTATATTTTACTAACAGGAGTTGGTTTCAGGCAACCTGTTACAATGCGACCAGTATCATTCAATGCTTTATCAACCTGCCTAGCATGTGCAGAGTTTTTCCAAACTGGTGCTGAGTATTCTGCTGCAGAGAAACTAAGTGCCAGGTCAGATGTACGAAGCACATTTCGCCGTGATCCCTAGGAGGTACTTGTAAGTTTCCGGATGATGTTGTTCCGGGCGGATACTTTGAGTTTCAGATCCTCACAATGGGCTTTGAATGTAAGAGAGCGATGAAGCTTTACTCCCAGATATTTTGGAGTATCGCAGTGCAGTAGTTGTTTCCTGGTGGTGGAAGGATCTGCCATTAGGATTATTCCTAATGTTGCCCAGTGTACGCCCGATCGTATTACTGTCCCGATGTAGATCTAATATTAAAAAATCTATGTGAATGTGGTGAGCTTCAGAACCCACATCATCTTCTGATGAGCTGGAATCTCCCTGAAACCTGCACTATCGACGACCTATATATGGCAAACGAGAACGCCATCAAGATTGCGGAATTCTGGTCACATTCCATTTAATCGTGTTCTATAATTTGATATTAATTAATTAATGTTATTTGTTGTTTTTTTTCAACTTTTAATGTTATGTCCTGGACACGAGAAGTAAATAAATAATTATTTTTTTGGCTGGAGTATCTTATTGTAGTATTTTGACCGAGCGTAGTTGGCGATGGCTAACGATTGGGTCAGGACGCTGGTTCGAATCCCCATCCGAGCATCCAGATTTGTGGTTTCCCCAAATCACTCCAGGCAAATGCCGGTATGCTTCCTTCAAAAGGCTATGTCCGAATTCCTTCCCGTTCCTTGCCCACAGTTCTCTCCCGCCTCTAATGACCTCGACGTCGACGAGGCGTAAAACCATAAGCAAAAAAAAGTAGTATTTTAAAGGTTTGAGGGCGTGAAGAAGTATGCATGTATCAGTACATTGTTTTTAATGTTTTAACGAAGACATCGAAAAGATCCAACGAAAGATAAGTAATCGATAACAGTTGCCGAATTGTAAAATTGAATATGCCATTTCATTTGATGTTTATACGTACAAGCATTGTGGTTTATTGAGAAAAACGAAGAGAGAATATATGCTTGTTTCATTAATGGTTATCTAAAATACTAATAATATCTACTATGTTTAGATAACTTTCAAAGTTTGAAGTAAAGTTGAAATCAGACTTGTAGGTGATTGATGGGAACCTATGAAAAAAATTCAATACCGTGGAAAGTAAAATAAATTTAAAATATTTAAACAGTAAGGGGAATTTCATGCTATTATACGTGGTATTCTTACAAACTGTTTCTCTTTTCCAAGATTACTCTCTTGTTCGATCAAAGTGAACATATCTAATATAATCATTCGGAGTTCCCGGCGCGGGAAGGGTGGAGGCTAGATCGTTGTCCTAAACTACTGATGATCACCGGTTCGAGTCCAGCCTCGAGAATGATTGTATTTAATTGTTATGTTTGATCTTTGTTGCCGCACTATGTTAAGCATAGTGATCAAATGACAAATTCTGAGAACATAGGTGGCTGTATAGCCTAAATGACTAGATGCCATTTCCTTTAACATATTGGGAGCATATTGTTGACAACACGCCCCTACTCTGGTGTTGAGGCGTCGAAAAGGAATACGAAGCTGCACTTCCACCAGTATCATCCTAAGGGCTTAAAGGACAGGAGACTACGTACTTTTGTATTTACTGCAAAGCATAGGATGTAATACTTTACGCATTAAATACTGAGTCAGCTCTCGATTTCTCAACCATACAATAATAGGTACCTCTCATTAATAATGAAAAGATAAAGAATCTGACATACCATTGAATTATTCCGAACGGTACCGCTCGGGCCTGGTATTCTGAAGGACGCAGGTTCAAATCCCTGTCCGACAAATCAGATTTCGATTTTCCATGTTTTACCGAAATCACTCCTGATATATATATATATATATATATATATATATATATATATAATCGTGGCTGAATTCCTTCAAGTTTTTCATCTCCAATTCTCTCCCATCTCTAATGACCTCGTCCTAGTCGAGGGGTATGGCCACAAGAAAAAATATACCATTCCATAACAACAACTACGTCAAATACCCTATTACTACACCATGACGAACATAGCGTAAGTGTTGCCTCCTAACGTGAAGTCAACATAAGGGGTAGAGCTAACTTAGTTATTAGAGGCTATTCAGTGTGCTAAACAACCATCAAATTGAGCGTGCTCTAGCAGTGAGGTGCATGTCACTTAGGAGTTGACAACTCCACTCCAGACTGTGAGGGTGCTAATTAATCACGACCCGTCAGGCGGGTCCTTTCACATTGCAGGATGTGAAGTGAATATAGTATTACCCGCTGTACTGCATCCCATCAACTTCTTCTGCGTTAATTTAGTATTTGTGATGGACATTGCTGACTTTCACCCAAATTATCGTTCAATAATACCAAATAAAAAATGTTATTGCACAGATTCGTGTAGAAAGATCGTGTGTTATGTGACTGACAACGCCATATGTCTTTATTTTCTGTAGGCCTGTATTTGTAGGTAACTTTCTTTCTATCGCTCTCGTTACTCAACTGGAGTAAAACCGTTTCAGAGTATTCGTTTTTTTTTTTGTTTTTTTTTGTTTTTTTGTTTTTTTTTGCGAGTTTGCTTTTTTGTCACCATACAATACAACAGTGTAAAAGCGACAATTTTAAATTAAAGCTAAAGGATGTAAATTTTCATATAAGTACACAGTAAATTTATAGACCATGAGAAATATGATTGCTTGGTTTCACACTTTCTGTATTATTTATTTGTCGTAAAAATGTTTATTTTAAGCATCATGTCGCTCCAAGACATCGAAAAATAACGAAGCAATTTACATAAAATTTTAGAAATAGAATTAAGCTTTGCTGTTGCGAGTCCTCGTTCTGATCACGTTTTCGTTTTAGACGTCACAGCTTAAGCTCTTCTCATCGACAGTTGTTTCACAGCGATTTTGCTGTGGATTGAGAAAAGCTATGACGTTCCATTTTAAAATCCCTGACATTTTCTTTCCCTAAACCGACAAGAAGCGCTTCATAACCTTGTTTGTAAAATATACACGGAATGAGATTCATCCATTTGACATTCCACGACCACCACTATTTAACGGACTGATGCTGTGAACAGGATGTGATATGTGATGTGATGCACAAACAGTTCAGGGGGTGTCTTTCATCAAGTAGCAATTCTCTCTGAGAATTTAAGAAGTCTTTACGCCAACTATTACTATCCACATTTTGTCAATGAATCGCTGCTTGATATCTAATCACACAATAGACTTTCCGTCTTTTATGCAAATCAGAAGTCTTAACAATAGTCTAACATTAGGGAGGAAGTAAACCCAATACATTTTGCGAGCTTTCAATTTAGTCTAAGACAGACATCCAGCGTTTGCACATTTCTCCACTGTTGTGGTTTACCCTAATACGGTAATCCTACCTGCTGTTGAAATACGAACGACTGAACTTGGCAGCGCACTTCACACGACCAAATCGAAGATTTTTCTCAAATGAGTACCAGTTTAAAATCAGTAAAAATTGCTGTGGAGACCAAGATTCCAGCGATGGACTTCTCAATTCCCGACTGCAACTTTAATGAATAGATCAATCAGAGAACTCTATTTTCGGAAGTGAGTGATGTCGTATGTCTGGAAACAGAGCAATGTCTGTGTTATTGTATGACGGTACTTTGTTAATTGAAAGTTTATTTCTGAGGTGTGAGGACGGGACCATATCCGAACGCTCCGATCTCGCATTTGGGAGGACGCAGGTTCGAATCCCTGTCTGTCCATTGAGATTTGGGTTTTCCATGGTTTCACCAAATCACTCCAGGTGCATGCCGGGATGGTTCTTCTGAAAGGCCGCAGCCGAATTCCTTCCAGATCCCAGCCCCGTCCTTTCCCATCTCAACGTCGAGGTAAAGCCATAAGCAAATAATACCAGTTTTAACCTTACTAAAAATGTTGATTCTGGTATGAAAATATTTCGCGCGCGACGTATTTCGCCGTATCAAATATGAAAACCCTATAACGATCCAAGATAAACTCTTTCTAAAGCTACATTTTAATGATGCCATCTGTATGACGTCAAGGTGTATAAAGACAGTGTGACTATGCTCCGTTGTCGCAGATTTATTGACAGTGGGAGGGGACGGAGAGTGTTGATCCCGACATGACAACTATATTATATTTTTAAGAGTTACTGACTTTTCTGTGATCTAATGGCAAAATCATGTCGCCGTAGAACGTGTAAGCTAGCAATTAGCAATTCCTGTTATTCGGTTGTCAATGTCGTCTGTTAAAAAGAACCTGAAAGCACTTTGCAGTCTGTGTATCTGTGTCACTTGTTGGTGTCTCTAGGGACTTTTTCATAAACAGTACCATTATTACTTACAAAAGAGTAATCTAGTGGCTCAGTGGCTAAGGTTATGACTGGGGATCGAAAGGCCCCTGGTTAGAATGCCTGTCTTGGCATGGATTTTTATATTCCCTTAAACAGACCTTCACCTCAGGCACAGCTTGATATGTAATGTGAAGTACACGAGAAAGCTTTCTTGATACGGATTCCACGTTAAACTGTAGTTCCTCTATACCTGATAGGATTACCGTGTCAGGTTAGGCATATAGGATAGGGGCGAATTGCACAATCAGTAAAAACTCTGTCAGCAGGCCATTATGACCACAGGAGTTTACTTTCATTTTACGTCATACAAGAAACAACCCATTTACTCCTAATTAGTCTAAACGTAAATTCAGACTTAACGACCGAACAACACAGCAGCGAACTAATGAGCATCACGAATTATTTGTGCATAGGTTTCTCGTCGTTATCAATGCATCATGCCTGTATAAACTATTTTGAAGTTAAATTAACTCTTCTCGGGCTGCCAACTGCGTAAAATTGACACATTTGTGGGACGTTTCGAAGGCGTCTACCTCAGCCATCATTTTCAGCTAAATGTCAGTGATTAACTGTTTGTTTACCCGCTGCTGCGGAAACGTGAAAGACAATAACCAACACAGCACGATTACGTCATCCACTCTACTGCTCGTTACCAAGCCAAACTGTTTCAGCATTTTAATAGCCGGGTTCCAGGCCGCACTGAGTTGATAACCAGTGTTCCTGTTAAGTAATGAATCCGATGTTCTGATTTCTACAGCTTCTTTGACCCGGGCTAAAATTGTAGTTTTTTTCAAAGTCAAATGTATGACCTTCTTGCACACTCAGTGTGGCCTGGAACCCGGTATTAAAATGCTGAAACAGTTTCGTCTCGGTAACGAGCAGAAGAGTGGATGACGTCATCGCGCTGTGTTGGTTTCTGTCTTCCACCGTTTCCGCGGCAGCGGGTAAACAAACATTGAAACATTAACATTTGGTTGAAAATGAGGGCTGAGATAGACGCCTTCGAAACGTCCCACAAGTGAGACATCTGTACGCGGCTGGAAGCTCGAGAATTTATTTATATACAACGCCGTGAAAAACTTGGATCTTATTTTGCAGCTGGTGTGTCGGTTTGAGGTAAAATTTTGTATCATTTTACTCCAGGAACAACGTATACAAAACACTGATATTTTTTAAGAACGGAGACTTTTCCTCGCGTATAATTGTAATGTAGTCTTCTCGGGTGTACCGCCCGATTGTGTTGTGAAAACACGATATTTCGACGGTTAACTCGCAGCATCTGCTGGTCAGTGAGACCAGAACAGGTGTTTCCGCACCTGAGGAACCCAACGGAGCTAGTCATCGAACGATTGTGATTTTGTAACACAATTCAGCGGTACACCCGTGAAGGCTACATCGCGAGTTGTATTTTGTTATGCTGTCTGAAAAAAAAAGGTACTTTACTCATACACAGACGTGAAACAAACTGTAGTTTTGCGAAGTATAATTCTTACCGATTCAGACTTACAGCTTCTGGCAGTTCCATTACCGTGACACCACAATTTGGTGATGAATTCTTATAGGACTCGACGAAACAAATCGAATATAAATAATAAAATTTTCTGATATCTCGCTTGGTTTTCGAGATATAGCATGTTAAAAATCAGTTATAGGTATAGTTCCTTGTGTTTTTGGTGACGTTTCTTCTGGTTCAGGCTGTATTTCAACCTAACAACAACCACTACGAAGAAAATAAAACACCTGTAGTGAATTTCCACCGCCTAGATTTAGTGGTTTTGGTGATTTTTTTTTTCTGGTCTAGTCCGAATCTCACCCTAAACTCCTCAATTTTGAGATACAATATCTCGAGAATTATGCGAGATATCTTTATTTTCGATTTGTCTCGTCGAGATACATACTAAATCACCGTCAAATTTGGCTCCAGATGGCGAAATTTTTCTTCTGATCCAGGCCGCAATTCATCCAACCACGTCAGTTTTGAGATAAGATATCTCGAGAACTAGGCGAGATATCAAAAAATATATGTTCATTATTTTCAATTTGTCTCGTCGAGTTACATAAATATGCATCATCAAATTGCGGCGCCACGATTATCGTAAAATCCCCCGGCTTTTTAATACAGTGCCATATTTCTCCTAGACATATGCAGAAGTCGTTGATATGTACAATATTTTGCACCGATACTTTGCAGCAAGTGTAGCGATGGATCGCATCTAGCGGCAGGTGATGTAGGCGAGGTCACCCTTCCCTTGTACTGCTGACTTGCATTCCGCCTCGGCTGGCTCAATATTCGACCACCGCCACCCGTCCCCTGGGCCTTAATTAGAAATTAACATGGATGGAGCATCTGGTCCTCCAGCGCTCTCCAAATTGCAAAGTGGAAGATGAAAATACCCAAACTGAAGGAGAGTTTTCTTAATCTGCATAATTGAAAAGTGGGTGTAATTATGTCAAGAAATGCTTTCTCCAAAATCGGATATCTAAGCTAAGCATTATTTTTCTCATGCATCAAAGAATTTGAGATTTAAATTGTGTTGCTTTTTTAAAAAAATACTTGAACTTAGAAACATGCCTAAGAGCAGCAAAATAATTAGAGATGCATTCATACAACACTGGTCTTACGTTATAGCATTGCCTTTAATTCCATTCTTGATCAGGAATATCAAATAAGGCGTCTTACGCCAGAAGTACTCAACAAATGGAAAATCATTTCCTGCTACAAATTTCTATGGCAATTATAATAAGATAAAGGAAACATTTTCAATATTAGTAAACGCATGATTAGTCTGCTACTACAATATGAAGTAATCCTAATGGGATGTCATTACAGTTGAGAAAATGTTTGAAGCCTTTTCTGTGTGCATAGCTCTAGACAATATACCAACGTAAGACATTATGGAAATTCCTGGGTGAAACTTCGTATACAAAACTCAAGTCAAAATGATAAGAGCACTAATATTGGGTAATTTTAGATGCCATGATGTTAAACCTCCACGTTCGATTGATGTTTCGTTATTTGCTTTGTATTTAGGTGAACTTGTCTTGCCGCACATATCCGAGTACGGTAACGGGACTCTCCAGGAGTAATGCTACAATTCGATGTTTTTTCAGACGTTCTAACCCGAATTCAAGTGTGATATATTTAATGTTTTCTACAAATAACAGTCATTTTTACTAGCCTTTACACCATTTAGAAATGGTGGAATATAACAGACATATCTTAATTTTGTATTCCTTTATACCCAGCCATGTTAGAAGTGTTTAGTATTAAATGATTTCTGGCCTCTGTACTTGACATAACTCCATACGCAAAGACTATATATATTTAATAATTTTTTAAAACAATAAATTAAATTGATAATCTGTTTTGTGTTGTGGCACTATTGTAGTTTTTACTCATCTTTGGTCTCGTTCTGGATCTGTTTCCTCCCACAGGCATCTCCCATGTTTTCTTGATTGGTTCTTTTTCAAGTCTTCTCATGACATGCCGGTACCACCTTTCTGATAACTTCATTAATACTAGTTACTCCAGTCAGTTTTCTTACCTTTTCATTTCGAAGTCTGACCCTCAGAGAATAATAATAATCAAAATTATTTTTATTTGATAATCGTTTAAATTGTCATTAATCACCTCTCGAGGTATCAAGAACCAAGTTTTTAAACATCAGGCACATTATAACAACACATTATATGGGGATCTCAGTTGGCTACAGGTTGTAATGTTCCTTGGTGACGGGAAATTTATGCGTGTGAATTCCATGTTTCTTTGGCATCGGCGAGAGCCAGGTGACTCATACCTGCACTGAAAGACCGAACGATTTATGGCAGGCCATAAAGTTAAAAGCTTTACGCATTCAATGAAATTAAAAGGACAGTATAGGGACTGTGCCGAAATGAGGATTTCCTGGTACAGTAGAAAGTTGAAACTTGAGAAACGATGCTTCGGAGAAAAAGTCAGGTTGCGGAACACCTCTGTTGGGAACCAGCGAATCAAACTGTGTTACGAACTTTTAGAAACCATAAGTTTTTTATGTTGCATGAGGAGCGCCAATGGAGATAGTGGACGACCCGCCAAACGCTGCGACTCGCTGAAATGTCCCGCGTCTGCTAAGACTCGGGATCCTGCAAGTTTTCAACGGGGCGAACAAGCGGGGGAGAAGACATTCTGTTTCTGGCCAGCAAACAATCCGCACCGGCGCACCCCAGGAGATCGCCGGACAGGTCACTACCTGCGGGAAGCCAACTCGCCAAGTGGACGTTACCAAGTGACCTTGTGCCCAGCTGCTACGGTAAAGAACGCCGACGATGTATAGACACTCTTGCGTCATTCAACCCTAGGCAACGCTCTGAGATGAGAATCATGCTCTAAATTGTTCAAAAGAAACTTTTAATGTTGAGTTTTGTTCAATAAACCAATCAATTTTATATTCAAAGAAAATAATAGGTGTTGTAAACCCTGCTTTCAATAACTTCCTTTCAAATGTACCAGTATATCATTTGAATAGATGAAGATTTGTGTTTTTTTAATGGTATTTTAAAATTACAATTGCTTTGATTAAAAGTATTTCAGGATTGGAATGTCGCTTCTCTCGGATAGAGAACACTTCCATTCTTGGCGCCTACCCGGGATTAATTTTGCAAATTAATTTATTATTGTATGCATCTGATTATTTTATTCTAATTTTAGTAACGTCACAAACAAGACGTTACAAGGTCATGAACGTCTAGCATTTTTTTAAGGTTTCATTCCTCCTAGTTAAAACCTGAGTGGCGAGCTGCTGGAGGGACTGGCGAACTCTTTTCAATCGACTAAGAGAGAGAAAGGGGGAGGGGGGGGGGAACGGGAGGGAAGGGGGTGGAAGTCGGCCATGAACTTTGAAGGGAAGTATACCTGCAATCGCCTGGGGTGACTGCGGAAAACCACGGAAAACCGTAGTCAAGATGGCCGGACGGGACTTGACTCTCATCCTCCATAATGTTAGGTAAGATGTCGAAGTCGCCCTTCTACCTAACTCTGTTATCATCCAGGAAAGAAAATAAGTATGATGTTTTTAGTTATAACTGCCCTGTACAAACGTTGATTTGGCTGGGCATCTGTCACTGCCTTCTTCCACAATTGCATATCATATTTCTCCTAACAATTTTTGTTAACTTCATCTTCGTCCCCTCCTCCACCATCTTTTCCCGACATTAGGGATCTGCTGCCTTGATGAGTTTCCTCCCCCTTTCCCGGTCTACATAGTCCTCTTCTTCTAGCCATGTGTTTGCGAGGACCTTCTTAACTGCATCCATCCACCTCATCCTTGGTCTCCTTCTGGATCTCTTTCCTCCCACAGGCATCCCCATGTTTTCTTCATTGGTTCTTTTTCACGTCTTCTCATGACATGCCCGTACCACCTTAATCTTCCCTTTCTGATGACTTCACTAATACTAGTCACTCCAGCTATTTTTCTTACCTTTTCATTTCGAAGTCTGACCCTCAGAGAAATGCCCAATAGCAACCTTAGCATCCTCATTTCGTTCCTTCCAAGAAACCCCTAATGGATATTCTGTCGTGCCATAGTCGTCTAAACTTTTATTTCCAGGTTATATTTGATGTTACATTATAGGCACTTAAAACAATAACCAGAAAGTTTTTTTTAAGTGGAGGTTCGTGATGTCCCTGGAAAGCCCAGGCGCAACATAGGGTGATACAGACATTAAGTGCCTAGACTATAAATATTTCACCTTCGAAAAGCAACTTATATGTTTGAATTTTTGTGAACGGAATTGACGCGAAAACCAACCCTCAGGTTTTAATGAGGTTTCAAATAAAATACAGCCACGGGTCCGAGGAGAAAAATAGAATACGTTTAAGTTTAATGGAAAGTCGAAAACCTGATATTTTTAAGCGAAATTTTCCGGAAATTAATATCCGTTTTCGTTGAAAACGATTCACATAAAAACGTTTGGTCAGTTTTAGTTATTCCGGCAGTCGAAATGTTCGTTGTGACTTCAATGAAACTGCTTTTTTTTTTTTTTTTTTTTTCGCTGTTGATATTTTAGCTATAACGTATTATATTTATAAGAGAAGTCCGTACTTTAACGCTCTACGTGAACAAAGTTGCACACAACAACTAGATTAAAATATTCTTCTATTCTACTGTTGTGAAAAGTCATACACCTAAAATATTTATTCTGTGCCCTAGTTAAAGCCGTCAATCTAATGTAACTGTTAATATACCTTGTCCGTGTCTGGTTTCAAGGTAATTAGATTTAAAAAAAAAAAAAAATGTCATGTCACGTAAAACTCTGGGAAATGTCCGCTAGAGTTATATTGAGAACTAGAACCCGCGACTTTGTACGCGAGGACATGGAATTTTACTGCTAGAATTGGATGTAGAAAGTTGTAAGTTGCGTAAAAGGTATGTCAAAAATCATGGAGTCGGGGTAATATCATTGGGATCGCACCACCATACCACTCTACCGTTGAACCTGTCTCATGAAGAAAACCAGTTTGGAAAATGTTTAAATATAATGTTTAAAATAAAAATAAGTCTGATGCTGCGAAAATCTACGTCTATACCATGTTATAAGCTGGGACTGTACATGAAATTTATGAAAAAATTATGCACAAACTGGCTGCGAGAGAAACAAACCCTGAGCCACCGATATAACATTACATACTTAAACACGCTATCCATCTGTCTTTCACTATTCGGTTAGTTTTCAAAATTCATAGCAAAATATGTTACTTATCCCCGGAACAGTACCACATATCGTTCAAACAATACATATTATTTCCTTGTCAAATTTCATCAAGATCTGGTTAGCTGGGTAGTTACTTTCGCGGTTATAATATTAGTGTAGAAGTCTGGACGATTTAAGCGTTATTTTTATCTGAGTTTCATTCGCAGATTGAATTCATTAGCAATAGAAGCCGTTAAGCTTCGAATAACGGATGGACTGTATCGGGAAAAGGCAACCTTTTTTTATCATCTCTCCTGCAATAAATTTTTATAGCAACGCAGGTTCTCTCAGCTACCACCTTCCAGCTTTACCCTCCGATACTAACTCTTACTTTCCGCATGAGTCCGCAAAAACACTGGAAGTGAAATTCGTCGTTATGTTACGACATGGCCGATATAACGGAGGAGATGAAAATCTGATTCGGCGCCGACCGCAGTTTCATTCTCTTTTTATGGCCACTGGACATTCTGTGTCAACCTATTTTATGGGCGGGACGTTAAAATAACAGAAGTGTTTCCGCTGGCCGCGTACTCTGTATTTCATATGCCAGCCGGCCATTCCTCTTCAGCAAAATATCTGCCATTGACCTCTTGACTCCGGACATTTCAGACCTGTCACTGCGGCAATATCTCTTTTGGTGGGAGTGCCCATTACCTTTAAATGCTTTGTAATCGTCCAAAAGTAGACACCAATAATTAAAAGAGATAATATTTTAAAAATTAAGAATTTATCCGGAAATACTCCTACATCAACACAAAGTAACTCTCTCTCTCTCTCTCTGTTTCCTACGTTTTCATTACTAAACCGGTAAAGATCTTGATGAAATTTGAAATATTATGTTTTATTAGGAAGGACATAAGATTTATTTCTGGATAAATTACATTTTGGTATCAAATTTTGAAACCTAACCGAACGGTAACAGACAGACAGTGTATGTAAGTCTCTGCAATGTTATATCGTTCTCTCAGGCGTTGTTTCTCTCGCAATTAGTTTGTGTATGATCTGTTCATAAATTTCATGTACACAAATAACTTCACAACTTATTATATAGTTAAGATGTGGATTTGCGCTACATCAAGATTTTTTTTTTTTAATATTATCCCAATTTTGTGCTTTTTGGGACAGTGTTTTACGTCAGTTGCATCTTTCTGTATCGAACCTCAGTAATAAAGTTCTAAGTCCATGCCTACGAAGTTGCAGGTAACAGGTGGTTATCCTATAAATACGTTTCAGATCATGCACTGATTTGCTAGTTCAGTATCCTTCCTTGTTTATGAAGGACACTTGTTTGATAAGTTACAGTCTTTCGAACAAGATCATATTTATAAAATAACAATGCACTATCGTTTTACAAATCACTAATTATAAAGCATACCAAAAAGGTGCATACTTCCTAATAGGGCTGTTGATATTTTCAAAAATATCGGATTTTCGATATATCGATATTTTAAAAAGTATCAATATCGTCTCTCGATATATCGGGAAAAAGTATCGATACTTTCATAAATGCAATTTCATAATATCAAACCTTGCAAAAATAAGGCTGTCCACTGATAAGTAGACATGTGATTTTGTTCTTAATCAGGTTTTCAGTTTCGAATGGTTTCTGTTGGTGATGATGATTGTTGATTTTTTTTTTAAAAAAATTGACTACTATGGGCCTTATAAGTTTCATAAAGATTAATAAAATTTATAAAACTCGAAAGAGGTTAGAGGCAAATCTTATTTTGTGTATTTTTAAGATTGATAAGTAATACAGTTGAGGCATATATTTAAGTAGAATTTTTCATAGCATGCATTATGGCCAAGTTAGATAACTTTTTATTCATATGATTTTTTTGTGGTATTTCCTTTAGTTTTGTATGTTGATAGCTTATTCTGAGTTGTCTCATTTTTCTTGCTCTCGAATTAGCAACTATTTGTTATTGACACTTCCCACTATCCCTGCTACCGTAACACACTAGTTGGACTACCCTGGACAATCCACACGCTCATTTCAAACAATGGGCTCGCTTTCGATTCGTGTTGGCGAGAGATGCCTTGCCTACACTATCTATTGTCATCATCTGAAATGGTACATATAACTTTCAAATTAATTATAGAAACGTAGTAAGATTTACTTAAGCTTGCTGATCTCTATGCGTAACAGAAATTTGAGAGACATGGTGTCATTCAGAGTAAACGAAAAATGATGACTTATTTTTTAAAATATCGAAGCCGATATCCAGATTTCAGTATCGAAATATCGATATATCGTCCTAAAAAATATCACTAATAAATATCGATATTTTCAAAAAATAATATCGATGTATTATCAACAGTCCTACTTCCTAAAACAGCAGATAAATTTGGATGCTAAATAGAGTAATTATATTGTTGTCTCAAAGAAAATTACGTATTCAGTATTAATACGTGACAGGCGACTTGTAATACCGAGAGAATCATGATACCAAACCTGGTGGATGAACTGCAATACTCGGGCCTGGCGTTGGGGAGGATGTGTGTTTAAATCCCCCGTCAGACCATCGTGATTTCAGTTTTCCATGATTTCCAGAAATCACCCCCCTAGGCAAGTGCTGGTAGAGGCCAAACTTTCCTGTTCGATGCCACGGCGCTACTGACCTCGACGTCGACGAGTCAATTAGACCGAAAAAAAAGACTCGTGATCCGAATCCCTGTTTAACCTAGAATATTTTCATTAAAATTTGTTTCTCGTAGCATTTCATTTTATATTAAATAACTGAATTTATTTAAAAAATTTGGATGGAAAAAGGTTGAATAAAATTTTACTTTACGATTCCATCAGTGCCACTTTTCAATCACTACTGTCACTGTCGCGTTTTGCGTAGGAACAGACTTATGTTAAGAGTATTAAAAGTAAAAATGTGTGTAGCGTTTTTATTGCGTTTCCTTTGCATTCTACGTTTGGTGCGTATTCACTAGAACTGGGTCTTTATATTGTTGACTCTGCCAACTTTAGTTATTTATTGTATTATTTGTATTTAATAATATATTTCTATTATTATTTCTATGTCCATTTAAACTCAAGAGATTCAATGCCTAACATACACATTCGGGAGAACGCGGGTTCGAATCCCCGTCCGGGCATCCAGATTTGGGTTTTCCATGGTTACCCCAAATCACTCCAGGCGAATGCTGGGATGCTTCGTTAAAAATGGCCATGGCCGAATTCCTTGTACCCAGTCCCATCCCGCCTCTAATGACCTTAGCCGTCGACGAGGCGTAAAGCCATAAGTAAATCACCAATGCTATGGCCGTGTAACTAGCCGATTGAAGGTCTGACTGAGACACATTTATTCCTAGTTGTGGGCATGACAACAAACGCACCATAGATTCTATCTCGCCACAGGAACATGTGGTATCTGATTGTTCTACCAGATATTCCCATGAGGCGAGAGTGTCTTTGCGATGGCCAGCTCCAACTCGTAGTCTGACTTCAATACAGGCCATGATTGTTCAGACCCAGGTGGTAGACCCTCTTTCGGTTTGATCCAGTCGATGTTGTGTAGCACTCTCTTCTCCCAGGCCGATATTCTTTCACTACTTGGCGTTCCTTTCAGTAGCGTTGAGGTCCTTAAGAAGCTCGATCGGGACTTGAGTCTCGATGGCGCTGGTGCATTACCATGTAGAGGGTGTCACGTGTCTTCTTCCACTCTGAGTCTTGCCGTGTTGGCAGCAATTTCCCGGCGTTATGTCTCCAGGGACAATGCCAGTCATTATCTGACGGTCTGAGACATCCTGTGATAAGTCGGCATGCTCTGTGGAGCGCAATGTCCACTGTATTAGCATGACAAGATTTTTGCTACACAGAACAGAGGTACTCTGCTGCGGAGTAGTACAATGCTAAGACAGAGGTGCGGATGGCGCTTGGATTTGCTCCCTAGCTTGTTCCAGTCAACTTGATTAGGATTGTTGCGTGATGATATTTTCGCCTTGACTTTGCGGCAGTTCATTAGAGTATGGTACCCAAAATGCGTGTAGGTCAACTCGCATTTACATGATTGTTTCGCATTTAGATGATATTAAAATGCAGGTGGCGAAAGTTGGAAGTGAATAGAATGACTGACTAGCAGACATGAAAAGTAAAACCATCAGCCCGCACGTTACGCGTGCCTCGCCAGTCTGTGCGGGGAACTCGCCGAACGCTTTGCGAGCGCCCAGACTCCTCCCCGCGGGCGGAATTTCCTCGTTTCTGCTGATCTCCGGCTTCCTTTCAGCCGTCGTTAATGAGGAGACGAGGACCGTGCAGAAATAAATGAACCCGCCGAGCTTCAAGGGAAAAAATTGTGCGTGCTGGTGGGCTAGCGGCGAGTAAAGCGGCGTTTAAGGCCGGCGCGGAGGGCGGGCGGGCCGGCTGCTGTCCGGGGGCGGCGCGGTATTGATCTGCGGGGGCGGACGGGCCGCCAGCAAGCAGCATTCTTATCGGCGCGCACACATACCGACCGGCCACTTGTTTGTCTGTCCGGCACAACACATCACCGTCGGAGGAATTAATTGAACCAGCCATGCCACTAACAGCTGAGCCCACTGGCGAAAATCTGCTGCTAATTATGAGAATACTCTGAAGAGCCTAAGAATCTGGTACACCTGCCTAATATCTTGTAGGACCCCGCGTGCATGCAGAAGTGCCGCATCACGATGTGACATGGACTTGACTAATGTCTGAAGTAGTGCTGGAGGGAATTGACACCATGCATCCTGCAGGGCTGTTAATAAATCCGTAAGAGTTCGAGGGATAGAGATCTCTTCTAAACGGCACGTTGCAAGGCATCCAAGATATGCTCAATAATGTTCACATCTGGGGAGTTTGGTGGTCAGCGGAGATGTTTAAACTCAGAAGAGTATTCCTGGGGCCACTCTGTAGCAATTCTGGATGTGTGGGGTCCTGCTGGAATTGCCCAAGTCCGTCGGAATGCACAATCAACATGAATTAATGCAGGTGATCAGCCAGGATGCGTACGTATGTGCCACCTGTCAGAGTCGTATCTAGATGTATCAGAGATCCCATGTCACTCCGAATGCACACGCCCCAGACCATTACAGAGCCTCCACCAGCTTGAACAGTCCCCTGCTGTCAGGCAGGGTACATGAATTCATGACGTTGTCTCCATACCCTTCCATCCGCTCGATACAACGAGACTCGTCAGACCAGGCAACATGTTTCCAATCATCAACAGTCCAATGTAGGTGCTGACGGGGCCAAGCGAGGCATAAATCCTTGTGTCGTGCACTCAGCAAGGGTACACGAGTGGGCCCTCGGCTCCGAAAGCCCATATTGATGATGTTTCGTTGAATGGTTCACACGCTGACACTTGTTCATGGCCCAGCACTGAATTCTTCAGCAATTTGCGGAGGGGTTGCATTTATGTCACGTTGAACGATTCTCTTCAGTCGTCGTTGGTCCCGTTCTTGTAGAATCTTTTTTCGGCCACAGCGATGTCGGAGTTTTCATGTTTTACCGGATTCCCGATATTCACGGTGCACTCGTGAAATGGTCGTACGGGAATATCCCCACCTCATCGTTACCTCGGTGATGCTGTGTCCCATCTCTTGTGCGCTGACTATAACACTACGTTAAAAATCGGGATAACCTGCCATTGTAGCAGCAGTAACCGATCTAACGCCTGCGCCGGACACCTATTGTCTTATACAGGCGTTGACCCGCAACGCCGTACTCTGAGTGTTTACATATCTCTGTGTTTGCATACGCATGCCTATATCAGTTTCTCTGGGTCTTCAGTTTATGATAATAATAATGCGTAAGCAATTACTTGCCGGGAGACCACGAAGGGTAGTACGAGCGGTTTGACAGAGTTTCGACTTACCGCGCATGCACCTCCGTCGCGGTTGCCTTAACCTAACTCGGAGCTGGGTCAGATCTGCAAATTGTGACAGTGGACACCTTGAAATCAATCCACCACATCGTTTCTGACTGTCCTCTTCGAGCTTACAAAGGAACTATAATGGACATAAACGACACATCGATCAAAGCAACCGAATTGATCAAAGCAATAAATCTAGAGATATAATGTTATAAGAGATGGCGAAGCATACATTTTTTCATTCTTTTTGTATATCACTACAAAAATTGTAGTTTTATCAGAGGATAAATAAGTAAATTGCTTGCACGTGTTAGTACTTCTCGCGGAAGTGAAGAAATTAAAATCTGCATAAGCAATTTGAACCAGGAATAATACAAAATTAAAAATTTTCTGTATAGACAAACCTTCATTGTCTTCACGAGAATCAACAGCTATTACAGCATAATCTTGTCTTTTATTTGAAACCGTATCAGGAATAAACAGTTGGTTGTGTAATTATGTTTGGTCTCTTCATTTTCTAACTGTCATTGTAAGTAGAGATAAAAAAAGTTAAAGATTTCTCCGTTACATTTCAAGACTTAATACAATCGCCGTTGATGGTAACTACTCGTCGATCGCATCTAATTGAATTAACGCTCTACAGCAAGTGAGTAAAAGTCATCCTGATAATAGGGGTAAGTCATTAAAGGTTAGGGAGCGTCCATAAACCTCGTAGCTCCATTTTGGCCTCTGCCAACCCCCCTCCCTCCGACGTAGCCCGGCGTGGCTTTTGTCTCTACCCCCCACTCCCCCACGTAGCACGTAGCTTTTTTCCCTATTGGTTACAGAAGATATTTTGTACTGGTTTTCTCTTGTCAGACAATCGTAAATTACATACGGAGATAATTAAATGACAAAAATAAGTATTTATTTGCTGTTGTGTGTTCTGAAACTGTGACAAATAATATGAATGAAAAGCTACGTAGCCTGGCTCAGAACACCCCCCCCCCCCCTCACGTAGCCCAGCGTAGCTTACCAGCCAACACCTCTCTCCCTCTCCCCTCCCTAGACCAAGCTACGTAGATTATGGACGCTCCCTTAGCAACCAGCGACGGATGTTCACAAAGGGAGACTATCGGATGTGACTCTATGGATAAGAAGTCTGACTGGAGAACAAAAGGTCTCCGGTTCAAATCCCGTCATCGGTTGCGATTTTTAAAGGCTCTTAATCCGACCTTCACCTCTGACACAGTTTGCTCTGTAATGTGAATTATGCCAGAACACTGGTGGTTCGAGTTCCTGTATAATCTGTAGGATTACAGGGTTAGGTTAGTTAGACACGACAAGTGGCGCATTGCCCGGCGAATCGAAAACACTGTCAATAAGCGACCGAACAATCCTTTGGGATCTCCCGGTCACAATACCATACAATAATTAATTTGAAAACCGTCCTCGCAGAACTACTCGTTAACAGATATCACTGACTATAGAACTTTAAATCAGGTAGTCAATTATAAGCGAACTTAAACAGTGACTTTAGAAAGCCTCCAGGAATAAATTCCTACCGCAAAATATTTCAAGTAACGTCTGAAATAAAGTTATTAGCTTATAGTAATATGAGGAACTTAGTCCATCCCAGCTTTCTTGTGTGATTGCATGGGAGGGATAGGTTCAGTGCCGGGGCAGCGTGAGGGTACGACTCCATCTAGTCCACCCCCAGTGAAACGGAAGGCGTCTCACTTTAGTCCAGCGCTGGAAAGAGCGCGGCAGTACCGGAGAAGCACGGGATTAGGCTAAGTACGATTCCATTGCCCAGTGGTGGCACAAGTTGCAGGTTCAGCGAGAGTGCAACTCCAGTCCACGAGCCAAGTGGACGACTTTAATTGGCCGAAGTCGGCAAGATTTTGACTGAATCTCCAGAGAGGTAGACAATAAAGGCTGTCGAGCAGAGATATATGTTACCACTCGGTGCTGTGGGCAGCTGGTGACTGACGATCCACCGAAAAAGAAAAAGGAATAAGGACTGCTTGGCACAGTACAAAGGAACAGTCACAGTGCGTTCCATCACGAACATTGATCCTGTGGTGAACCTGAGATGATACGAAATTACCTTGTATATTTAGCTTTTGATGCCACATGACTAGTGTCGTAAAAACTGGTTTTTTCTGGCTTGAAAAAAAAACATGGAAAAAAATATGGAAAATACTTTTTTTGACACGATTTTTTTTCATAACTACTAAATTTAAATTTGTAAGGTATTTATCGTTTAATATGACTGTTTTAGAGTTTATACTAAGTAATTATCTTAATTTTTAAATCTACTATATTTTTCTGGTTCAGTAGAACAAAAAAATTACGAAAATATTGGCAACATTGATTGAAGTTTTCTTTTACGAATGGGGACTTCCCGAAGATGCTAGGTTGCGCGGGAAGAAATCCCCGTTTTTTGGATTGATACTCGCTATTTGAACCAGTGCTGCCAGCCTACGGATTTTTCCGTAGATTTAAGGATTTTTTTTTAAAAAATAGAAATTTTTAAAATATCTACGGTTTTTGCCTCTTTTTTTTTTTTTACTTTCTTATATTTGTATCCTTGTTAAACTCTCAGCGTATAACGATACTGAGTAATAAAATTATGAGTAATTATGAATCGTTTCCTTGCAACCGTTGGCCAACGATTGAAAAGGAATAAAGCTCCTATTTTGTATAATAATAGATTTAAATTCAAATTTAAAAGACCGTAATACAGAACTATCGGCACAGTCTTTATGCAGTGTGTGTACATTGCTCACAATTTAAAACTGCATTTTCAAAAACTTTTGCGTATAATAAAAGAACTACCAGGATAAGAAAATGTAACTATTTCTGAAGTTATGGATCTAGAGGAGACAGAAGAAGGAACAGAAAATTACTACTCCGACTGAACTATTGTTGGTAGTGCTGATACTAGTGAATGTGGTACTGACATACAGGATGAATAAAATTATGTTACCTATATAGATACATTAATCAATCATTATGTAAGACATTATATGATTCAACGAGATTTAAAACATAGATGTAAAATATAAATTCCGTAAATACAACTATAATTTATGAAATATGTTGTTATTCTGAAAAAAGAAACAAATGCAGAAAAAAAACAACGGTGCCAGGTTGTTATCCATGTATTTCTGTTTTTTTAAAAAAAAAGTCTGATTTTTTTCTTCAATTTGCAACACTATAAATGACACTTTTGGAAACTTATAAAATGATACTCAATCAAAACTATTATATATATATACATAGTTGAGCCATAACTTCTATAACTTGACATTGAGAAGCACCATCCAGTCCACAATATCCGGTGTTGCAGAGTTAAAATATTTTACACTTCCAAGGAAGGCACGGAGTGGGCAATGCTGCACAATGTGCAACACAGTTGTGCAACTTCACCGCAGCACGGCGAATCTACATATCCCAATGTTTGGAGATTAGAAGAAGTTCTTCCCGCGGTACAGCTAATTCGAATTAGTTTACTCCAAACAGGCCGCGGCAGGTTGAATTCTGGAAGTTCTCAGCAAGAATTACTAATTTTCACGATGCCCTATGGTGTGGATGATGCCCATTCTTTTGTCCAGCTATTTGTAGGGTTGAAGGACTTGCATATTACACAACACAGCTACTTTCCAGGTTTTCAACCATATTTTGTATTGCCTACTATTTCCGTGGATGGGAAACGCCTCATTGTTCAGGATTCTCTACTATTTATGGGTAGGAACCCATTTCCTTCTAACGTGAGATGGTAGGATGTTGCTGAGTAGTGGCAGCCACTGTTTTTTTTTTACTTATGGCTTTAAACATCGTCGATGGCTAAGGTCATTAGAGGTGGGATGGGACTGTTGACAAGGAACGGGAAGGAATTCGGCCATGGCCTTTTTGAAGGAAGCGTCCCGGCATTCGCCTGGAGTGATTTGAGGAAACCATGGAAAACTCAAATCTGGATGCCCGGACTGGGATTGGAACCCGCGTCCTCCCGAATGCGAGGCCAGAACGTTAACCGTTCACCGACCACGCTCGGTGGCAGCCACTGGACAGGTTGCGAGTGATGATACGCATGTTTTGGCGAACCTGAACGTACACTATGTGTGTGAGAACTATTGAGCTACACACTACAACAGTAAGTGAGCCAGCGAAGTAAAGCACTACGTACATTACGTAGTCACGCATGTCACGTTTTCTAATTTTGAAACTAAGCATCAAAAAACTTATGATTATTACTTTAGATTAGATAGCAAACAAATGAATTATTCACAATAAGTAACCATGATTCTAGACACTCTATTAATAATTGGGTGTCAATCCACTGTCCCGACAAATGAGCCACTCAACCATCCGTTCGAGGTGACTAAATTTCCCTAGGTTCCTTCCCTTCCAGCAAGTGTTGCGGCGCTAACCATGAATACCAGAGTGGTGTCTGTGGGCCTGGGGCGAGGACTGTCGGGACCACGTCAGCGTTCAGAGCGCGCCGGAGGTGGCGTATATCGATTATCAACCTGCATTCCCAAGCAATATTCGGGTTCGCCCCCTCACCAGGGAATGACAGTGTCACCGATATTGACACGACAGTGGGGGAGGACGAGGCAGAGATCCTTAAGGTGATAACCGTTGTCATAATATCGCTGGCTTGGCGAAGGTGAGTGGGGAGCTGAAAGCTCGACTCACTGGAGACAGTTGAAGTGTACAATGCATGACGGCGGAGTACCGTTTAGATGTATTGTGGAATCATTATTAGCAATATTAAGCAACTCCACTGTATTAGACCCAGCCCCATTGATTATTTCTTTCGGAAGAATAGGCCTGAGGGACTGACACCATGTTTCAGCCTCTCCTTTCTTCATCTTTCATTTGATACAACACTCTAAACTGAAAATACTCACTATCACTGTTGTCCACCCCTACGAACAAACACTGGGGTAGCAACGGAAAACCATCACTCCACAGAGAGTTCCTTGGATGGATACCTTGTTATATACCTTGACAATGGCGGCAGAGATTGTGACCGCCGAAACGTCGGGGTCAAACGATTTACTAACTCGGCTAGCTACCCGAGAAAATTTTATTCATTTACAACGCCGAGAAAATCTCCAGTCTTACCTTGTTATATGTCTATTATCTTACCTAAACTATTCAGCACTTGGCCTATTACATATAATACATATACCAAATAACTTTTATCATCATTTTCAATAGTAAAGTACTTTTCAGTGAGAACATAACCTTGTTATACACTCATCATCTTTCTGAAGGGGGCTAATGTCATATAATTGTATAGTATTTTTTTTTTAACTGCTTAACGTCTCTTAACAGCGAGGTCTTTAGAGACGGGAAAGGATGGGGGGGGGGGCAAGGAATGGGAAGGAATTCGGCCATGGCCTTTTGAAGGAAGCATCCCGACATTTGCCTGGAGTGATTTGGGGAAACCATGGAAAACCCAAATCTGGATGCCCGGACAGGGATTCGAACCGCGTTGTATATAAAGAAATTTTATAAACATTTTCTTAACAGTAAAGTCCTTTCTAAATCGATTCTAAGCTATTTTCGTAAAAGACATAAGATTCAGATAAGGTTGTTTTTCAGTCATTTCCACTAAGAAAGCAGAGAATGACGATCATTTTAATGTGTATTTTGTATGGTTTAAATATTTATTTAAGGAGATATTAAAAAAAATAATGAATTGGAACTTTTTAGACAAAAGGGCTAGGAAGATAAAAGTAGGCTTAAAGACAGAGAAAAATTCATTTAATAACAATAATATAACAGTTCAAAGATAACCTGAAATTTCAGGTAAGAGAAACGAATTTCTAGTGTCGACATGTGATGGCATTACCATGTGTGACTTTTAGAAATTTATAACTCTTAAACGAGAATAATTACGGAAAAATTTGTTTTGACCGAAAAGATTGGGAATAAATTAAATTTCGGAAAAATTCGAGTAAAATTAGCGTACAACTAAAATGTTGGAGTTTGGTAATTCACGAGAGAATAGTACTTACCCGCAGGAAAACACCTTTGTTCTATGGCAGTTCAGAAAAAGATTAGCCAAGGCTATTAAAAGCCTTGCCCTCCTACCTATCATTCGGGAGGACTGGGGTCAACTCCCGTCCGGCCATCCTGACTGGGGTTTTCCGTGGTTTTCCCCAGTCACTTTAGCAAAGTGCTGGGATGGTTCCCTACAAGGCCACGGCCGACTTCCATCCCCCTTCCCTCAACTTTAGGCTAGTCGGCTGAAAATGATCCTCGAGATCCTCCAGCAGTCCGCCTCCCTGGGAGGAATGAAAATAGTAAAAAAAAAAAAAGCAGTATTTGATCTGTATAGGAGGTGCGTGTATATGTCACCATAAAAACACATCGCTAGTTAACATGCGAGTGATAGAAATTGGACGGTGCGTGTGGGACTTTTAAATTTCCATATTAGGCAACGACGTCGTCTAACATTTGGCAGTCGGGTGTGAACTGAAGGGATTTTCTTAAGTTCTCACCAACTATGGGGGAGTGGTGAAAACTTTACTGTGGACTTTAGTGAGCGAGCTGAATCTACCTGCTGTCTTCGACAATGGATGTCTAGATCAGATGCCTTTCCTTAGGCTTACAACTGATACCAGTTAAGCTACCAATTTTTAAGAATATACACTTTCTTATGAAGTGAATATTTTATTTGACTGTACAACGTCTTACCTGTTAGCTGTTACAGGTCAAATTAACAGCTTGTCGGCCAGTTTAAAGAAACCTAGCAATTCACGGGTCCAATTCAGATAGTATAAACTGTATCAGTACCGGTCACAGCTTACGCAGAATATTGAAGCAACCCCCTCGCCAGGAGAGCGTGACAACGTCCTTCATGACAATCGCCTACGGCCGAAATTGGGCATAACATCATAAGAAGAAGATTGTATTAGAATTTATTTAATAAGCTTGTAATATTATAAGTGCCAGTCAAAGTATGTAATAATTATAGACTGCGAAGAAATACTACACAAAATCTAGTAAACTGGGATACCTGCAGCGGTAGAAATTAGTTAACGAATTTCTATGTTAATTGATGCTGCGGTATAGTGTAGGAACCAGAATTTCAATCCACGAATCTTTACAAAATCAACATTCTCTCGGTAATTTTTCTGTTGATCTAAGGGAACGATGTTTCAGTTCTGTACTACACAGAATGTGTAACTTCATATGAAAAACATTTCGCTACAACCATCCTGTTTAATACTACAGAACTAAGGTCTTATTAGGTAATTTGGAACTTTAAGAAAATATTAAACGAACTGACAAATTGATTCAAACTATCAAATCTAAGTAAATTTTTCCGTCAATTTTGGTAGCATGACTTAGAATACGTCACTTATACCTCGACAGATTTTTTTTAAAAGTTAATATTATCTGGAAAAAAATCATTCTATCGTTTGGTGGTTTTCTGTTTCTAAAGTGAAATATCCTTATTTTGCTTCAATACATGACTGTTCTTCGAAGTATTTTGATAATTTTAAACCTTCTACATGGACCCTTTTATTTAAAAAATTGAAGGTCTGAATTTCAAGAAGGGAAAATGCAAATGCAAATGTCAGTAGGGGTGTCAACTAAACATGATACTTCATAACGGTTTTTAAGATCTTACTAAAAGGCAAACTCATAAAAGTCATTGTCTTTTCTTTCAGAATTCCAGTCCCAACTAATTTCACCGACATAAATTGCTAAAGCTTCAATGCAAATCAGTGAACATAATAATATTACTTATAAAAGGTTTTTTTTTTTTTTTTTTTTTTTGAAGCAAGCTGCCTTTCTTCTTACATATTTAACCAAAATCTATAATGAGGAATCATTTTAAATATTAAGTTCTCCGCTTCTGTAATGTCATTAACTAAGAAAGGAGTTTTTCGAAATTTAAACCGTAAATGGAAAAATCACGAACAAATCGTGGTCACGGCTGTGATATTCATAGACTGTGTGTGTTTTCTAGAGTAAGAAGCTTTTTGGATATGTTTGTTGGGGAAACATTTCATCATTTCTAATTGTTCCGTGAGACGTTGTGAAATGTTTTGCTACTCACGTATTTCAGTTGAAAAATAAAGAATTGTTACAAATCACACGGTTCTTACTTCATCCTTCTATAACCCACCAACTTTGCCACTCATCGCATATCATTCGCGAAATATTATCTCGTGCCACCTGGTACATATATGAATATTTTAGCGGCCATTTCCTAGGGATCTCTAAGTTAAGGTATCATGCAAAAACTACAGAAACTACCTGCACTCCAAACATCGCACTACGTCACATATAAAAATCCCACCCTTACGATTATGTTAATATTATCGTTGTATACGTAGCTTTGGCCATTTATTTCCTCGGCTTCCTTAGCTACAGTATTATGTTAAAATACCTGGAAAATATAAATCAAACTTTAACAGAGAGCTGGACGCAACCCCAGCATATGATAGTAGCTAAGACCGTGGAAACTCTTTACATGTCCTTTTTGGTTCTTTGATCCTTTTATTCCCTCGGTGATTAACGCGGGAAACGCTGCGGGCAAAAACAGTGACGTCAATATCGTGGAACTCTTGAAGGCAACTCAAATTATTAAAAACTAAATTCATCTGGCTTATGATGTAATAAAGAATGTTATCTCTCATACCGGTCCAGGATGCGTTTCAGCTTAACCAAAGCATCTATTAAAACTGCTGCTCGAAAATCCAAACATCTAGCGTACGCTTGTTCGTCCCCACACCTAGATGCTAGTGGTAATATAGTACACCTGTAAGTATCATTATTAAGGAGGACAGCGGGAAGAAATCTCTCAGGGAGCAGCTTTTATCTGCTGGTTGCTCTCTGGAACTTTTCTTAGGAAAGTTGCGCCGCCTTGCAGAAGCGTGCTGTGATCCCCTAGCTCCGGGGCCACTAAGAAGGGAAAAATCCAATAACGACCAATATCGGCCCAGAAAGGCAATAATCCAGGACTGGCGCTAATCTTCATGAAGCTCTTGTAGTGATTGATAACTTTCCTTGCTTTCTATAAAAGCATTTAAGTTCTCATCTACAGTGCCATTACAAAGTACCTTCTTTCTCAGTCAATGAAACAATTCATGTTGCAGTGTTACGGAACGTACCGTCTATTCTCATTTCATAGTTTAATTGTTTTCCCCAAATCTTAATTTATTTCGTACTAAGTGGTAGTTAAAATAAGCTGTCATATCGATTTATCTCCTATAGGAATTGTTATCATGTGAGTACAAAATCCTATTCTGAATACTTGTGACAAAATCGGAATTTTACCGTCAAGTAAAACGAAACATTTTTAGGACTAAGATAATCATGACATCCTTAGCATTGTGAGAAAAGAAGGGTTTACAGATATTATTTAAATAAATTATTTTCTTTCTTCACCGACGTGAAAGTTATTAGAGACGGAGAAGATGGGGTGAGACGAGAAGGCATGAATTAGGCCATGGATTTTTGAAGGAACCATCTCGGCAATCGCGTGGAATGATTTCAGGAAACCATGGAATACTGAAATCTTGATGACCGGCGAGGATTTGAACCCATGTCCTCCCGAATGATAGGCTCCAGCATTACTCACCGCGGTCAGTAACTAAATTATTAGAGAATTATTACTAGCAGCACGGTGCTATGAATTTTAGATAATTAAATAATACAAAGTGTTTGTATGGATTACTATTTCTCTGAAAAGTAAGTGAATGTATAGTCTTAAACATGAAATTAACTTTACAATCTCGAATCAAAATTTATGTATAGTTTAATTATTTTATCATGCTAACAGTAACGAAAAACATCTAATTTTTTGTATCTGTACGGTAAACAACTCTTCAGTCATGACTACACTATTGATTGTAACATTTCATTACAAAATATGTTAATATTTCAAATATAATAAATAAACTTTATTCCAGAGACACATCCCGATGATGTGTTTTATCTAAGATAATTTACACTGCGGAAATTATGACGTCCTTGCAAATATTCAATACCTAACTGATTGCGATCACAACACTAGCACATTAAAAAGCCATTTTCTCCTTTAAGCGCACATGTTGGTCGCAGTTAAAATCCACCAATGCAATAAGATATTGGAGTGGCATAAAAAAGTATACGCTAAGTATATACATAGAGGTACGAAAATCCAGCATCTTCTGTAATCGCAAATACACAACATATTAACTAAATCCGTATAGCCCCACACTTCTTTTAATTAATACTAGAGTTCAAGTGTATACTGAATTCTATCACGCCGCGCAGATGTCACGCTATAAGTAATAAAACAATACCCAGAGGGCTATTGACTTTTGTGAGACTGTTATCACTTACGAGTATCTGGACTGTTAATTATTTACAGGAATCAGAAAGACGAAATTTGCTGATATTAGCCTGGACAATGAACAATCTATATATATAAAGATGAATGTATGTTTGTTTGTTTGTTGGTTGGTTGGTTTGTTTGCTTCATAGAAATCTCGATAAAACTTTGCACACTTATCCTTTTAAACATGGAGAAAAATACTGTCTACATTTGGTTGAAAAATTATCTTTATAAATAATACATGTTGTCTTATAATTTCGAAAAATTACGGATCGGCGATAGACAGACGCGTTGCATATGGAGGTCTCTGAACTGTTTTTCCGTGTAGCGGTCGGGTAGCTCAGTGGTTAAAGCGCTTGGTTACTAACGATTGGGTCGTGGTCTCCGGTTAAAATCTCTGTGGCTTCTAAGCTTTATAAAAATTGTTTTTGATCACGCCTGGGCCGTCGGTTATTCGGATTGAATGTTAAACTGTAAATATCACAAAGTTAGGGGTGCAATGCAAGGCAAATCGTAGGTAGCTTTGCAACGCTGTAGGTGTACACTTTTTTACGTTATATTGATCCCTCATGGGTGATTTGCAGTCAGTGTGTGTGTGACATGCACTAATAATGCTATAAATGCTGAAGTAAGTCTCTGTCTTTTGTTACGTTTTGACAACTAAATGCCTATACCAATATTGACGGAATTTGACAATAAAATCTATAGGGAGGGCACAGGACATTTGTTTTGGTTATGATTAACAGTTGTAGTCACGAAATTTTGAGAACTTATCAAATGGTGACAGAGAGACGGATGTGTGTGTTAGTCTGTAATGTTACGTCGCTTCCTCAAGCTATGCTTCTCGCGCATTATGTTAAAGTATAATTTGTTAATAAATTTAGTTTAGAGAAAAAACTTATTATTTAGTATAGATGTCGATTTTTTCTGTCCTTTTACTTTGTGTCTGCTTAAATGTTTCTGGCACCAGTTTATTTTGCCTGCTTTCTTGACATGCCTTGCGGCCGTAAACTGGCCTAAGTTGTAGCTCTAGCAGAGCACGAACAGCTACAGTTATTAGAACCCAAGAATCGGATGAACATGCTGAAGAAAGAAGAAAAGTCCAAGCTGAAATAAAGCTGCCCTTAGTTATCACCTGCCCCCCCCCCCTCCCGCTCCTACATCCCCTCACATTCGTTTGTTTTTAAATATATTGGAAATTGAATCTCTTCAAGGGACAGGTTCGATGGTAGAATGATATTACGCCGACTCGGTGCTGTTTGGGACCAATCCTTCGTTAGAATCCTTCGTTTCAATTCAATTCAATTCTGGGAAAGAAAATCTTAATCCACGCGTACGAAGTCGCGGGTATCAGCTAGTTCTATAATAAGAGTCAGATTCTGAGCCACCTTCTTCCTATCAAGTCCAATTATAACATGTTATGAAACCCTAAACTACGTGTTTTTGTAATACGACATGCAGTTTCGGGTTTCATAAACTCTAGTTAAATAAGAAAAGAACATTGACAAGACTCAGACGTTAGGTTTAGTTTATTATATTAGAAACCTAAGTAACTTGGAGCAAATAATTGAACTTCTCCAGTACATAATAGGTTTATATATTATCGTTGTAGACGGGTGGATATCTGGTTTTATCCTCGCGGGTTCAAATACTCTGCTCAAAAATTTTATCAAATTTTCTTCCTCCAAAAGAAATATTTCAGTTCAATTGCAACGGAAATGCATCGTCGAGACGGTTTTAGAAGAAATTGGGCTGACCACTCGAGTATCGGCAGCAAACTGGGATGGATTCAAAATGTTGTTGTTACTGTGGAAATTTTTTGGTTATAGCTCAGAACGTGACGAAAAGATAGAAAAAGAAATAAAGTTTAGATTTGTGATTAGCTTCACTATCTCCACAAAGTCGATAAAATCTCCTCAATTACGAAATATTCATACTGGATGTTACGTGCCATTATCTGCCAATATTTCTAACTGCAAGCAAACACTTCCCCACCAACATATTTGATTTAACGAAAAGATAAAATCTGGAAATAAATGTGGTGTACTTTTTTCTCTTACCATTTAGGTATCAGAATAATGTATTCTTCCTACAAGGCGGTTCCTGCAACACAGTGAAGATATTGGTAATGGTTTGCTAAGATGATTATGGCCGCGCGATATTTATCAACAGACTTTTTAACACGCAATGATAGCTGGTGCTAGACGCGTTTGGCATTCTATTTAGGAACTTGTTAGTGCATTCATTATTCCAGTAGTCACAGCGCCAGGAATATGCCGTGCATATGTAATTTCCGGCACAACTTTTCGCTATGGACAACCTACAGGCCGACCACTTAATGATGACCGGGACCAGCGACGTCTGCGTCGGTGTGTCAGTATTAACAGACAGGCAACATTGCGTCAACAATCAATGCTGAATGTACGACAGAAGCGTCTATGACGACAGTGCCGCGAAATTTAGCGTTGACAGTAAATGGCAGCAGAAGACCGACTAGATTCTCTCTGCTAATAAAACTCCTTCGGCTCCAATACCTCTCATGGGCTCGTACTCATATCACTTGAACCCTAGATGTTACCCGGTCAAATGAGTCACAGTTGCAGTTGGTTAGAGCTGACGGTAGGGTCCAAGAGTGGCCCAGACCCCACGATGTCATCAACTCCTGTTATCAAGTAGGCACTATGCGAGTTGGCGGTGGCTCCATCCTGGTTATTGCCTGTGTTTATTTGGTACCCGGTCAAACGGAACCCACCATTGACTGAAGGCCATTTCCAGCTGTTCATAACCTAAGTGTTCCCAGTTGACGAAGGACTTTTCTAAGATGACATGCGCCATGTCACCGGGCCAAAACAGTTCTAGCGAATGATTTGATTACCTCTATCGCCAGACAGGGATCCAATCGGACATATCTGGGATATGGTCGAAATTTCAGTTTTTACACAACATCCAGCACCGACAACACATTTCACGGTGATGGACGGCTGTAGAGGAAGAACGGCTGATTGTTTCCTCATGGAACGTTCTACGACTTGTTGAGTCAATGAGACATCGTGTTGCTGCACTTCGCCGGGCAGAAAGGTGCCCCACACGATATTAGGAGGAATCCAATGACTTTTAGCACTTCAGTGTACAAGTAAAAAGTTAAAGCACAATATAATGCAATGTTTGAAACCAACAGCCCAATAGATTCGGCACACACGTGTCTCGACTGTTTGTTGGCTGCGTCCTTTCAGGCGCAAGTTCATTATCTTCGCCCACTACCGGACATATTCTTGCATGTCAGAAGCTATCAGCTGAAATCCTTTATCTCCCGCCTCGACACAACTTATGTTAAAACATAATAAAATCATTCACGAATTTTCAAATTTTTCCATAAAATTTTCCAATTTTTCTTTCCCTAGAAACCTTATTCGGACTGTTACAAACATTTTAAAAAATAGCCTAATTTGTCCATAGAAAGAAGCATTTAGATTTTTCTGAACTTTCCAATTTTCCGGGAAACATTTTCTATTTTTCTTTCTCTAAAAACCTTATTCGGAGTATTACGAAGATTTTTGAAAAAAAATTCAAAATTGGTCATTTGAAAAAACCACTTTCAATTTTTTTCGAATTTTCTGGGCAATTTTTCTTTTTCTAAAAACCTTATTCGGACTATCGTAAACATTGAAAAAATAATTAGTCATGTCGGTACATAGAATAAAACAACTTTGATTTTCACGAATTTACCAATTTTCCAGAAACTTTTCCAGTTTTTCTTTCTCTAAAAACTTTATTCGTATTATTACGAACATTTGAAAAAAATTAGTCTAATCGACCCAAAGACAAATTTACTTTCAGTTTTTTCCGAATTTTTCAATTTTACAATTTCCGTTCTCTAAAGATGTAATTCGGACTATTAAAAACATTTTTTAAAGAAATATCCAATTCAGTCCAGCCATTCTCAAGAGATTAACAAGAGCCAACTAGAGTATAATTTTTATTAAAATAGATTAAGAGTCCGACAATACAATATGAAGTAAATCTTTCGTCACTCAGAAGTGCTATTAGTCACATCAAATAGAGCAAACTACTTTCACTAGGTTGACATTATTAACTGATGAAATGTATATCATTTCTGAATAATATGAACGCGGAAAATGTTTTGTTGAAGTTATTTTCTAAATTTTTAACACCTGAGAATAATCCTCAAGGGGGAAACAATTTATTTAAAACTCTTAGCATCCATATAAATGTTACGCGTATCTCATATTATAAAACAGTGTTTTAGGGTGTCACGAGTTTGAATGTTCGCCAAATTATACGTCCACAAAGGTAGAAATCAAGAACACAAACGCGAGAGATAGACGTACAGTGCGGTTGTCAACTTTAACACCTCCAACATAGATCAAATGATCAATAATGATGGTTACAATATGATCGTGGTTTCCAAGCATAAAGATATGCACGCGCTGGATGAAGGGTGAACAGAAATTAGTGGTGGGAACTTTATTGTCAAAGAGTATTAAAGCACTGATGTAATGTATTCCGACCCTCCCGTTGGTCGCAGTAGAATTTTACGCTCAAAGTAAGTCAAGTAATAAATTTCTGATTCTATTCAAACTCAGTTGCTGCATTATAGAGCGCTCCTTGATTAATTTTGCAGTATTTATGTCCTTTTTAAAAGCCTTTTCATTAAGAACTTTTTATATCCCGCTTTCGTTTTTAGACCGTGTTAAAAATTGCTTAAACTAGAAGAAAACTTTCAGTAATGTGTAACATAAACTGTCGCATATTTCACTGCAAGCTGCCTAACTGGAAGTTACGAATCAATATTTCGTTTGAAATTAGCTTATCGATCACCAGAAATATAATAGAAATGCGATACTTATGAAAATTACTATTCTCTATATTAGGTTCGTATTTAAAGTATGAAAATGTTGAGGATTACATATTTATTCTTGAAAGTATATCACACTTACTCTCCGCCTCCTTCTTGTATTCACAGTTCAGGTGAACGTTGTATTAATCAATTATTTTATATTTTTCACTTTTCTTCAACCTGTTTAATCACTTATCTAACTCTCGACATATTACCAGCACCAGGCTTTCGGCCAATGCTGTGAACACCTGAAAATAGTACTCCTACAAATAATCCAGTTATACATTAAATACTTCCTTTTTATTAAATCAACGGAAATAAATTTAGAAATTTCAAACCGATTTATTCAATAAAGTACTTGTAATTCATGAAGTTTCCACTTCTTACTATCGATACTAAGCTCCTGGTATAATTTTCTTCAGCTACCCGACAACACTTAAACACTAGTATGACATCATTTCCTCGGGCTTGTACTTTCATGCACTATAAATACGAACTTTCTCCACTACACAAAAATTAGCTCCAATCATCTGAGCCAACTCTGGATTCGATCAAGGTTATCATTCTCTCCTGGTTTGATGATTTTAGCCCTTTGATCTTTATATTTGTAAATTTTTATGAAAATGGTTTTAACATTAATTAATACAGACACTGAGGTCACGTTCCTCCCAAAACCTACTAACTGAAAGATATTTGAAGTGAATTCAGTGAACGTCTTGATACTCGCTCAGCGGATTGTAGTATATATGGTAGTTGTGTTGGGAATACTGATCACAAAAACTGTTGTAGCGAGAACAAGGTAACTGGAAGTAGAATTTGAGCTATCTTGGTATAAAGCATGTAACAGAATGACGAAAATGGGCATTTCCATAAATTTTTATATTTAAAATATAAAAAGGGATGATCAGAGAGGCTTGTTAATATCTGCCGGACCTCCCAAATAGCCCGTCGCTGAGGAGTCGCGTCAGGTAGGCGCGCCAGCGACAACCAGGGACAATGGGGAGACAGCTACCCTTCCTAACGGAGTTGGTCAAGCATATAATCCCTTAGCTCGGGGAACGGACGTTCGGCGACGTCCTGTTCCCGAGCGGATGCTCCGGAGGTAATATTTGGCGAATATGTCCGAGTTGGAACGAATCTCCAAAAAAGACAATGTTGTCCAATCTTCATAGCTGGTAGGAGGAGCCAAATAGTGGAGCCAATCAACGGCGGACTATCCTCCGCATTTTGTGATTCCTGTGAATTTTTCTCGATGTTAACCACGAGGGATGCGGGAGAAGTACTGGACATCCAGCTTTCAGACTGGAAGGAGTGAATCTTCCGCGGTTGGAGATCGTCCCACTTTGGCATCGAACCTGAGCGTTCAACACAAGCGTCCTGTGGCAGTGAGGTTGCTGGGCATTCATTCAGTACGCTGACTGTAGGACGTGGTGCACTGTCCGCTATAGCCATGGTGCTATAACAATTCCGCCGCCGAGGGAAACATATCGCCTTCCCGGTAAAAATCCTACGAACAGTGCAGTGTGGTACTTACATGCGGTCATTGAGCTAGTTGGGACAGACTTTCCTATAGTAACACTTGGTGGATACTTTAAATTATCCTGGCACCTTGCATTTGAAATCTAACATAGTTTCATGTTAGTAATATATTTGATTTATGGTTCCCGATTATTATGAAGGGAACTTTCATTTAAAGCCAAGTGTGAAGCTTTCTTGTTTGCCTATTAATGTTGATAATTTGTTTCACGATCAATTAAAAGTGTGGTAGTGTTTAAATTTTTGTTTGTTTATTAATGTGTTGCAATTGTAAGAAGAAGCTTTGTTTGGTTCCTTTTTTTTAATAATTGAATATGTTAATGTTAAAATTAAATAAGCCTCACCTGAACGCCAGTATGAGTACCCAATAAATTAGCAGCCTCGGGTTTTCTGTGAATGATAAAAAGAGGAGTAAGGAAGTTTTCACCCTTTCATACTACCCAACAGCACCATTCGCTACAAATGGCGCCCAACGTGGAGAAAATTTGCATGGCAACGAAGAATAAAATTGTACGACTGCTAATAACCATCCATCTACGTAGTGTAACTCAAATAATGATATTTAACAACGTTGTAAAGAAAAGAAGCATTGTAAACCTTGTAAGCAATTAATAATGTTAAATTTTTTTTTCTATTTTTCGAAATAGCATAAACGTGTAACAAATGTGAATAATGGAATAAAGAATTTGCAAATTAAATAAATATCAATGAGTCGTATCTACGAAAATAACAGTCACTACTGCATACCCTGCTTTTTTCCCTCATGTGTATACTTTTAAGTCTAGATAATTTTACAGATTGAAGTGATGGATTTGATAAGAATTCCAATAATGTAGCAGGAAACATTACATAAATAGTGTAGTAGGAAACATTGGATAAATCTAGGATGACCAGAGATGTTGGGGTTTTGCATTGATAACCTATTTGATGAGCAATTGCTTCTCTAAAACTAAACATGAAACAAGAAATTACCTGCTTATAGATGTTGTCTATGTTGTAAAAAGATTCGAGCGTCTAAGAAAGAGCTGGACCTTAATGAAACAGATTCATTCTACTCATGGAAAATACGAACTTAACTTTCAGATGTGGGAGTCGCCACTCCGCCCCTCCTCCCAGTGAGATTGTGTGGTCTCTGAAGTCACATGCAGTGAAATGACTGCTTTTTTCTGACTTAACGCCTTGCTGACGTCGAGATCATTAGAAGCTGGGAGGGACTGGAGGCAAGTAATGGGAAGAAATTCGGCTTTGGCGCCTGAAGTGATTTAGGACAACCATGGAAACCCAAATCTGGATGGCTAGTCGGGGATTCAAACCCGCGTCATCCAGAACGCAACGCAAGATCATTACAGCTCACCTCCCACGATCAGTGGAAGTGACTGACTGTGAATATTTTAAATATATCAATTTTTTTTTAAATTCATTTTGAAAATATGTTTATACTCTATATCGCACTAATTTTCTTGTATAATAAATACATTTATCGAAAAGGGTATATACCCTACATAAATAAATAAATTGTGAATATCAGATGTTTTAACTGTTTTCTGCTCATTAAAACTAATTTGAACCAACCCAAATTATTGGTATGGTACGGAATAACAGCAACACGTGGACGTATTTTACTTTAGTTAGATGTATTTAAGTTGGTTATTTTAATCATAATTTTTCCAAATTAATTTGAAGAATTGTAAATTAATTCTACGATTTTTTAAAATTCTTTTTCATTAATTATTTCTGTTAACAGCGTTGGATTTTGAGTTAGAAACCAGTATTATTACGCAATTATTTATCGGTAAAATTCATATCTTAGTCATATTGATTAGCTTGATGGTTAAAATAATTTAGAAACATTTATGCAATCTACAAATGACATACATAATCTGACCGTTTATTGTTCATTTATCATTACCAACACCGTACGCGAGCCTAAGGCTCTGTCTGAAAGTTTTCCCTTCATCTGCGCCATCTCACAGAAATGTCCTCCCTTCCTTGGTTTCTACACTCGAAGTCACTTCCGTCCCCTTCCACAAGTCCGTGTTGCGTCGTTGCCCACCAATCCAGTCTTAGTTTCTTCTCCCTCCCTTCCCGATTGGCTCCAATATGTTAACAAAACGTTAATAATAAACATTAAAATTCTGAATTAATTCTGAGATTGGAGGATACGTTCTCCTACTCTTGGACTCTTCAGAAACTCCAGGATGAGTTCGCGACGATTGACTAACATTTCGTCTGACATCTTTTACAGATGCTGATATTCGTGGTATCTTTTTTCTCTCACACACTCTCTCTCTTTCTGTCGGACATTGACAGTGAAATATCCCATCCTTAGTTTCCTATTTAAGCATCCTGAAGTGTTTGTTTTTGCGTGGCAAAGCTCTTTAGAGTGACAAATTCTCACAAGAGTCTCTGTCTTCGAACAACATAGAGAGGCTCTGAGGCTAAGTGTGGAAACAATTAAGTCTTTCTGTAATTTGTTGCACAGGATTGAGGTACGGCATATATCTCTGATGACTTTGTCTTCTTAGCAGAAAAGGTACCGACTGTCAAACTAAAGATAGATCAAAACAAAACAAAAGTGACGAAATATAGCGCAAATGATACAATAATAGTAGATTAAATATCAAAATAGAATCGGCTTCGATAGGAGAACTAAGTGAATTCTGCTACTTGGGAATTAAAATTACAACTTATGACCGAAGCAGGAATTATATTAAAAGCAGAATAGCACGAGCAAAACGATCCTTCTTGAAAAGAAAAATATTTTGGTTTCAAATATTGATATAATACTTAGAAAGAACTTTTTAAAACTCTATGTGTGGAGCACAGCACTTTATTGCAGCGAAGCACGGACGAATTGGAAATCAAGGAAAATTGATGCAATCGAAATGTGGTGCTATATAAGGATGCTGGAAATTAAGTGCACAGATAAAGTAAGAAAGGAACGACTTATAGAAGTGATGGGTGAGGAAAGAAATTTATGCAGGAGGCTTACAGAAAGAAGAGACAGGAGAGTAGGTTGTAAGATATGCAAGATTGATTAATTTGTTGTTAGTAGAAGGAACAATCGAATGTAAGAACTGTAGAAGAAGACTGAGATTGGGATATACGAAGCAAATGATTGAGGACATGTGTTGTAGTGGGTATGTTGAAATGAAGATGTTGGTGCAATATAGGGAGGAATGCATTGCATCAAACTAGGAAAGAGAGTGATGACAGCAAAAAAATAATACTAATAATCTCTGAAAACTGACATTTCCGTCGAAGCATAACATTGACACGCGAGCCTTTGCAGAAGCTATTAGCACCTCTCCGCCCCCCCCCCCCCCCATTTTCCCCTCCGGTGGGGAGACTCCGTCTTGCAGCCTATTGTGTGGGGGAACAAACAGCTACTTTGTCTCGCTGTCCGCAGCGTCAGGTATCATGCTGAAGGCCGTTACCACTCGAGATACACCGATGTGCGTCGTATACCTGCTTGCGGAAATTTCCAGCAACGCTACGTACACTTCGTTTATATTAGAGCAAATATTATAAAATGATTGTTTAATAAAACATAAAAACCGCCTTAAAAAAAAAAGCACTAAAAATTTTAAAATAACTTTATACCTTGCTTAGGAAAAAGTAAATCTAAATGGACAATATTTTACATTACTGTCATTTCAATTTTTACATTAATTAGTTATTTTTGGAGGCGGTGCCAGCTGTCACATCGCGAAGATTGAATTACTGAACATCTTTTGGTGTTAGAGGCGAAATGGGGAGTATAAACAAAATTTCCCAATATTTTACAGCATGTCGTGAGGCAGATAGTGTTATTGCGGGAGACAGCTTAGGGAAACAAATTAACAGTATTTTAATCTGTGGCTGGGCCGTATTGGTAATCCAGGCATATCTCTGGCGCTACAGTGTCAGTTGGTAGGTTGAATCATGCAGTAAACGATATCAGTTAGTATAATATCGGCGTATCATCTGTATATTTCAGTTTTGTTGAAACATGTTTCTAGCATTATTTGTAGGTAAGCAGTAACATGATTTTTTATGTATTATTGTCATTCCTTATTGTTTTTATCTTTTGTTTTCTTCCTTTGGCTGGCACCGACTCCAAAAATAACTAATTAATGTAAAAATTTCAATTACAGTAATGTAAAATATTGTCCATTTAGATTTATTTTTTCCTAAGCAAGGTATAAAGTTATTTTAAAATTTTTAGTGTTTTTTTTTTTTTTTTTTTTTTTTTTTTTTTTTTTTTTTTTTTTTTTGAAGGCGGTTTTATGTTTTACTAAACAATTATTTTATTTTTATATTTTTAGTGGTATTATAGTTTGTTTTGTATTTTAAATATACCAGAGCAGTTCCCATTTTGTGAACTTCCTGGTAGCTCAGAGATTAAAGCGCTTTCTTTGAAAGAAGAATTCTGTCTTTATATACCACAACAACTTCCATAACGGGGTGAATTGGGTGTTGTGTTAAGGAATGTCAGTTTACATTTTGGTCCAGGTTATGTTTCGATCTTATCATAACATCTGTTAAAGCTGCTTGTCGATAATAGAAACATGTAATATCTGGTCATTAATACATACCACATGCAGAAATCTGTCTCTGGAATATATCTGTTTGCTCCGGCATCACACAGAAAATATAGATTTTTAATTGGTTTTCACAACGTGAAAGCTTGGGATCAAAGTTGATATCTGAAGTACATATTGAGACATTATTACATATTTATTTTATAAATATTATGCCATGACTTAAAAATATCTTAATTGATTTTCACGGGCTTTAAAACTGTGGATTTTTGTAAAGAACATTGGAAATTAAAAGGGGTGAGGGTAAAGGGGAAGAGGGATTGGGCTTTTGTATACCAAATGTCGACTGCCTTTTCTGATAAATTTAAAGTATATGTGCGTAAATTTCTATTTATATCAGATAAAACTCTAGGTATGTATAAAAAACAATTATGGGGTGTGGAGATGAAGAGTAGTTTGGTTTTTGTAAAGCTGGTGTGGACAGTATTTTTCTCTTTGTTTTAAAGTATACATGTGCTAATTTCCATCGAAACCAGATAAAATCTGTAGCTTTGTGTAAAGAACAGTTTGCAAAAATTAAATGGTGTAAGGGAGTGAGTGGTTGGGTTTTGTAAACAGAATGTATACACTATGTTACTCTTTGTTTTTAAGTATACATGTGCAGTGTTCCATGGAAATCTGATAAAACTGTGGGTATCTATAAAGAACATTGGAAATTAAGAAGGGTGGGGGGTAGAAGGGGTTGGGGTTCTGCAACCTAATTTAAACACAATTGTTCTGTATGTTTTAAAGTAGACATGTGCAAATTTCCTTCAGAATTGGATAGGTAGTTTTTTTTTGTTTTTTTGTTTGTTTTTTTTGGTCAGAAATCTTATCCATAAAAAATTACATATATATGTGCCAACTTTCACAAAGGTTGGTCAAATGGTGTCGACTGTAGCTTTCTAAAAAGAAATTGACAAAAATAAAGGGGATGGATAGGGAGAGGGCTTCAGCTTTTTCAAACCAAAAGTTGAAAGTATTTTTCTCTTTATTTTTGACTATACAGTACATGTCCAAAGTTTCATCGAAATCGGATAAAAAATGCGGGTTTGTCTAAAAATTAAGGGGTGTAAACGGGAGAGGGGTGGTTTTTTAATTTATTTATTTTTTGGTCAGATTATCCATGAAAAAATACATGTATATGCCAACTTTGATGATAATCGGTCAAACGGTGTCGATTGTAGCTTTTTATGAAGAACATTGACAAAAATTAAAGGGGTGGAAGGAGGGAGGGGGTTGAGCTTTGGCAGACCAAATGCTGACAAGATTTTTCTCTTTGTTTTAAAGCATACATGGGCAAAGTTCAATAAAAATCAGATAAGAAATTTAGGTTTCTATAAAATTAAGGGGTGTAAAGGGGTGAGGGGTGGTTTTTTATTTTTATTTTTTTGGTCAGAAACCTTCTCCATGGGAAACTACATGTAATTGCCAACTTTAATGGAGATCAGTTAAATGGTGTCGACTGTAGCTTTGAATAAAGAAAATTGGTGAAAATTAAGGGGGTGGATAGGTGGAAAGGGGTTCAGTTTTTTAAACCAAAAGTTGACAGTATTTTTCTCTTTATTTTTGACTATATATGTTCAAAGTTTCATCGAGATCGAATAAAAAAATGTGGATTTGTATAAAAATTAAGTGGTTGAAGGGGGTAGAAGGAGTGGTTTCTCAATGAAATTCATATGGGACCACTTTGGAGGTATACCCTATCCACTAAAAAAATTTGATTTAAATCGGTTCAAAATTGGCGAAGATATCGCTGAACATACATACAAAAAAAAAATACAGACGAATTGAGAACCTCCTCCTTTTTTTGAAGTCGGTTAGAAAATATGTGTGGCACGCCTGCGTTACACTACAACTGAAAAGGTACGCATTGTCGAGCCGCGTCACGAACATAAACTGCCGTGCAGACCACTTTTCAAGTTTTATTCACAAGTGCTCGGATTATTATCGTCATGTAGTTGCTGCAACTAACTAATTTTTCCGTAACCTATTTTAATCAAGAATTTCATCAATTAGACCGTAGTTTGTAAACACTTTGGAGAAGAAGTTTAGATACACACGTATCCCCAGATTTAATAAATACAAATTTACTAAAATTTTGACCCATCATTTTCGTAATTAAATGAACCTGCCACACTATAAAGATTGAAGAAACGTCAAGAAGGCTATGGTCGAAACTCGAACCATTTAGCGAACGGATCATCAACACCACTTCAGGAAACCGGTGGTGGACAGTTTCATATAATGTTCAGACAGGATCAAGCATATATAGTAGCCAGTATAACATGCGAGTTATAGAACAACTAAAAAGAGAAACATATTTTTATTTCACCAGCTTGTTTTTTTTTTTGTTTTTTTTTACTGTTTACTTTATTACCAAAAATTTAGTTTAGGGAAGAAAATGGTGCGTTTGACGTGAATACCTTATGTTGATGGCTACATTACAATTTTTATGAGTGAACGACGGCACGGTATAATTGATCTGTCGTGTTTTAACTGTCTTTTACCGCACCCCTTTTATTCAATAAGCTAACACAACAGAAAACATTGTTCGCAGTTTCAGAGTTAAATATTGGAAAATTTAGTACGCGCAGGAAGTTGGTCGGTAATGAAGTTTTAATAACTTGGAAGCATGCGTCTGAGTTAGGCAGGAAATTCGGAACGCCGTTACGTGCGACAGAAAGCGGAATTTATTTGGCAAAGGAAGTGGCTGGACGGTCGGTTTTAACATCACCCTCACTCCATACCCGCGTTTCGCTGCAGCTTTTTTTTTTCAGTCAAGTCTGCTAACGAATTCACGTTAAAGCTTCCCCTCGAAACCTTGTAAATCAATATCCTCTTTTCTCCCTCTAGACGAAATAAATATATCCTCTTCGAATAAATTTGGCTGACACTCTGACGTGAATTAAGCACAAATCACCAGTTCATCTTTCATTGTAACGTCTTTGCTGTTTATGTATGATCTTTGAAGGTATCTTTATATATATAAAAATCTCGTGTCACGATGTTCGTCCGGGATGAACTCCGAAACTACATAACCGGCTTAGATGAAATTTGGCTTACTGTGTGTAATTTAGTCCAACTTAAAAGATAGGATAGCTTTTATCTGGATTATAGACCTCAATATTTATTATTTGTGAAATAAATGTTCATTAAATGTTTGTCATAGGACAATGGTTTGTAATTATTTGTAAGCCACCAATGCTAAGCGGTCTGCTGGCTAAGTGGTTAGGGCGTCTGACTGGAGATGGAAAGGTCCCCGGTTCGAGTCCCTGTCTCGGCGCCGATTTTTATAGACACTTAACCCGGCATTAATCTCCGGTGCAGCATGCTGTGTAAGGTGAAATAGGCCAGGACGGTACTGTGGTTCGAATTCGACTTTAAAATGTAGGTCTCCTGTACCAGGCAGGATGGGCGGGCTAGGTAAAGGCGCCTACGACAGGGGCAGAATGCCCAGCCAGTAGAAACCATGTCACCAGGTCATTACGACCACACGAAATTATTATTATAGTTCCATAAGTTTCTAACAAATGGCGATGTGTTAACTTATCGATACAACACTTGGTTAGCTAGGTTGGGTAATCATCCAGTAGATCAAGTTCTATTTGAATATATTTATGCTACAGTTTATTCCTAACAGAGGGCGGTCTGTTAATTTATTGAACCATCCTGTAGATGGGGTTGTATTTCGATTTATTTATGCTACAGTCTATTCCACGCCATATGTGCGAGTTTCTTCAATTTTAATTGTGCTTTGTATTGTGTTATAATTATACCGTATTATTGTTCATCGTTTGTGTGTCATTGTACCTAACGACAAATTAATTATACACATGAATATAACATTGAAGAAAACGTTACGATAAATTCGAATCGTGTAAGCATTTCTCGCTAGCTTATCATTTTTCTTCTTCTTTTTGTTATGGTCAGCTAGAGACCACGTGTCAATTTCAATTCCTCTCCTGTTGTTTTTTCTTTCTTCCTCCCCAGTACTCCTTCATTATTGCACTCCTCTCTACCTTTGAATCCTGCCATATTCAAAGTCTGCTATCGAAAAAAATTTCTTTCCATACAGTTCACTGGTATTATTTCGTTTCAAATCTTTCTAAACCTCTTGAAAGCCTGGTGTCATCCATGCTATAAATGAATGAAAAAAATATAATTCTTCTTTTTCTGTTATTTTTCAATGTTATTATATATTTCCTCATTAGTTCTTAACTTCCATTTTACTGTATTTTTTCAATGGACCCAAAAATTCAGGTTTCACCACTGTATTATAGTGTCTTTTTGTTGTAATTAAAATATATTTCAGTGAAATGTCGCCAACGAATCTAACCTTGACAATGCGTGTAGCAGAGAGGCACGACGCACGACGAGAGAGCTCATCAATCAGCAACACAAATCGCGGCAAGTAAGGAAGTTCAAAGAATCAGGACAGCTGAGCGTCGTATGCAAGAATCTGGTGGCTTCCGACAGACAGTACCAGTGATTCCTCGCTCTACTTTTGCCGATGAGATTAATGCATGTTTAAAACAATCGTTTTTATGGCGGAATGTCGAAACACTTTGATTGACCATGAACATGCGAGTACAGTTGCAAAATGATCCATCGGCACAAGTATTTCGTAAACAATTGCTGGATATTGGAAAAGGTGAAATAGAACTACATCGAAATACACAATACATCAAATTTCCAGACAAATTCTGCACTGTTGTTCACTCAAAAATGAACTAACTCAGCGTGTGTTCCTGGATATATCAAATAATTACTTAGATCATAATTGGATCAGTAATCGTGCTAATTTGGCAGCAAAAAATGTTGATGTCAATGAAATTAACTTCCAGATACGACAGTTGTTGCCAGGTGATCTGATGTCTTTTAAATCAATAGATACTATTGTAGATGAAAATGAAGCCGTAAATTTTCTAAATGAGTTTTTAAACTCTTTGGATATTACAGGAATGCTGCCACACAATCTCCGGTTAATGATTGGTTCACCGATTATTCTCCTTCGTAATTTGAATCCACCTAGATTAACAACGGTACACGTTTGGTGATCAAAAGGATCACCGGAAATGTTCTTGAAGCAACAATTTTGACTGGAATGTTTAAAGAAGAAATCGTCCTGTTGTCAGAGTATACAATACCATTTAAAAGGCTTCAATTTTCGATTCGTTTGGCTTTCGCTATGACAATAAATAAGTCACAAGGCCAAACAATGTCCGTTTGCGGCTTGGATTTGGAAAATACGTGTTTCTCCCATGGGCAACTATATGTCGCCTGCTCACGTGTAGGGAAACCATTAAATCTATTTGTATTAGCAAATGACAGGCTAACTAAAAATATGGTGCTCCAATTAATAATAAATATATTAAATAATTTATTTATTTATTTTTATAAATATAAGTTTTTATATAATTTCAATTAAGTAATTTGTAATAAAATGTAAATTAATTTTTTTTATGATCGTTTGTCCTTAATTTCAACTCTCCGTAATTATTTACCAATTACATTTGAATTTCCAAATCGACAATGTTTTGTCTTTATTAGTGAATATTAATTTGACTACTTTAGGAAGTTTAGAATAACATTAATCCAACGTACTATAATTACTAAGTCACAGCAACGCGTGACCGGGTCAGCTAGTGTTCCTATAAAAAGTTAACCGAAACTTTCAATATTTTACAACTATACTCCGTTTTACAGAGACAAAAAGCATAAATGTACGAATTTTTTATTTGATTATTTGCGTGGATCTTTCTAGACTCTTACGAAGAATTTCCTAAACATTGGCTTTGTATGATTTAATTGGCCTGTTTCTAGGTCCAGAACTTTTATTTTACGTATTATTAGTGATCAGAATAACGCCATTTTTGGACGGTGCTTTAAAAGATATTTTCTCCTACTGAATATTTTTTGGATTTTTTATGTCTGTGTAGAGTCCTATTATCTACGATTTAAACACACCTTAAATGGATCTGACGAAAGATTTTTTCAATTGATATGGAAGTTGGCAGTAAGAAATGATAATATTAATGTGAATATAAAAGTAACTTTTGTAAGTTTAATAATAAAATTCGTGTCCGCCGCAGTCATGGAGCGTATATGGTCTGCTACTACACACAATTATTGTTAGCTGGAGGGAAGGTGATGCTAAGACACTGCTCCGAGATTTGAACTGTGGACCTCTCTATTCTCCATCAGACGCAGTCCAGTTGAGTACTAAGGTCACTGGTTCAAGGAGAGTATATAACATAAACCACATACATCTTAGTAATATTGTTGGAGATACTATAACCACCTTACAGGTATTTTGGTTGACAGTTTTAAAGCTTCTGTCTCAAGTCTCCAGTGATTTGGCAGACACTATAAAATTCAGAGAAACTAGGTGTTAGCTTTGCGATACATATTTGATAATACAGTTCTATTTGAGCAAGTTACTGATGGTGTCTTCCAACAAGCATTATTATTATTATTATTTAAAGTTGGATATTCGGGAACAATGCACCAATTGCTTCAGTTTTTACGGGAAGTTGGCAACTAACCATAATCAGACGCCTTCACAGAACTTCGCCAAGACGTCTAGTGAAATTTATGGATGGAACATGTGGTTTATTTAATAACAACTTTTTAACGTTGTTTACCAGCTGATATTTATCATATTTCTCTGTTGTGAATATAACAACAGGCATTATGCAGCTATAGACGATGTTATTACCCTCAAGAAGTCTTGACTTTCAATTATGAATGTAATTCGTCCTTAGTTTTATCAACTAATAAAGAAAAACTTACCGTAGTTTAGTCAAGAACGAAAGTGTTTCATGCCACAGGCCGGAGGAAAAGAGAATGTCGTCACATAACTTCGTTTCTGTAGCCAACTCTGATGTCTATAATTATTTTAAAAGCCTCACTTACCCCAAAACAGACACTAACACCCTCACTATGCGATAGACTTTGAGGAAATTAGGAACACTTGCTTTTCTTCTTCTTCTTCTTCTTATGATTAATACGCACTTAGGAAGAAACTTTGTGCTTACTACGGTTTCCAAGAACAGCTCAGTTTGCGTTCTTGATTTCCTCAGAGTCTATAATTTAAGTGTCACACGGTGTCAAATGCAGGAGCTGGAAGAGGTGCAAAGAAGGGCGAAAGTAGGCGGGAAGCGGAAAGGGGGAAAATGACCTCCATCGCAGTTAAACTGATTTAAAAACCGCGGAGGATGTAACTCTTAATCTGAACTCTCTTGTGATGATGAAAGCGGTGGTTTTCCGATGTCTTTCCCAGTGTTTGTTCATATGTGTTATTGGGGGTCTGGATGATTGTGGTAGTGTGCGTATAGTGTTGATTGTGTGGAACACGATATCGGCCCATTCAGGCCTACTTTTCCGAAAGATACCGAGGATCTGCCGACGGATGAATCGCTATCAGGAGAGGCCTCTAACCCAGGACATTGGCGCAAAATCTGATGATTAGGAATTTTGTATCATCACCTCTGCTATCCTGCCGGCCAAGTGCTGATGATGAAAATTGCTTCCACCACCAGTGGTGATGATTCGATACAAGTAAATACGACTAAGTACTCGATACTTGGTTTCGATACCGAGTACTTTTCGTATTCAAATTACTTCATTCGACACTTACTCGGTATCTGGAGAAAAGTACTTGTATCGAATCGAAAGTATCGAAACGCATCCGGTGTTAAATTCCAAACGCATCAACCATGCAGTGCCACTCAGCCATGCCTGGAAAATTAATTTCCCGCTGACGTCAAGTTGATAGCATTGAAAATCAAAGAAAATCAGTACTAGAATAGGTAACTGCCACAGACAATCTAATCTCAAAGATTCTTGTTTAGGTCCCTCTTTCATTGTAATAAAGTCGTACCCGGCGAGCATTTCGCTATGCCTGGTCAATGGTCGCTCCCGCGCAGCCCCCCACAAAAACTAAAAGGTTCATGAGCAACTAAGTAGCCCTTGTGAATTGGAAGAAGAAGCTGCTTAAGCTAAGGTTTCACAGCAACATGACTTCTGGAAACAGCACAAAGAGAACAAAAAGAAAACGCACCGTAGTGACAGTCACTCTCTACTTGTCAAATACTGTATGTAACATCTCTAAAAAGAATTACAGAATTTACATAATGGGAAGAAATGAAACTTATATTTCCTTGTCTCTATAAATACGCACAACAGTATCTTATTGTCGTAGCAACGTCAGTATCGAGTGAATGTTTGTTTTCCAAGGCAGGTGACAAACAAAAGAAACAAGCTGTCCCAAAAATATTTGGAACAATTGCTTTTTTAGGAAACCTTCGAAAGCGAAATTTTTCTAAAAAAAGGTGTTAAAATTGTAATAAATAAATACTTAAAGATAAGACAAAACCTTCAAAGATTGCTAACGATGTGCGCTTCATTACAATTTTAATAAATAAATAAAAATGTTTACTGAGTGTTATTTGATTTTATTACACTAGGCAAATAAAATAAATAATTTAGCAAATGTCACGTATATTCTTACATTTCGACATTAATTTTTATTTAAAGTATCGATATGAGTAAAATTTGAGAAGGCCTAGTACTCATTTGAGTAGGTATCGATACTTCGATGGTATCGGAACATCACGAACCACCAAGACTCGAAACAGCTAACCCCGTATCTGCGCCGGACACCGCTACGGTGCCGCAACTAACAGAGCCAACGGGGCGTGCAATATCTGTCCAACTCTCCGATTTTGCTGTAACGTTGTGGCTCCAGTTGGCCTCGTGATATACCGTACGTTGTAAATATCAGAAATCAGCATTCAAACAGATCGAATCGGCTGAAAATTCCAATAATACAGCGCGAGTGCACTATTTACGGATTGCAAACAGTAAAATATTGGGTTTCAGAAAATAAATGCGTTTCGGCCTATTAACGCGGTGAAACATTTGACGAAGAGCATTAACAATGCATGCAAATGAAGTTTGTGGGCCCGGCACGCTCCCATCGCGTCCCAATACGCTGGCTCGCATTATGGACGGCTGCGTTAGCACGTCATAAATTTCCAGCAAACACAGGCACGAGATGTCGGAGGAGCAAACACACCATTCGACTGGAAGATGAATGCACCGTGGCCGTAATGAACGGTGCAGATTCGAAGTTTCACAACGCCTTCCTAAATGTCGACACAAACAATTTAAAAACAAGAAAGAAAAATAACTTGTACAAAATGCTAAAGACATTGTCGTTAGTACATACAGTACTTAATTATTCCGGGAAACATCTATTACCTATTTAATCATCTTCATAAAAGTACAAAAAGTTTGTAGATAGTAAAATTTTATTTAAAGAAAGTCTGAGATAGTATATTATTGGCAACTACACCCATTACATCCAAGAATTTAAAGAACTAAATTTATCTGATATACCTTTTGCAAAATTCAGTTGTAAATCATAATGTTTAAATTTTGCTTTTTGTTTCTTTGTTACATATATTACTTTTTCACTATAGTTATTAATTTTATATATATAGAATGTTGTGTTTACCAAAAGCCCTTCCTCAGCAGGGATCTATGGAAGAGGGTAAAAAAACACATATCAAGCAAAACATGAAACAACGCTTTTTTCTGGTATATTCCACTTTATGGGCAAAAATCTGTTTTGTGATATTTCTGAAGGAAACATTCGCGTCTCATATACAGATTCAAATGCTAGTAATAATTGCATACGGTAGTCAGCTGGATTAAAATAGCGATACTGCACTGGAAAGAACACGTATTAAGTAAAGTGGTTTTGTTTGGAAACATTTATCGCTAAAAAACACTGTAGCACTTATAATAATACGTTGAAGTGTAGGATCAACGTATTTACACAGAATATTACTTAGGTGAAAGTGCAGGCCGGGAAAATTTCCTTCTGGTGATTGATATATATATATATATATTTTTAAAAAAACTTTTGAATTTGGCCACTCATCTGATGTAATTCGTAGACTTTGTTTAAATATTCAATAATAAATTCCAGCCAAATTCAGAAGTGTGAGCTATTGTTTGTAGTATGCTGAAGCCAAGTGTCCATGGAGGCATGATGTGTAATTAACGATGTAGTAATAACAAGGAACTTGTAACATTAGCTACCTTTATGTCTTCCTCGCCAGTTGTCTCCTTCAGCTGTACCCCTCACTAAAGAACTAATCGATACTTAAGGTCTAAAAACGGGTGACCGTCATGTTTCTTCTTTTCGTTTAATTCCTTCCATGCTCTCATTCAATAATTCCACTTTGAAATAAGTTTTCACTGTGTACTTTATCTACAAGATTAATTGAAATCATCCTACATGAGAAACGCATATAAAAAAAATTAAAGACATTCTTGTGAAGAAACTTTAGGCGTACTACGGTTTCCACGAGCAGCCCCGTCTGTGAACAGGCAAGAACAGTCCAAAAAAGATAGGAAGAATTCTCACAGTGAAAGCATGGAGACTGAGCAGAAATTCAATTACCGTGGTGACACGAGCACACTGAAAACTTTTATTTACTGTATGTAATTTTAGATTTTCGATTCTGAGCTGCAAAATATTTTCGTCAGAAAAATTGGCGCACCCAAAAGGTTATTTCAAACTGGAACGAAACGTGGCACAGACAATAATGAAAAATGGTACATATAAGCGATTACAGTATCAAATCGAATGAATAGTTTATTCGTACAGATCACACGGAACTGTAATACCTTGTTGTATCACCTACAGAGTGTATTACCGGGTGTGGCGGCCTCGCATTCGGGACGCCAGTTCGAATCCCCATCCAGCCATCCAGATTTGGGTTTTTCATGGTTTCCCCAAATCACTACAGGCGTATGCTGCGATGGTTCCTTCAAAAAGGCCATGGTCAAATTCCTTCCCATTCTTGCCCTGTGCCCTTTCCCGCATCTAAAGACCGCAGCGTCGACGAGTCGTAAATCCAGAAACCAAGAAAGAGGCGTATTTTCACGAGACGATGCAGTCTGGTATGTGGTCACACAGACGTTGAAACAATTGGATCTCCTGTACCGTTCCGTCCTGCCTCGAAAAGATAACTCTCCCACTTCTGCACACTGCATCTGATTTGTATCACTTTCTTGAAGATTGGATTCTCGACTTCTGCTGTTGAGTCTGGCAGGTACAATTTAACTACAAATGATATGTCGTCAACTGGAATTATTTCTTCGCATATTAATAAAGTGTTAATCCAGAAAGCATTGAATAATTAGTCTCCAAAAATAATTTCCAAGCACAGAATTAGCTTAAGCCTTGTAACTAAAACAAGTCGTAGCATATATGAGTTGTCTACATGATTAGAATTAGCGGACACACGTGCCTGCTGTACAGCTAACAACTAAACCAGGTCACAGCTAAAACAGGTGGTGCACCAAACGGTGGCTTATGAAAATCAATTAAACATTCGAGAAGCGCTCGTGCTAGCGTGACAAAACGTAAAAGCTAGACTAGACAATCTAGTATTGCTAAATTGTTACAGTACAACGTGATAATTGCTAATACAAATGGAAACTGTACCAAAGTAATTTAAATCGCTGCCAGAAATTATTTAAATCCTTTTAAAGGAACTAAAATGTTTTATCAAAAGAAGTTAAAATCAGACCACGTGCTATTGTCTTTTCATAAATATTATTAATTTAATTTAATGTCTCTTTTGTATTCAGCGTATAATGTAATCTTATGCACAATAGGCCGTAACTGGTGTGAATGTCTCTTCTGATCCTTTAAATTCGTTGATGACTGAAGACCCCGTATGCCGAGCGTGATGGGTGAGTGGTAATGCTATGCCCTCATTCAAGAGGCCACTGCTTCAAATCCAAGTCCGGACATCCAAATTCGGTTTTCCACTATTTTCCGAAATCACTCCAGGCGAAAGCCGGGATAGTTCCATTAAAAAGGCCGTGGTTATATACCTCTGTGTTCCGTGACCCAGTAAAATAGTAAAGTATCATATTTGTTGAAATGTACCACATATTGGGTGTGAAAAGAAGCAGCTTGAGAAGGAGTTAGAAATGGATGTTAGAGTGAGACATACTCGAGAAGAAAATAGTATATTTAATAAATTATCTCATTATCTGGTAAAATCCTTGGGCATTTCATCACTGCTAGTTTTAAATATGGTTTTAATGATGGAAGTTAATAAGATTTTCAAAATCTCGGAGTTAAAAAGGACTTGTTGATCTGGCAGTATTTTATTTCAGGATTACTGTTTCTTGAAATCCCAGATGTTCGACTTAGTACATAATAGGAATCATCAATTTTAGGTCTATCTTTTAATTTTAAATAATGCTATCAAAAACCTTATCAGGGCATTTTGCAGGTACAAGTCGACTACGTGTTAAAGGATATTCAGAGTAAAGATCGACATTCTCAAAAGAAGAGCTTGCAGCCTTAAAAGATCCTAGGTAAGTATTTCAGGATAGGTTAACCACTTATCTATTTGTGACCAGTAGCATTTAAATTGGTCTAAAGAAATTAATTTTTCTGAACCAATTTCAAATCATATTGAGGGTATGGTTTTTTTTGTAAACTTAAGCATTATCTTGCAAATTCTTTGAAGAATTTAAGAAGAAGACAGAGGCCCAGTTTTTTCCTTTAAAACTTTCTTTCAAAATTGAAGCAAAATTATGATTTCTTCAATGATGAATTACACAAAATTTTAATTAAAGTTAACCTCGTTCAAACATCACGATGAGAATAATACTAGTATTAACACCAATAAACCGTTATTATTCTTCTCTCTGTAACTAAACCGTAGCGGCCGTGTGGTTCAGTGGTTAAGGGATCTGACTGGCGATCGAAAGGCGCCCGGTTCGAATCCCTGTCTCGGCGCGGATTTTCACACGCCCTTAATCCAACCTTCACCCCTAGCCCAGCTTGCTGTGTAATGTCAAGTCCGTGCCTCAGATTCCACGTTAGAATGTAGGTCCTCTTTACCCGATAAGATCACAGGGCAAGGTTATGCTAAGTATACCTCTTTCGAGACGGTCCAACCATAGCCTCGAATACCAAGCTCAACTTTTTAGAAATAAAACCTGCTAGAAAGTTATAAAATTTATTTAGAATTGATGAATTTAGACTGCACATACTGTTTTATACTATACGTGACTTAAGGTTATATACTGCAAATTCATATTGAGCATCTGTTTTCTTCGTCGCTTTTTAATCACGGGAAATTTCAAATCTTTACTTTTGTTATTCTTACACTTACTTTTTCCCATTGAGCTAAATAGAGATTGGTAGAATGGTTTCAGTTATGTTAACTTCCATGCTCCTGGGAGGATGGGGATCGGGTAGAAGTACCAAATGACGTTTCGACCGACATTTTTCGGCCTTCTTGAAGCGGCAACTGCGCTGCAGTGTAATTCAGACCCTGTACCAAACACAACTAAGTACAGACTGTTAAACACTTTGCAGCGCAGTTCTCCTTGAAGAAGGCCAAAGCAGTTTTGCCTAAATGTGGGTACTTAATGCCTGGACGCCTACGACGTCATTCAGTTATGTTATTACAAATTGGAAATATCTATTTTTTCCCCCAAGATACAGTTTGTAAGCAAACTTTTGATCCCACATGGAAAATTTTATTTCATTCTTGTTCTATCAAAGTTCGTTTGAACAAAACTTGTGTGGGCTGTAATGTAACAGTTGAAATTAGTTAATATAATACTTTATGTATTAATTTCTTTACAATTTTTCTGGTCACTTTACAGTACATTTACATAATACTGGCAAGATGTAATTAGCTTAATATAACAGCTGTTAGCTTCATACCTGTTTCTTCAAGTATTTGACGGCGACAACAATTTAAAATCAACGTTTCTGTTTGAGAATAGTCAGTAAGAGAATTTTTGCTCCTATTTAACTCTCGGTATTTTGGAGATTATTAGATCTACTTTTCAATTTTAATCTCTGCAGTACTGTAGCACCAGCTGGACACGCAGTGCAATCATTTGTCGAATTTCCGTATAGTTTATCTACGCGGAGTTCAGGTTGAAATAAGTTGTTGTATCAGCCAAAAAATTTACCGAAAGCATTCAAAAGAGGCATTGTACTGAAATGTTAACTCATTAATGATATGTTCAGTACTAAAGTTAGTGTTTGGCAGCTGGGAACGGTAAATTGGAAGTAAAGTGTTAGTCAAGATCATTATAAATAAACTAAAAATAAAATAGATTACTCGAGAGTTCACATTTATGCATATAACTAAATTTGGTGCTAATTTTCTGTCCTTTTTGTCTTTATCTTAAATCTTCAGACTATGGTTCAGAATATATATTCTGGTGATGGCCAGGAAACTAAACGTAGTATACACTGTTTCACACTTCAGTAATGGACTTTTGAATTTACTCTACTGCTGTGCTAGGAAAGATAATTGATCAACTCAGAAGTGAGTGTTATCTAATAATGTGCTTCGGCCCACACGGAAGGCTCAGACACGCAACTGTCAAACGCTCACATCTCTCCAGACAGACCAGCACATTCGACCTGGCAGCCCAGCCGAGGGCTGCATATTGGATACGCAATTTCCGCCCGTCTCGGTTTTTGTACTCAACTAGGTGAATGCTGGGATGTTCCCCGCCTACCTCCTAAAAAAAGTAAGTGTTACAGACTGCAAATAACACAACGCAATTCTACGACAGATTGCTGCACTCACTACCCCCGCTAATCAATGTGATATGAACCAAGATATAAGATAATGATCCAGGCATGGGCGCCGACGTTGAGGTTGTAGCTGCTCCAAAGCAGCGTCAAGCGAAATTTACACCCTCCGGTTTATCCAGTGCTCGAAATATGTATACGTATTTCTGTTTGTGTGTGTAGTTGTTCTGTGTTGTGGATGAATGAAAGAAGACAGTAAGACCTAAAACCAGGTACCGGTCTGTTCAGGCCTACTCCTCCGAAGGACACCATGAGGGGTTACCAGGCTTAACGTCATCATCCAAAGGACGCATCAACATCAACAGTGTCGTATGTGCTCAGTCCATACGCAGCGCGGAGAGGTCTAGTCTGAACCCAGAACTTTGGTGCACTATCTGCTGACTACCTATACACTGTCGTCCGAATCATTACGATTAAAATTTCTTCCTCCGCCAGGACTCAACCTGCTTAACACCGTTCCAGGCACCGGACACCAAAAAGGTGCCGCAACCAACTGAGCCACCAGAGTGGGTCATTGGGACATGAAATGAATAATATTACAGAAGTATGCCACGTAGTGTAATACAGTCCATGACATAAACATTAATATTGATGTTAAAACCGTACAATCAAGAGGTTCATTTTTTTTTACTTATGGCTTTACGCCTCGTTGACGTCGATGTCAGTAGAGGTGGGATGGGACCGGGAACAAGGAATCAGAAGGAATTCGGCCATGACCTTTTGTAGGAAGCATCCCGGCATTCGTCTGGAGTGATTTGGGGAAACCATGGAAAATCCTAATCTGGTTGCCCGGACGGGGATTCGAATCCTCCCCAAGAGGATCACGAAAGGCATATGGCGGTCTAACTGCATATCTTTATATATATATATATATATATATATATATATATATATATATATATATATATATATATATATGTAACGGGTATCTTATTTATATTTAGAAATCCGTTCCGACCGTTAGCTACTCTTATAAAACACTACACATACTTTTACTGCAAACGACCGTGTTTTACTACTTTTATAATTGGGTCACGTTACCTCCAGTTGTCCTGTCCGCAGCTTCTATTATCTTACCGCGTTCAACCCTTTGCACTGTCAGCTTTCACCAACCCCAACTTCCGATGGAATATCCTCAGTCACATTTCTTTATACAAATAATGTCCGCCTTTACCTTCATCAAATGTAACATTTATTCAACAATAACTCTTTCCACCATTTTACATCACTTAACTGTAACTTCATACAACTACGATCCTCATAAATCATCATCCATACATTTGTGATTTATTCATAGCTCCATTGCTACATTTCAAAAATCCTCTCATCAAATCTTGAACATGCCTTATTCTCTCCATTTTCCATTAATCTTGATTATATATATGGTTTCTTTGCTATACCATCATCTGTGGTCCACTTCTCCTTGCTGCCAATAAACTCAAAATAATGTTGTTATTATAATTATTTATAAAAAACCTACCTATAATTAACTTATATTATTATAATTATCTACTTATTTACATCAGCTTGATATATGTCTGTTACAGAGGGAGGACGTTTCTTGAGAGGTGTAACATAGGTATATCATTACTAAAATTAAGGCAGTCAAAAGTCCGCTGAAAGCTACGTTTAATACTACTTAGCTGCATATTTGAGAAATCTCTCCCAATAAAAATCATTGATTGATGAATACTTAGACCTGAAGCCCAGTAAATAGTGCCAAGTAGCTCTCCATGGCGTTCTAATAGGAACATGAAGCTCCTATACTAATTAGAACAAGAAGTTGACTAGATCTAATAGGTAGCGTAGTGAAGAACAAGTAGGAAAGCCCAAGTGTACATCCTACTTTGCACTATTTGTTAAAATGTTTTAACAATTTGTTGAATCTATAACAGGAAATAAATGAGATATCTCATAAGAGGCATAGCATGATTTTGTATCGTTACTAGAGTTCAAATAACAGAGATTCATGTACTTGTTATTTATTTACATCTGAAAGTATTCGTTTAAAGTTTATGTTTTGTAATTTTAGATGATTTCCAGGTTTAAGTGATAGCTGAAGTAATTGTCATCCTTTTTATGGGCTTTCTGATTGATTGAATGCTGATACCATTTGAAGCACCTTCGTTTAGTCCATACCGTTCTCGAAACTTTGTTTAATAATATTGTTATTCTGTAGAAGTTTACAAGGAACTCTGGAAAAAAATACGTTTATATATTCGTGTTGTATGGATAAATGTTACAACTATAATATTATACACGAAAGTTAGTGGAGTGTTCTACCTAACAGCAATTGTCCTAGCACGTCATACATTTCATACCATTATTTTTATTTAAATTTTATATTATCATTTTCTGGTCAGGGTTATGACATTAAATACAATATGTTGACAAGTGAACTTAAAGGGATTTTTTTTAGTGATTAAACCATTGTTTTGTTTGTTTACTAATTCGACTCGATATAAAAACACTGATTTTTTTAGGGCACTCAAAATTTGTGATTTTCTTACTTAGATAAGAGAGTTTCCTTTTGTCTTCAGAAATGCAGTCATGAAATATAAAAAGGAAATAAGCCGGTTAAAAAATTGAAAGGAATCTTGTCATACCTATTTTTGACGGATAGTTGGTGAAACGGATTTTGCTCCCCTGTATATAAAAATATAAGAAGTTACATGTCGCAAAAATTATGGGTTAGTCTTGAAATTAAACAAAATTATTATTTTTTCCCTGTTAGGATGATATGAGCTGCAAAGACCACTAGCAAAATTCGCTTTTGAACCGCTTTTCTTTTATTGTAATTGATTCGGAAGATTTTATTTCTTGTTGTCATTGTAGAACATCTCAAAATTCTTTGAGACCTTATTCGAAACGCTTTTTTCGTGCGTTGCAAGAGATATCGACAGAACCTGGGCATGAAATCGAGCTCAATCTTACAAGTAACGAAAATTTTCGCACTTCCTCTACAGACAATTACAACAATTTTTATTTAAAATTTTTATCTTCTCCTTCAAAATAAGAAATTTAAATTTGAATAAAACGAAATATTTGCTTTTCCAATTGAGTCATTGACGTTTCGTCAGTTTTAGACGAAATATTTTATTCTAGTAGGGATTGTTAACACTATTATAGGGATTAAGAATCTTTTTATTTCATTTTTTTTTATTTAAGTCATTGGACGTGGAGATGACCCAAGGTTTAGCTCGATGCTATCTTCACAGCTGCCTATGCCACGCCGTTTTGAACAAGAGAAGAATAAAATAATTTTATTTTCTAATTAAAATAGTTATCTGAATAAAACTATACTTATTTCATATCACAATTATTCTATTCACTTCAATAAAATGCGTTACGAATGGATACTGGCGGTAAATTCGATGGCTCGGCAATTCTCGGTGAGTCCGATGATGACCGAAGAGTTAGTTGTACTTGTTGCCAACACTGCTCTCCTTGGCTAACCAAGAAGTTTCAAATAAACAATTTCATTTCATATTATTTTCACTGCTAATAGGAAGCATAAATTTCAAAAAATAACTACATTTGAGTTTATTTACACTGTTGTTGTTAAATGGAAATTAACTGCGATGCCAGCTGAGTGGTAATTGTTTGTTGTGAAAGTTACTGTATAAAAATACGAAAGACTGAGATAAAAAATTATAAGTGCAACATTAAATTTACATATTACTTTTTGTTTATTTACGACAACTAAATGCATAAAGGAGAAAAGCATCCAATGTTAACACTGCATTCTGTGTAGCGTCACAACCTAAGAATTTTTTGACAGAAGATAAGAAACATGAAAGTTTATAAAGATCTCAGTTAAAGTTTACACTGACGAAATATATTAATGAAATAAATTATAGTTATTCGTTTTTTGAAATTATACTTTACTTAAAAAGTTTTTCATCACCATTTCAAAATAAAATACAGCTTTTTAATAGGGAGACGTTAAGTAGATAAAAACAGCTATTTAAAAACACTCTTGCAAAATACTCCGAGAGTATAATCACAGACCGTTTACTCATATCAGGAAAAAAACTAATAAAAAGATAATAATTAATCGTTTATAGTTTTTCCTTAGAAATTATTCTAGAACAAATTGCCACTCGTCATTACCGATGAGCGATTAAATTAGTTTAATATAGGGTTACCAGACGTCCCCGTTTCCCGGGGACAGTCCCCGTATTTAGCTCTTTGTCCCCGGACAGATTTCGTCCCCGCAATGTCCCCGGATTTTTACTGTTGACCCCAGAATTTTTTTAAAAATCTAGATATACTTTTTTAAAAGCCCTGATTTGCTAATGTATTCGTTTAAAGAAATAAATCAATGAAATTTCTTCTCTAAAGGAATTTGTGTCAAAATAAAGTAGATGGATGGAATGAATCCAGTGTTGGTGTTTGCTCAAGATGGAATTAATTTTATTTACATTTTTCTAACAAAATGGTCCCATATGTTCAGCTTCACTACTTAGTAGAACAGTATTTGTGTCTTCCTGGGGGTAACACATCTGTAGAGAGAGTTTTATCCTCAATGAACATGATGTGGACATCACAGAGCGTCAGAATGAGTACAGAAACAGTTCAAGCTACGCTAACTATATTAACGAACTTTTCCATGACTTGCCGACAATTTTCCGGCAGACAAGATCTTCTCAAGAAGGTTCATTCTTCTGAGAAATACCAATGACAACAAGTTGGAGGTAAAATCAGGTACCATATCATTGCTATGCCGGTTGTCGTTAGGGCGCTAATGACCCCGCTGTTGACGCGCCCTTAAACCTCAACAACAACAACAACCAACAGGTACCATATCTTTTAAAATACGAAATATATAACAATGACAAATATGTTTCTTTTAAGTTAACCCAACCTTTAATCATCATATAACTTATAAAAGTGCACCGCATCATTAGGACAAAAAATGCCGAAAGCGTCCCCGGATTTTGGTGAAAAAGTGCTGAAGCGTCCCCGGATTCGGAGAAAAAATTCTGGTAACCCTAGTTTAATATAAAAATCGAGAAAGGCAAACTCTTCTTCTTTCTGCAAGCAAATGTAACGGTGGTGGTGGGTTGGAAAAACGGGTATACAAACTTGCCGCGTGCATAATTAATCCGGTGGTTTATGTACTCACTCGACGCACTTAATTGTATAATGAAGACATTGCTGTAGAAATGTCTGTGAAACCTAACTAATGTCAGGAAACCAAAGCGAGTAATTTGGGAGACCTTAAACAAAGCGGAACGGGACAGATTAAAAGCAGGTGGCGCCGCTGAAGGCATTATACCGCCTACAAGCCACCGACCCCGCTCTCCACCGCAGCGGCAGCAGCGTAAAAGGTTTTTAAAACAAGTTTACGGCAGTTGCGATAACCAGTCAAGTGCATTAAAGCACTCAGCGCCGTGGGCAGGGCTACTCGTGTGAGCGGGAGGACGAGGCCACAATTACCCCCGCTTCATAACTCACCCTCTGTCAGGAGAAAGCGTTCGGGCCAACCCGGTCCATAGTGTCAAGCTTGCATTTCGCCACGCGCAATTTGTGTTGGTATTAATTTATACTTTTTATCTACATTCGTCTGTAATACTACCTACTGATTCTTGTGAGCGAGCGGTTTACGGAGGACGAGGTTTCAAATCTCCATCCGGCCATCCAATTCTCGGTTTTCCGTAATTTCCAGAAATTACTCCAGGCGAATGCAGGAAGACAGATTTTTCATAAATCAGTTGAACAGGAGAAACAAGAAAGCGATTAGAAAAGGTTGCTAGAAGAGTGGGAAGAAATAGTGAAGGGAATGGTACTAGCTAAGGCAGCTTGTAGAAGGATCAAACAAAACTTTATAAGAATCAAGAAAACATTCTAGCAGCTTAAGTTAATAAGTGAGAGCCAGTCGGTGGAAGGAATATATATAGAGAAACTGAATGGTAGGATAGCCCTGAACAATACTGAGTTGGAAAACGAGAAATATTTTGATAATCTTTTTAAAGACAGAATTTGAGATATCTTCGAAAGATTTGATCGAAAATAAGAATTGAACAGATTTCCGTGTAACCTCGACAACAAGGAATCAAAAGATTATTCTAACTCATCCGAAAGGCCTTGCGAAGGAAAGCTACGAAATTGAATAAAACATTATTTTCACACTACCGAACATAGAACAAGCTGTAAAAATTATTACATATCAAGTGCTTGTGAATTACTAAGTAGGATAATATACCGAAGAATGGAAAGAGAGGAGATATTGAATGAAGCTGAGTTTGGGCACCAGGATATAAGAAAATCTAGCCGTTAACATTAATATTAGAAGTCGCTCATGAATACCCGGGCAATTTAGTACTTAACTAACACTCTCCGTTAATATTTGCAGTTAATAATTTTAAATACGATTAATCTTTTTCACAAACTGACATTTAAAATCTACGATTTTAGTGATTCGTTTTAATAAATCAGCACAAATGTGAACCCTCGAAAACAAAAGTTATTTACGACTAAAAAAATTAAACTTTTTTTTTAGTTTGATATAGTTGAACAGAATCTCTATTTAAGTAATAGTTTCTTCTTCTGTTACAGCTCTCTGAAGCTATGATTTTTCATGGTAATGATCTGAATTCTATAAAACTTTATATGTGGCAGTTTATATTAATGTTTTTAATCTGTTGTCATTGTGATTAAAAAAAAATCTCTTGTATGATTATTTCTGGTGGTTTCATAAAACGAAATTTCTCGTAAAGCAAAAATATACGTATTCGCTTTAAGAAGGCAATATAGTAATTTAGTACCGTAGTCTAGTAACATAGATATGAATTTGTTGCATTGCTTAACCCAGACAGCACCCATAGTTTAATGCCATTCAACTACCATGCTAAATTGTATTGAAATTGGTCGGATGCTAATCTCAAATTCCGCGTGTTATGTTATAGTTAATTACTAAATTGATTTGTTTAATCAGCTGGTAGTTGAGCGGTACGGCTCGGGCGTGACTTTTGGAATGACTCGCGTTCGATTCCCCGTCAGATCGGTTTTCAATGGTTTCCCAAAAGTCGTGGATGGCACCTTCAAAAATTCCATAGCCAAATTCCTTCCTTTCCCTCCACATCATATTTCGGCTTAATGACCTCGATACCTTCACCTCTGGTAAACATATGCTTTCCTAACAACAGAAGAACACTATTGCTCTCCGTGGTTCCGATTTCACGTTAAACTGTATGTACACAGCTTGTTGAGTAAGCAGTAACACTCTGTACTCGCATTCGGGAGGACACAGGTTCGAAGCCCCGTCTGGTCATCCAGGTTTGTGTTTCCCATGGTTTGACTAAATCACTCCTAGCAAATACCAAGATGGATCCTTCAAAATACCACGGTCGAATGCCTTCCCATTGTTTGACCCAGTCTGCTCCAGCCTCTAATGACCTCGACGTAGACGAGGCGTAAACGCAGAAGAAAACGAAAAAAAATGTAGGCAGATTAGATTTATTGGGTAAGATCAGGCGGCTGCTACAGAGACAATTTGTGCAACCGGTAAAATAATATCTGTCATCAGGTGATTAACATCATCCGAAATTGTTGTTACTTTAATTTTATTTAATTATGGCTTGGTTAAGCAGAAACATAAACGTATCACCTTTCCGCTTGGTGTTTAATACCATATTCGAAGGAAATAAAAACATGCAAGTGAAACGAAAATAAAAAGGAAATTCCACCAGCGGGAACATTTTCATGAGGCTTGTCTCACACGTTGCTTTTAAATAAGTCTGAAATCCTCTCTTTTCAGTGGCGGAGAGATATGGTGTCACCAGAGAATCGTTACTTCACACCATTCTGCTGCAGCAAGAACATTCAACGAGTATAAGGCGGTACCAAAAAAAAAAGGGGGGAGGGTGGGACCTACTGGAATGAAGAGGAGTGGTAGTGGAAGGCTTAGCGTCGGAGGAAATAAAGAACGTCTCTTCTCTCGTCTGCAGTATCGCACTGGATCTCCAGTTGTGTTTGAGAATTCGCGGCATAAATTTGTATTAGGTGCGGCGGAAGGTAATAAATCTCCGCGGCGTGGCCAGCTCTTAAAATGGGCTTATCTGCCGGCCGGAAGGGCGAACAGGCGCGAATGGCTGCGCTCCTAAATCACACCACGTTCCTCGATTAACGCGCAGCCAACTGCGCAGCGCGAAAGAAACTAAGACGCCGGGATAACGCGTAATCGTTCCTTTGGGGTATCCGTAATTAACAGATCTGGCGCCTTACGGCAACCATAGAGGAAAAAATATTTTCAAAACAAATTGTCTTTTAATTTATGTGGTTTAATGAAGACAGTGAACTTAAAATATACAAAATTTTGCTGATTGGTCCTAAGCAGCTACGAAGCTAAGAATAGTATTAACATTATTTTACGTTTTTAGAGAATATACAAATTTCATTCTATAGGTGTTAAGTTAAAATAATAACATTCAAATTTTCCCCCAATGAATAACATTATTATCTGTCTCTTACAACTAAAAATTATGTTTCTCTTTAATTGGGTATTTTTCTCTCTTGCTGTCGAGGTCCTGGCACGATTTCGGGAAACCATGGGACACCTAAATCTGGATGGCTGGAATGGGATCACTTTCATTGGAATGCTGCGTTCAAATTTCGCTGAACTTTTATGTAGTTCTTTTAGGAAGATATTAAGGAGTTGCTTTCCTCGATATTATATGCATATTTACTCGTAATGAATTTCGCACAGTCCTTTGTGCTCTTTGACTGTAGCTCGGTATTTTCTAAAGATCTACAGATATTCCAGAGATTGACATTAATAACATAGGTAAAAATCTTACTTCCAAATTCTGACCTCATCCATCTTTCGGCTCTCAACTTGACTTTCAGCTTGTGAAACAAACTAAGAACAAAGAATCTAGTATAACTGGAGATTCTTAAATCCAAAACATACAGCAGACAACGATAACTGTGGCAGAGATTAAAAAGCATTAATTAGATTTAATAACCTCGAAATATGCCATTTTAAAAAAAACCAAAGCATATGAGCATCTGGATAGATTAGAGTTGAGCAGTCAATAAGGGCAACAAAATGTTGTTACGAAATACAAAGCAAAGAGAATAGAAGTCTTATTAACATTTGCTAACGACGGACTAACTACTCGCTGTATCAAACTGGAAAGCTGAAAAACTGCTAGGAATGAAGGAAATTTTCATAGCATTAACTGTGCGATAATTTATATTTATTTTTATTTATGCCTTGTTTTACCAACTCATTTCCGCTGATTAACTTTTCTTTGCTGTTTAATTTTTGAACAAGCAAATTGTGAAAAGGAATATGGCAGCATATTCGAATTACAAACCATTTATCTTTAACTAATACCATTCGGCATATATGAAGAGATAATAATGTCTTGTATGATACTACATATTGTTGTAAACGGTTGATGGCAGACTATATATTGATTTTCGCTACTTGTGTGGTACGATGGATGTGTATCAATACTTAAGAAAAGATAAAATTTATTTTATATATGATAGCCGATAATAATAATGATGCGTATGGCATTATTTGCTCGAATATCACATAGTAGTTTGGCCACCGACTGACTGAGTTTCAATTTACCGCATTTATCAGCCTCTATCATGGTTAACTAACCTAACTCGGTAATCCTACTGAGTTCACTGGATCCGAACCAAGGAAGCGTTCTGGTGTTCTTCACATTACGCTGCAATATGTGATAGAAGTGAAGGTAGGATTAAGAGCCTTTGAAAATCCTCGCTGAGACAGGAATTCGAGCCCGGGAGATTTCGATTTCCAGTCAGACGCCTTACCAGTGCGCTTTTTTAAATATTTTTTTGGCTTATGGCTTTACGCCTCGTCGACGTCGAGGTTACTAGAGGCGGGAAACCGAGCGTGGTGGGTGAGTGGTTAACGCTCTGGCCTCGGATTCTGGAGGACGCCGATTCGAATCACCGTCCGGGCAACCAGATTTAAGTTTCCTCAAATCTCTCCAGGCGAATGCCGGGATGCTTACTTCAAAAAGGCCATGACCGAATTCCTTCCCGTTCCTATCCTCCCAGTTCTTTCCCGCCTCTAATGACCTCGACGTCGATGAGGCGTAAAGCAATAAGTAAAAAAAAAAAAATAGGCGAGAAAGGATCGGGCACATAGAAAAGGAAGGCTATGGCCTTTTTGTAGGAAGCATCCTGGCATTCGCCTGGAGTGATTTGGGGAAACCATTTAGAACGCAAATCTCGATGCCCGGACGGGGATTCGAACCGACGTCATCCTGAATGCGAGGCCAGAACGTTAACCGTTCACCGACCACGCTCGCTATACAAATAAAGGATCCAAATATATTGTGTTCGGCAGTGCAATTTTACGTTGTTTAAACTGCCTTGCTCCCTGGGTGGATGGAAATACACTTCAACCAGGTATGGTATACACGCTCTACTAGGCACACTAGTTCGGATAAATCACAGGTAACTGAGGTTTCCTCGAAGAAGATGGCCGAGGAAGTTCAACGGAAGCGGCCTCCTTCCCGCGAGAATGGAAACTATTCATTTGGGTCGCGGAAAACTGGGATTACACCTTAAGTCGTTTTGCCTTCCCAAGGGGAACAGATTCGTAAGCACCACAATTCACTTAATAAGAATGTGTCCTTTATATATTTCTGGTAAAAGATGAATTTGTTCTTTCTTTCCATAGACTCTCACTTACACTTTTGATGGTTACTGATTCTGATATGTATGTTAAATTCAATGTCTATTCCAAAATAGTCCGTCACGATAGTTCCTTTAGGCACAACACTGTCGATGTTCGAGCACGGAATAAAATCTGAGACCAACAGAAAGCTATTTACAATAAAATACCTCCTGTTGTGTAAAAATCTCAGAAATGACATGGCCATCTTTCTTGCTGTTAACGAAACAATCATAGAGTCTATTTATAAACGTTTCTCGGGAAACAAACCGAGTAATATTATTATTGATGCACAATATTTCGGCGACATTAAACTCCGTCGCCATCTTCAGGTGCAGATGGCGACGGAGGTTTGTCGCCGAAATTTTGTGCGTCAATAATAATATTACTCGGTTTGTTTCCCGAGAAACGTTTATAAATAAACAATGCCGAGAAAAATTGCATTTATTTACAATCATAGAGTCTACTTTTTTCATAGAGTTTGGTGGATGTACTAACATAAATCTAGCCTCATCTGTGATTCTCAATGGCCTGGAATGTGATGGGAACGGAAGGTGTCGGGACTTAGAATTGCAGTGATGTATAGCTCTCCAGGCGACGAGTGGGATATTGTTCCGAGTGTCAATAGCACCGCGGCGCACGGGACCGTTGGAGCTTTCAGTCACGCGAACACGCCATTTGCGAGGCTGATATCGCGTGTCGCCAAATGAGTGTTCCGCTCCGATACAAAGTGTTCTGGGACGAGACATTCCGAGACTCGCGCACAAACAGTCCGTATCTCGCAGGCTACATGAGTAGCTCGTGTAGGTAGAAACGTCTTCATTTCTGAGTGACGATTCTGAAGATAAATCAATGGCGATAATCATTTTACATATCATTACACTTTATTCGTTTGATGTTGTGCAGCAAACTCTATGTCTATAATATTTGTATCAGGTTTCAAGTATAAGAATTTTTTTTTTTGGAGTGACTGGTAATTAGCTTCAGGCGGCAATGCAATCTGCATCTGTCTAAAAGAGAAACAGAATTACGGAGGATTAAAGACGCCATTCATACAGAGAAAGCAATTGTTTCAAGAGTTGGTGGTAAGCATAGGGAACTCTGAAAATTTCAGCTGCATTAGGAATCTATCAGAAAACTTCTCGATGCACCGTTTGACAACTTGCAATGAACCACCAGAACACTCTCAAAGATAGCAGTTTTTGTTTGCTAGCACCATCCAGCTAATGTCAACAGGCGTTAAGATGTAGTAAGCGTGCCCGATGCTTGACTAGAAGTTTGATTCCTGGTGACGAGAATTTTTCACCACCGTTGTTCGCACAACCATGAAAATACTGTTATCGCTGGTTGAAGATCGTTCAGTAATGATACAATTAGCTATAGCGAAATAAAGAAAATCTGTTGATTATTTTGAGATTCAATTATATTTTGAAGTAATATCAACATGGTGTGATAAACTGCATCTTGAATCAGAAATGCAAAAAAATTAAGGTAAAGTGCATAACGGAAACAGAGAACCTATTTAATCATGAGTGTAAATAAGTTTTCGAGTTCTTGAAAATGTTGTTTCCCTGGAGTATTTGGATGTTATAGTACACAGAAACATGAAGAACGATTATCACATACTTGTAATATTGCTGGTACAGATAAAGCCAGAACACAATTCATACGCTAAAAGATGAAGAGTTTTAACTTATAAGTAAAATATATAGCATATTTCCTTTTCTACAATATTGTACCGGATATGCATCTCAAAACACTGACTAACAGAAGAAGTTTATATCACTGTTTACCACAGTTCTTACGAACGTTTCATAGGATTAATACAGAGGTACAGGTGAGATTATCTTGCAGACACAGACGCAATTTCAGATTGTTGATTAAGTATATCTAAATTTATGACAGGGAAGGTAAGAAAAGAGAAATAAGATTTCATAGTTGAAGTATTCCTTTTTATCTAACGTTGTTTGGATCTGCATTACATTGAGAAGAGAAGAGTTCTGATGTAATGCACCCTCTGTCACATACATCTGCAGAAGACTGATATAGATTCTGCAGTGTGTAACCCTTAATTTAATACGCAGCACAAAGTCTGAAAAGCCCTAACGGTAATAGACAGCGATGGTAAAAACAAGCGAGGTAGTGATCACATTTAAATACCGAGAAACCAGTAATATCAAATAGTATTCACAATAGTCTTAACTTTGACAAAGAAACTTTCTTGGCGAAAACAATAATTAATTTTAAACTAGGGAAATTTTAATTAAAGATCAGTAAACAGGGTAATTATGTAATTCTGAAATGGAAGGTCAATGAACAGTGTATTGTAGACCTAAACTTTATAGTCGAATAGTAAAATATATTTCTACTAATACTGCGGTAAATGTTACAGACAGAAAAATGAAGAGGTTTTTACATAAGTTAACAATAGTCTTCGAATTACGATGCCGTTTAAAACCTGGTACAGCTGTAAGAATGAAGTCTTTAATATGAATCTTATACTGATGTTGCTATTACCTTCTTGCAGAATGATTGTCCTGTTATTATCATTTTAATTATTTTCTGATAAAAAAATATATTGATTGTGAACTAAAACGTTATTTTAGTAAGGAAGAAGAGAGCTAAATGTTTCGCTCTTTACGTACATGTATTCTAGGTCGTAATTTAAATCAATGCACTCAGGAAGTTAAATCGATTGTATACAAATCACTAGTACGTCCTCACTTAGAGTATTGTTGTTCTGTGTGGGGTCCCCATCAAAAGGGGTTAATGGAGGCCTTAGAGAAGGTCCAAAGAAGAGCCGCCCGATTCGTGACAGGTATATATAGTTGGAGGGAAAGCGTAAGTGCGATGTTGAAGGAGTTAGGTTGGGAAGACCTGGAACACCGAAGGCGTTGCTCTCGACGGAAGCTAATTGAAAAATTCACTACAGACGTGTTTCGGAATGACAGCCAGCAAATATTGCTACCAGCAACATTCATATCTCGAAATGACCGCGAAAATAAGATAAGAGAAATCAGGGCCAGAACCGATTCATTTCTGTACTCATTTTTCCCACGAGCGATTAGGGAATGGAATAGAAAGGATTTACCTGGCGAGTAAACTTAAAATCCGACAGGAGTAGCTTTCGATAAAGCACTCCAGCCATCCTGATCTGGGTTTTCCATGGTTTTCCCGGATCACTCCACGCGAATGCGGGGATGGTTCCTCACAATAGCCCATGGGCGCCTCCTGCCATATCCCTTATAACCCTTCCAAACCATAACCCTTTTCGACAGGTGCAATGCACCCTCCGCCACACACTTTTAGTGAATCGCGGAGTAATAATAGTAAAGTAGAAGTAACAATTACAGAAGTTTAGTTATTTGCATTACTTAATGTTATATATTATTACTGAAAGAGTATTCTAGGTTATAATCCCTTTTTTCCTCTTCATACGTAACCAAAATCAATATATGAGGTACTATTTTGAAAATTAAATTATCTGCTTCTGGTGTATTATTAATTTGAAATTGTATTGTTTGTTTATAAATCGAAGTTCCAATCCTAGTGTGCAGAACGGATTCAATATTTCAACTAATACCTTACATATTTTAATTACTACCTCAACAAATTTTGAAACTTACAACAATTTCTGCAATAACATGTTCTTGCAAGGAAATGTTTTTCATGGTACGTTGGAAACGGAATTAAATTTCATTACTAAATTTCTAATGCTTCGTCGCATTATATTCGCAAGAATAATACAGAATCGAAAACCATTTCGTATAATTTGATTCTAAGAAGTGCGAAATTTCTACACTGGCTTACAAGTTCTATAGTAATGAAAATCGCGTTGGATAAAACCTGGAAGGACTGATCGTAAAGTGTATACATTTAATTCACATGTAATTCTTTGTGCTAGTTATTTGGAAAAAAATTCTATGGGCTGCTTCAATAGCAGATATAAATAAATCCTGTGAGAATCAGGGAGTGCGGCAAGCTGACCCTCGGGAATGAGGGGGAATTTATTAAGCAGCGAACTAAATTAACGGCCGAATAAGAGGGGGATGATTGATGGCTATCGACTTGTAATCACAGCGACGATGAGGCTGCCCAACCTGGGCTGCTAAATGAGGCTACTTCACGATTGATGACACTGATTTAGGGCAAAGGTTGTGACAGACACTTCATCACCTTTGATACATAATTAAGGTTAAATTATTTGCTGAAAGAAAGTCTGTTTTGTTCCAGAGAGATAAGGTTTGCTATTATAACTTTGATGCATTACACTAATTACAGATTTTTTTAGTAACAAAATTTAGTTTTCAACTTTTAATGAAATAGAATCATTTAATTTGTAATAAGCATACCGTTCAACTGACGTTACTTAACTACTTCCTTTTATATAAAATACATTAAACTTATTAATGAAAAATCTTAATGATAATGAAAGTTAAATGTTGAAACTGCAATATGAAAAAATAAAAATTTTCAAGTTCTTAATAATCAGTAGGCTACTGAAATATTTTCGTGCTTTCAAAAATATACTATTCTACCTTAGCACCAAGTTTAATAGAAATCCAACGTCTACCAATTGTTGGTAATACAATAAAATACTTTCATTTTCATGCAGCAGCAAATTAGTAGCTTTAAAATACTTGTTTGTACATATTAAGTACAACTTTCATGTAAAACAGCAGAAAATAGTGAAGCATTTGACCAATAGTTACAATTCAAATATAATTGCTGAATTAATTGCTATTAAATTGTTTAAAATATTTCACGGGCCATGCTGCAAGATAAAAAATATTAATGCATATTTAATAAACAATATCATTATCTTCTGCGAACATGCTATCGTGAAAATGGTTGAAACATAAATAAATATCAAATTTAGTCACCATTCTTCTTAATATTTGCGATTTTTTTTCCTCTTTACGCACAACTTTACATTATCACCAGAGGTATCTTTTCACTTAAAACTGCAAAAAATTAATGTACATTGTCTTGGTGACAATGTCGCTGTTAGTCTCCAGTTTCCTTTTAGTTAATTATTACACTAATCTCGTAACAGAGCAGTAGTAAATAAATAAAAATCTCCCAATATATCAGTCAGAAAAATAAAAAACTATTTTTTTTAAATTTTATTTTGAAATGAAATGAGATTTTAATTGTTGTCGTAATGTTTTTTTTATCTAAAGACTTTCCAAAAAAATACTTTCTTCCATTGTCACTAAGCAATGTATTTCCTAGAACCCAATGTTTCACAAAGAAATAATTATGTTATCTACCGCCAACAGAATTTTTGTCATACGGAAGAAAAGATTTTAACGATAATCTCCACCGTGTCACTGAAATATGTTTCATAATCAATTAAATGAACAAATTCCGCACAAAGTTGTCTTGTACTCAAGGACTGCAGCAACAATATTGTTAGTGAAACGAATAAATTTAAATTACAGACGAATGAAATTTTTAAGAGGAAAACTTCATGAAACATAATACAGCTTGTTTACTTTAAACGATTATTAATTAGACTTAACTATTAACTTGCAAGAAGTGTAAAGATTATTGCCTGTGTAAGGATCAACAGTAACTCTATTGATTTGTCATATATTTAAAAGCGAGACGGAACTCTGAGAGAATTTGTTACAGGGAAAAGTTTAGCGAAATACTTATCACGGCAATCAATGACCTATAGGGAGTAATTCAAAGTTCCAAATTAATATTTTCTATAGGAGACGATATCCGGTGAAACGATTCAGTGTAATTACTTATACATTTGATTTAGATAATAACCCTATGTTCGAATTTAATATCTCTTAGTCCAGGAAGATTCACAGATTAAGTTATGGATTATATTTTTGTTCTTTTTTAGATTTCGTTAACTTAAATCCGAATGTGTATATGCAAACAAAAATATTAATATTTTCATTTAGTTACATAGCTACTAAATTAAGTGCAAATGGACGGTCACAGCTTTATAATTTCTTCGGATTACTTATCTTAGAAATCTGGTTTCATTACGCACACCTTGCCAATTTTTAACATCATAAACAGAAGAGAAAATTGCCTAAAATCCTCACATCGAATCAGATATTCATTTCTTAAAGTTGTACGGAACGAAAATAAAAATTATAAATTAAAATAACTAGATATGTACTTAGGAGAATTCCGCGATGTATAATCAATCATCTAGTTGTAATTGTGTTGCTGGTTGAGTTCCCTACTGTAATTATGTCAGTAATATTTACATTTAATACAGTGATTCTGAACTGTATCAAGTCAGGAAAACATTCTTCGTATGAACATACTATAACGGATCTTAAACTATAATTTTTAGAACCGGTAAATGGTGAGCAAGAATTTCTGCAAAAAAATAAATAGTATTTTGCACAGTTATCAGGAATTCAAAATGATTATTACAGTATAACGGTGAGTTATTAATCTCAAATACGTTTCGTATAAGGTAGGATATTTTTCTCACCTGTGTATCGTATGTGGAATCCTTATAACATAATGCGATTTGGGAATTTTGTGGTGCAGTGTTCAAGGAACTGCAGAAAGACATGTCAGTTTGCTCTTGGCGCAGTTATTGGGTTACTAGTGATTCGGAGGCTCGTATAAGCGTGACCATTGCAGTAAACATTTCACGACCGTTTTACAGCTGGCGATACGTATCTCACCTTGCTAGCAGAGGGCCTGACATAGCTGATAAGAGGAACATCTGCCTTGCCTGATGCTGACTGAATTTCTTTACTAGTCAATTCCATTTTCACTTCTGCTTCGCTACCATTCGTATTTGAGAATAATGCCCGAATCGCATATGTCCGTCTATTACCTAAGACCTCACATACAACAAGATTCCTCGGTACATCATTGATTTCTCAGGCATCGTAGAACTTCGCTGGTTAATTAAAGTGCTATCTCCTTTCGCATTAATTTTCATACTGAATCATCAGAAATCCGGAACATTAAGGACATATAGTTAACATTTAGAAGTCAGCTTCTTGAAATAATACTGTTTCGAAAGTACTTCACAATGAATATGATATCATTTTTTTACTGATTCTTATGATTCTAAAATTATAGTCTAATAATCAAGCATATTTTAAACGATTGGTGGAAATCTCTACTAGAAAATATGATTCTGAATCAGTAAAAGTCGAAATTATTTTTAATTAACAATTATTCAAAGAAGCTGTTGGAGCGTCTATTTAGAATTCTATTAGAAACTGTCATTTCTTGACAGAATACTACCGTGAAATTTCCAGAAGCTGAAATGACAGTGGTGTGTGTTATCTTAAAATTCCTCCATAAGTAAACCCAAGGAAGATTTTTGTTTATTAGTTCCACTCGTTGTGTGTATAATTAAGGTCTCATTCTCAAAGATACAGCTAGCTTCCTTGCTTATGATATTAGAATAGTAATACGGTACATATCCAAGTGATTGTGGAGCTAATATAATTGTTTTTAAATGCGTAATTAAGATTCGACTTTGCAGGTAAGACGATATTTCAGAGTTATTAACTACAAAAGTATCGACCATTTTTTAAATCTTAGGATTTTTTATGTGACAATTTTAATTTAAGTGCAAACCTTCGTCTAGTTTCCACTTATATCCTGGGTTTCTTGACAAAACTTGGCAGTAACGAACAACCGTTTGTGTCTACGTAAAGTTCGGTCAACACGTAACGTCTTGATGGACGCTTTACTTGATCAGGTAAAACGTATCAGACAAAACATTGTATGTGGACAGCAAAACGGACGTTTTACCTGAACTGAACCAAGACAGACGACTTACAAAAAAAGGATTGGAGGGAGCATTGTTTTCGGTCTTGACTGACATTTTCCCTTCGGTCCTTAATCATCACTCAGCTTGTGCAGAGTTAAAATAACGATTTAAAAAATATAATAATTACGCGGCTGACTTTCCGAATCTACGACAGCAGTCACATGATTCGTTTACGGAATTAATTGTTTCCTAGTTAACCTTGTATACAAGTTAAAGTCAAATGACTACAGTGACCGAGGCAAGAAAATCAAGCAAATGATTTGATTGATAAAGGAAGAGTATCTTGCAGATATATAGGAAAGGGATATGAAAAAAATTATCAATTCTTTTCGTTCAGCGTTACCCTGCCAAAAAGAGCAGAAGATGGTTGTTGTACTGTTTTAACTTGTTACATAGCGATAAATCCACCTTCCTAAGGAACTCTTCAACTCTCAATACTGCAACTATCACCTCTTGACAACCACCTTACGTCAGTGAGTAAAAGTAATTTGTTGAAAGTTTCATCATTTACTTCACATGACTTCGCAAACAGACGAGAATTGAGAGGATGAGCTTTCATTTTATTTATTGACCTGATTTTTAGTAGAGCATTCCTATTTTATCCTGTACAGTTTAATTGATCCTCTTTAGTATTAATCGACCCCCATTCGACCCCTCTGTATTAATCGATACCTGGAGATCTCTTATTGACCCCAAGGGATCGGTATCGACCACTTTGGGGACCCCTGTTCTAGACCATTTTTACTTTTTAATCTCATCAGACATAACCACTAAAAGCAATTCTTCATCCATGCTTTTATTAAAACTGAATCAAAGACGGAAGTTAAAAACGTCAGCATGTGGACACGAGTTTTTGTCAGTTTTATTTGACGTTTTGCCTGATCAAGTAAAACGTCTGTCAAGACGTTAAGTGTAGACCGGCCTTAATGCAGACATTCGTTGTTCGCATTTTCGTTAGATTGTTGCTAAGTACTGTGAACATTTCTTTGTAACCTTTTTATATACATAAATGTCCTTGTATCATATACTAACTTAAAAAATTACAATGTGGGACTCCACATATAAACCAAAGTGCCAAGAGTAATGGTATAGGATGATGCAAATGTCTATATGACGGTAGCACCACGGAAGAAACGTATAAATGTGTCGTGCGGTGATGGAGCTTTCATTTGTACTCGCGTGAGTTGTGTGAATGTTTTCCGACGTGTTTATGGCTGCATGGCAAAAATTAACTGACATTGAACGCAGGATGGTAGTTGGCAATAGACGCATGGAGTATTCTTTTTTGGAAATTCAACATTCCTCCATTCACAGTATCAAGAGTATACAATTAATATGGAATTTGCGACATTACTTCCCATCATAGATGACGCAGTGACCGATCACATCCACTTTATGACCGACACCAGCGCTGTCTGCTTCGAAATGTCATTTTTCGACGAACTGGAAACAATTCTTCAAAGAATAGCAACACTAAATGTGGTACGGACGATCCGTGCGGAGAGTACAACCAAATTTGGCGTTGGTGTGATATGGTAGCAGAAGACCGACTCGTACGTTAGCATAACGCCATCGCCTGGGCTCGTGATATTCGTTGTATCGTTGAATAAGGTTGCGTGGTCAAATGAGTCACAATGCCAGTAGGTGAGAGATAGTGGGAGGCTCGACTCCACGAGGCCATTCACCCAGGTTGTCAGGAATGTACAGTGGAAGCTGGTGGTGTCTCCATCCTGGTATGGGTTATGTTTACATGGCATGGCCTGGACGTCTGGTCAAAATGCAGCGATCATTGACTATAAACAATTATGTTTCGACCATTTTGTAACCATTCATGTTCGCAAACAACAATGGACTTTTCCAGGACGACATGGGACCTTGACACCGGCCAAAATCGATTAGTTTAAGAACACTGTGGACAATTCCAGCGAATGATTATCGCCTCACATTAATCCAATCTAACATATCATGCACAAGCAACACGTCCCCATTTATGGTCGGCTGTAGAGAAAACAAGACTGAATATTTCTTCAGGAGAGTTCCAACAACTTGTTGAATCAATGCCACGTCGGATTATGAGGTTCCCACACGATTTTATGTGGTATCGTAAGAGGTTTGGAAATTCAGTGTAGTTACAGCTACTGTTCTTCAGAATTGTTCCTCTTTCAAAACACTTAAAATCTTTAAGCAAAATTATCTGTCCATGGTTTTATTTCATCTGAAAGTCCTCTTTATTGACTTTATTCTGTTCTACTAAAGTGAATATGTTTCACATAAAATAATTCTTGTTCTAGATTTTGCTTTAGTTTAATACGTAAAGTTCACTCTGCTATGTTTTCCTCCATTCATCGTTACTACTATGTAGCGTCCTCGAAATAATTCTATCTTCCAACATTCAACTTTCTTCTACCTCTTTGTGTGGATAACTTCAGCATGTTACAGTAATTACCTGGAATTCACTGTTCTGTTACCGCAAAATGGTACCGTCATTCTTCTGTCATTTACGTTTAAAAACACAAAAATAAGTCTTATTCGCAGCTAATATTTAAAAATTTGCCATTCTTCTAAAATTAATTTATATGACGTCACACCTCTCCAAAAATGACTTTCTTTGTCTTTAATAATTTGATTTCTCATAAACCTTAACAACTGACGATGGCCATGAAGTATTTTTCTGTAGAATGGGATACTTATAAAAATTCTTATAAAACAAGATTTGAAATTGCATCAACAATGGTGAATTCTTTTCCTACAGGTTTTTAAAACTTGCAACTGCCTTGTTGCGTATGCATTGTCATCCAGTTTCGGTAAATTCATCCTGTACATTCCTGCTGCTGAGTCAAACTTTCGTATGATGCTAAGGTTTTTAGTTGAGCATATTTAACGTCCAACGCAATTGAATAAAATGAGATAGAAAGAAAACATTGCCATCATTCTTTGTATGATCTGGAGTACACAATTTGTATTGATAGTTAAATGTTGTAAACATTTATGACCCTTTAATAAATATAACTTGCTGCATTTGTTTTTCGTGCAGATGCCTGGTTAAAAAGTAAAAAAATGAGCTTTTCTTGAAGACTGTAGCTTATTTAATGAGTGCTGAAGGAAAACACAATTATGTTTCACCATTGGATAAGACGCTTCTTGCAAATAAATTTTGAACGAAACTGTTGTGCAGCTACAAGCATCCGTTTCAAAAATCCACTTCCATGATACTGTCCGAGTGATATGGCTGAAATTATTCCATTTTTCATTATGACGGTTTTGTGTATGATTTTTCTTACTTCTCATCAACAACTTAATGGAACTTAAATGAACATTAAATAGTACTAGCTAGTAGTTGAGATAATTACATTGTTTTAATTTACAGGATTTTACTGTCCTAATAGCTCCGCAATCAATTTGATTAACTAACCTTCGCCTGTAAACCCAACTGATAGGAAGTAACGTTTTCATTTAGGACATCGAAAGGTTGGTAGCAATTAAAGGCGTGAAATAAGAAGTGTCTATAATGGTGCTTCGCGCCAAGAAAGCTAGAAAAAAAATATGAAGTGTGTACAAAGATAAATATTTAAAAAAAAAATAGAAATACTAGAAGAGAAAGAAATAATGAGAAAGATACTCGATGCATATATTGCAGCTATTATTCGAACTACGGCGCATAAACTGCATTGTAAGATGAGAAATGATATCTCAGAACTTGTTTGTTTGTTTCTGCTCGTGCAGTGAAAAAACAAATTCTATAATTTATTGAAAACCCATGCATAAATTTTGTTAAATACTTCAGATGAAGAGTATAAAGTATGTAAAAAGTGAAGTGAAAAAGAAGAGAGAAAAACGTATTAATATATAATAAAAGTCTGTGCGTGATACAATATGCACTCTTAAAATCTCCATGCAGTGTACTCCACAGGAAGGAGGTACCCAAATCTTCGGGGAGGCTAGAGGTTGCAGGGCCAGCCACGGCGGGTCGGCGTCGCCACCGTCGATGCCGCTCTGCCTGCATCAAGATAAGAACATGGTAACGACCGGCCTGTTCACGCACTCTGCTGTACCTGCAAGAAATTGGCTTTGTTAATAACACTCGCTCTGCCATGCGGGCCGCCATTCCAGAAGGACACACACTGCAATCGAATCAGTAATTGAAAAAGGAGCATTTCCATGCACAGAACCTTATTTCAAAATGCTGCCAGTACACAGTACATGTTCAAAATACTCGTTTAATGTTCTTCAGATTAGTACGCGTTTGTTCTCTCCGTTACATTATTCATTGGAAGAGAAACCGTTTTACATCACCAATACCTCTTTTATTTTATTTAGCAAAACTAAACTCTTTAGTTCAAGAACAATGAAAGAACCATTTTGACGAAGAATACCTGTTGCACTGTTTCCATTAAAAGTGCTTCATTTCACGAATACAACCGTTCATTATGACGGCAACCAAGTACTTGGTATGAAGGGGATTATTTCTAGTTCCCCAAAAAGAAATATCAACCTCTCCTGCAAGTGATTAAAAGAAGGCATCTACACTAATGACGAAAGTCATTTTTCATCATAGTAACAAATAAGGTGGTATCTTGTGAAGTATCCACCTCTTTATGTTTACCCTGAAAGCTCTTTACAATTTCTTCTCTCCACGCAAAGATGAAATCATTTTATTTGTATCAACTGACCACTTGTACGAAGATTTTTATTTTTCTGTCTGATGTCTTAATCTGCATATCTACGTCGAAGGTGACCCGTATTATTTTTCTGCTGTACGTATTATCTGTGGCTATGATTTAGTGTTTTCTGAATTCTCAAGGCTATTTTATCGCGACAGTGCGTACATTAATTTGACTTAATGATCCGTGGTATAAAATTTGGGTTCTTCTTCATTCTCGAGCGTCTGTCGCAATAGTGATATTATGCTCCGTGTATTGTTTAGGACCAGACATTCGGAAGCACATAGATTTGACTCCCTATCCATCCACCATGATTTAAAAAATTTTCATGGTCTGTCATAGCCACTCGAGGCAAACGTATGGCTTAACATCTTCTTTTTGTTTACCTGAACTCTCCGCCATTTCTAATGACCTCAACGTCGACGAGCATTAAAAAAAAAAAATATCACATTCAACATTAAACCAAATGAATTCAGATCGTAACAAAAAGGCATTATAAATGATTCTCCGTAACAAACTGCTTCAGCCTGGCCAATTTATTTCGTCATATTAATGCTACATAACGTCAGAAACTACATCTCCAAAATTTGTTGGCGCCATTGAAGCCATCATCATTTTATTTAACATATTATAGTTTCGGCGCACTTGTACTCTGCCAGCAGTTTTCTTTACGGAGGAGAAAATGTATTTTTCTTTCTGGAAATGACTACTTCTAACCACTTCAAGTGTCTTAGGTTTTCTACTTTATTCATTTTCCGTATTAAAACCAGAAAAAAGTTTAAACCCCTTCCCCACTGCTGCCATATCGCCTAAATTTAGTATTGATCAATATTTAATCCTCACTGTCACAAGAAGCAACAACTGTGGTATTAATTTTTTTAACCCTATTATCTTTATTGAGAGAATAAATATTACTTATTTACATTAATGTATCTTACTTGATAAACTTTGAACATTTGAGTCTTACTGTAGCTCAGGTTCACTGATTCCCGGAACCGCTCTCGGCTCAGTTCTTTTCTTGGCTGCTGGATGAAGCGCATATCTGCTGAATATTGCCTGCTGTAGCCCAGCGTACATTCTAACACTTTTTTATTTTTATTTTACAATAACATTTTTTTTAAATCAAGTTGGTTGTCAATATGGCATTAATACCTGCAGGAATCTAGCAAAATTGTCCTTATACGTGTTTAGTCTCAGTGTTCTATGATGTTCTACTATTAGGTAATGCCAGTAGTCTTCCAGTTTTGCCCTTCCTCGATTTGTTACAATGTAATAAGTATAATTTCCTATAAGCCAAAAATGAGCGTTTCTTTTACTTGGTGGAAATTGCCTCTGATCTTGTAGCAAGATGCTATCTGGTGTGTACATGTTTGGTGCTGATCTGTTTATTAAAGATAGCTTTTCCCTCGTCCAATTCCAAATATTTGGTTCTTCACAGCACAGAAATCGATGTTATATCATATCCTATAAGTTACATTTTACGATCAGCGGTTAGGCACAGAGGTGGATTTACATGTTCGCTTTCATGAAACTTCCAATCCGCTTTTACTCCTTCTCTCACACCAACCTCGAATAATAACGTCTTCCAAGTCAAATAATTGTTTGACTTGGAAGAAGTCTTATAATGTCGGCTTTGTACTTTGGAAGATTCAGTTGCGAATCAGATCACTTACTTCACCATATGTACGAATGTATGGTTCATTTGAAACATTTTGCTGCACAAACTTTGTATCGCGCGGGGCGAGAGACTCGCCGTTTTCCACTGTCTTCATCAACAGGGTTACACCTCTGGAGGATTAGGTTGCTGGCAGAGTCACTAAGCGGGACGGGACGATTAGCAAATGGAATGTACGGATATTAAACAGTAAAATTTTACCCTGAAATTCCATGTTGGACAGGTGGTGTCATGCAGAAAAAATCTACATGCTTTGTGAGTACCCGCCATGTGATTCACCGGACGTCATTTTCCAGGTGAACAGCCACGAATATTCATTGAACACATGTTGCAGCAAATATGAGACACCCACGGCTTGTCTGGGCACCAAAGTAATGAACAATGTTGTATGTGCTAGATGTGTAATAAGCCAGTTCTGAACATAAAATGTCGCTTCAACACAAATATAGAAAAAACTGTGATAAACATTATCATATTTTCGAAGAATTCACAGGAAACATGTGCACAATTTGAGCAAAGAAATACATATCTCCCACTATGTAACCTTGTAATGAAACAAGACGAAAACTAACCCCAACTAACAATAACAATGCTCTCAGAAATGTTATACAACGACAACAAACAGTAAAATTGAAATTTCCCTATATTTCATAAATATCTCCTTAGGCATTCTAGAAATGCCAAATCATGAAACTAAGAGTTAACTAGATATTTCAAAAATATCAAACTGATTTACAAGTTGGCAACATACTTCTGCTGAACAGAGCAACAACAAAACGACGGGATTTAACCTACGTCAACTTATGAAATTGTCATAAACTGATTTCACAATTATCCGTCACGTGGGTATTTTCCATATATGTTTATCGCGATTATTCACAAACAAACGCAATTCATTTACTGTTTCTTTTAAGAAGTAAAGTTTTGTCGATGCTTCGACTTAGGAGCTATTCGTTGCGACAATATTTGTCCACCAGAGCGCAATACAGATGGTAGGAAGTCTGTTTCTGTCTGCTCAGAAGGAGCTTTCCGTAATTATAATACTACTTTCTACTTCCAAAGCTTCTGAAAAACTGTCCTCGCTTCTAAATTCCTCAATACAAAACATGCGTTATTGTAGAACATTTATTTATGGAGTCTTACTACATCACACATTATTTGATTATATTGCTACACAATTCGAACAAACTTCAAATCAAAAAATATTTTCAAATATTGGATAAATTCCTCGAATCTCTTAGATCTCAGTTTACTTGTCTTCCCTCAATTAATAGTTATTAAATCAATAAAGTGTGAAACACTCAGCATCAGTACTAAGTTTATAAATTAACATCATGGTAGCTGTGAATGGAAACACCTGCAAGAAGAGAATCTTTGGCATAAATAGTACATTAGAAGATGTATTTTTTCCAGTACTAAACTATAATCTTTATTGTCGAGGTTGTATTTCCCTAAATATGAATAAGCTATTAATTTAATTTGGCATAATTTAATTTGAATTATTTTCTTCTCAGTTTTGCACTACTGATAAATCAAAATACTAATACTATTATGAAAAATTCGATATTTAAACTCAACAATCAACTGTAACAACCTATGCCTATACGAACGTCTTAGCGTAAAATAACACAATATTATTTCGCGAAACATTGCGACTCAAGTAAACAATACTTCTTTACAGATTACAGTAGTACTCTGTATAGTAGATCATAATCTTTCTGATACCTCAATGTATTTATGATCTCATCTGCGATTGCGTTAATCAGTTCTTCTGCGAATGGGTGTAGCGAACTTCTTTCTTTAAAAGCGTTCGTGATGGAAATCTATGGTACAAGCACAGTTTAATTCTCATGTACGATACGACATAAGTATGTGCACTTCCCAGATGTGAGTAAGCCGACATCTGAGAACTAGAAACCCTGTGGGAATGAACCGTAACATTTCCTCAGAGGTCTCCATTCCCGCTTTGAGAAACAGAATCAGCAATCGCCATGTCGTGTGGTGCTGATATTTCCAGCGATGATGCACCACACTTTGAGTGCGTGTGTATTATCGAAGGAGTAGAGGTACAGTGTAACATGAAATTAGCAAACTGTTATATGATAACTCACATCACAGTCTGTTACTGACGTCTGTGTGATACCGACGTATATGTATCAAGCATTTGAGAACCAGATTGCGGAAGTACACAGTTGAAATAGTAATAACTATTTGTGTTCAGATGTAGTTGTTCTGTATTCTGCTGCAGTTATTCTCACTGTACAACATTAAAATGTATTCGCATTTGTTTATAAGAAATATCGATATCATATCATCACGCATTCCAGGTTTTCTATCATCTGCGATGGTCGAAAATTTATTTTGTTGACATGGCTTGGCTACATAATTTGGACCAGTGCTGCAGGCGTTGGAAATATTGTCTTTGTTTTAGCATTCAGTAACTTTCATAAAAAAAACTTTAGTGTAGCTCAGCTACGTAGAAGACTGATATACCCAATGGCACTATCACTGTTTTTCAAATTAATACCAAAATGTTCCAACTAACAAATGAATAATTTGTGGGTAGATTACAAAAACAGTAATAATTTTTTTAGAAAAGTCTACGATTCTGGCGGAAATGTTGTTGGATTAGGACGTAGCAAATCAAATGAGACATGTTTGTAAAGGCGTCCCAAGGATTGTGGTGATAACCGACCAGCCAAAGAAACAGAGCATAAAAGTTTCTGAACAAATATCCTTCCTAGGAAAGAAACCATAAAAAGTACAATACACACAGTCAGAGCTTCGTACAAAGCAGTTAAGAAGTACACATATTATCCAAAAGACACGGGCTGAATTTACTCAAAGATACACTGAGAAGTTCTTTTCTTTTTAGGGTATACGGAATCGCCTATCCCCGCAATGTTAAATCATGCCTATTAGAGGGAACATTTTCTCACAAACTGCTGAAGAAAGAGAGGTAATAGTTTTACTGTAAGCATTGATATGTTGTAACAGTACTGAAACAACAGTTTTTTGTCAAAGTATTTACTTACAGAGATATTTTATGTTTTCCTTAAAGTAAATTTTTTCCATCACTTTTCACTAGTTTATCATCTTTAAATCTTTTGTAAATCAAGTAATTAAAAACACATTGTTTCAGTTTATAAAAAAGACCCATGTGACTATGACATAAAAATTTCAGACTTCTAGGTTCACCAGTTCCTGAGATAATGTTCCTGGAAGAAGTAAAAAATAAACTTACCGGAAACAGAGAAAGAAGATTAAAACATTTCTGATCCATCGGTTAATAAGTGTATAACAAAATCGCAATACAGAATCTCCAAATCTATAAAAATAAAGTAGTTATAATTCTAGTAGAGCCATGTATGATACGTCATTTTAAAGAGGAAACTTGGCGGAATATAATAAGCAAATAAAACGAAAATCAATTTTTTCACCCAAACTCTGATTCCGTATCCCCTTAAGCAGATACAATAAGGTGAACAGATTCTTTGCTACTGTGGTGTAATCCGTAACAATAAAATGGTATTTTCCTCTGTTACATTTGACCAAAGGCATAGCTGAGCTTCCTCTCAATGGTTCAGATAGGGGGAACATTATTTCTTTTCAGAAGATGCATAGAGAAAGCCGAAAAGTGTTTTAATTTAAAGATGAATCAATCATCGTTTAACGACTGTATTTTTAAAAAGAAAGGATTTGAGTCGACTTTCAGTTGATCTTTTGGTTTCAAGTGGAGTCGATCCGGGGTACCAGACACACCATATTAACTGTTTTTCAAGTCAAGGCTATGTAATAATATCACTGCGTAAATGTCTACATACTAAAATTTAATCACCCGATAACAGTCTATAAACAAAAATTGACGTTAAAGTTCACATTTCACTCAGAGGTCATGTTGCTGTTCTATTTTAAATATAAAATGTAAATTAATGAAATCAGTTTCTATGTTTTGAATGTGTGTAATAACGCGTGAGCTTTTCATTATTTAGTGTTTCACTTCATTGTAGCTAATCGATTAATTAAAAGTCTATACTCGCTGAGTAGTAATGGTAAGAAAGATAACAGATTTCAAGTCAATCATATAGCTACAATAATATAACACCACGCAGAAGAGTAACACTTCACCTATAACCCAAAAATTAAATCACCATTTTTTGCAGTATTACAATACAGAAAAATCGGTGCTACAGGTGCATAAGCAGAAGAAACTAAAAAAAACTCTAATACGAATAGCTTAAAAGTGTAGTCTTTAAATAAAGTTGCAATAATTGTTAGATTTACAGTTATTAAGTGATCATTATAAACAATGGTACTCAATTCCGTTAAACAAATGCTGCGAGGTAAACTATATTCTACAAATAATTTCAAATGTCTTGTTTTATTAGATATTTTGTGAACCCTTATTTAAAATAACTTTTATTCTCTTAGCGACTTTTCTTTTGCTTTCAATTTTTTTTATGATGTTTCAAAAAGCGGCATGAGAATTATTTTGCGGCTGTTATGTTCCCATTTTCGTCTGATGTTTCGACCACGGTCACGGGTCTTCTTCAGGGGTCAAACCTGCTGTATCTGCTGAGACTGGATATGCATCTAGCTGTTCTCAACATTATAGTGTAGATAATATCGATTCTTAACGAGACAGTAATTGTGTATAGTATTTAGATACTTTGAAATATATAACGTAGTTTGTCTTTAGACATGGTAGTATGCAATTAATGTAAATGTTCACGTATGGCAAAAACTTACCAACAATTTTCATTTAGGTTATATGACTGTTTTAAATTTCAGTAGCCATCATCACTTTGCATTCAAGATAGACTTAGGGCTGGCCAGAACTTTCGTGTCTTCACATATTGTGGTCTTCCTCCAACTGAAGTTCTACAGTGGATGATTCTGTAGATGAGTATGTCGGTTATTTTGTCGAATTATAATGGCTGGAGCGCGTTCTGTTTCGCCTATATATACATTGAGGTAAACACAAGCCACTTAATAAATAACACTGCTACTTAACTGATCTTTGTCACTTCTAAATTTTTATGTTATTTCATTGCAACTTTAAAATACTGGTCGAATATCAACTTTCATTAATCGTCTTCCAATTGTTTCAGCGATTCTTTCACGAAAGGTAGCAAGGCGTTTCGTTAGTGGTTTTGTTTTGATATGTGTTTCATAGGATTAATGATTATGGATTGTCCCATTATTTGAGATTCACATTCATTTTTAAGAGCATGATTTACAAGGAGAGGTATGCGGATTTTGTCTCGTTTTGGCGCAAATCTTCTCCATGGAAAGTAAAAGGACACGTGTCGTAGCATAGATCTAGAGGTTAAGGTTCATGGCGTCGGATTTGTTTCGGACCGAGGGTATTGGTAGACTTTAAAAATCATAAAATTTCCCTAATATTTCTGAGGGTCGGAAACCTATTGCTTTCGAGTTATCAGTGATTTTATGTGCCCGTGGTGTAGTTGTAGTATCTGTGAGTTGGATGATAGATGAAGCGGCGCGAGCTTTGGATCCCGAATCTGCGGCTACCCGTTTGATCCTGGTATTGTCAACATCTTCGGATGGTATGGCTGCTTTCTTCCGCACATTGTATTGATCGAGATATTATTTCAAAACCGCATGACTACCAGTGTAGTGGGGCTGCGTATCTCAGGCATTTTACCATGGTCCGGATGACCGGGGATCGAAACCAGATGAAGCAATGCACTTCACATTAAAGCTGAATATCCGCAACAGCTGCTGAGTCGCACTCAGTCTAATGTCAAATGAGTACTGTTCAGGAAGCTGCGCGGAGATGGTAAGGCAGGGGCTGACCACCTCAACTCCACAGAATCACGGAGTTCTTCCTCAAAATATCCCAGCGCGCAATCACCAGGGTTTAATCAAGACCTGAGCTTTTGCTTTTATCCAACACAGTAGATAAAAATATCTTAGAAAAATTGTGTTATTCGTATCCAAACTATTACTATATTAATGTTATTAGTCCAGGGATTGTTGTTTAAGGTAATGTGTGAATCTTTTCCTTTGATGCTACATCCTTACTGAATTTGAAGATCTTATCTATGATAAACAGCATCTTACAAGGTCATACTTCCCTTTATAGTTTAATATAGCCCGGTGAGCATTCTTGACCAAAACAAAAATGGCAAACTATGGCTACCTCACTGCTGTTTAAAATAAGTCGTTGTCCTGAAAAACATAATCCATTTCACATTAAATAAATCTTCTCACCTTTCTTCCACTATTAAACATTTATTTCACAATTAACACTAAAACTTTTACAAATCCATTCCTTTTGGCATTAAATCGAACAATCTCAAGTCGATATTTTTCTATAACAACCATATTATAATCATTTGAATAATGCTAGCGATAATCATTGCAAAAGCTATTCGTCTTACAGGTCAGCCAACTTTACTATCTAATACTCTAATGTTGAAAGCGTTCCATCATATTATTTTTACGTACTATTTACATAAATCATTACCTGTTTCACTATATCTATTGTTGTTATCTCACAATCTGTTATGTGATAATGTACACGGAAGAAAAACTTCAATCTCTGTAGTAGTATTCATAGGAATGATCTCGGTTATGCGGAGAGAGAGCTAAGATGGTCTTTAAAATCTTTAGCAGCCATGTACAATTAGGCCACAGTAATATTAGTGGTTCTTCTGGCATCGTTTGTGATTATCTCTAAGCGCAACTTGAGGCAACGTATTTGGCGTGTTGATGCGATAGCATGCCAGACAGTAGACCACATGCAAAGTAGTTGCCTAGGCCAGCGGGCGACTAACGAGCGTCAGCAAGTCGGGCGGTCGAGTGAAGCCCCTTGTTTGCCGCCACCCGCATGGCGTGTACCACAGCTACCGCGTCTCTCGTCTACTTGTTTACTGACCAGTCAGTACAGTTCATATTGTTATTGCATTACCAATAATAACAAGCGATAAAGCACTTTACATCGTGGGTTTTCCTCAGATTTCAGTCAGAATCATGTCGAAAGCTTTGCGGTGACAAATATGGTTGCTGGAATTACACGGTTTGTTAGAAAGCTAGTATAAATATATCAACAAAAGATTTTAGACATTACAATGCTGGAATCCAAACGTTTTATAGAATAGAGGGATGGTTAAAAATGACGTCAATTGATAGACAGTTCAAGAGCGAATAATGTTTGCAATTTCTTGATATCTCATAATATCTCATGAACAATTTAGAAAATGTTGGTATTTTGGTAAAAAGTATGTAAACCGTAAAGCGAGTATCATTAGTATTTTACAGACATTTTACAATAAATTGTTACTCACAGTTTGCCCCAAAGCTGCTATGGACTTACACTGAGCTCTTAGTAAAATTACAGACGCATACCAAAAATTAAACATTAACTATTTGATTTTTCGTACGACCCTTTCGAATTTTGTGAGCAAAGCTAATAATTATTATATATGCTAAATTATTGTCTATTTTATTTAATAAACTCGAATTAATCACGATATGTGTAGTAACAAGGTGAATAAAATTTATTCAAGCAAGAATGTTCATCTCTCTTCTAATTAGGTCTACAAATTTAACCACTATATTGATTGTGAACAGTATTATGAAAAAAAAAACAATAAATTTTCTCTTTTTTTGTTCTTGTTCTGTCAGTAAACGTACGGTCATGCCATATCAGAGAAAAAATCTTGTGCATGTATCCTGTATATGAGGTAATTGCTTTTATAGGATTTATGACTTATGTAATTATCGAATTTAAATTTGTACCATTTCAGTTTTGTACATCTGGCTTCTGTACACATTACAATTGTAATACCAATGCCACTAAAACGGAAATTGCAATTAGAATTTTGCATGCAGTAAAAGAAATAAACGCCGAGGTTGGTAGGACTGGAAAATGCGTTTTAACGAGTTCAAATCTAATTCCGTCTTTCAGCAATCACTGGTATCTGTTATTTGCTTCATATAGGAATGAGTAAAGTTTATTCAAGCTTAGATAAATGCGTTATTATTAGATCTTTCACAAAATAAAATTTTAAACTATCGGAAAGTTAGTTTCCATGTGTGCCGGGTGGCACCATGTCCTAGAATTAAATTCAACATTTCGGCTTAACTGTTCACGCTTCCTACATGGCAGAATAGCACTGTGATGTGTTTTATACGCTCTAATGAACACAAATGAAATTTCAGATATACTTCAAAAACAATTTGGTAAGGAAACGTTATCACTCATAATTGTATAATAGCATAGTAAATCATTCAAAGTTAAACAGCAACGGGTCGACAGCCAAAAATATTTCCAGCCAAACGAATATTATAATATGCAAGTTTAATCGAGAAATTGCTCCAGCGCTTAAGTAAGGAAGTAA
>JARYHS010009186.1:97004883-97076567 GCA_031002005.1 Vandiemenella viatica
CTCCAAACATCACCCCTCTCACCCACTAGGTCATTACTTCTATCGCATTCGCTAAATTAAACCACCAAACATAACTTCGTTAACCATTGGCCCAACTCTCTTTTGACGCAAACTTCCTCTGCAGAGAACTATTGAATCTCTTACTGAGACAGACAGCCAATTCACTTTATTATCTTACGTGGTAGCGAAGGTTACACGTATTCCGACCAGTGCAGGTTGGCGACTAGCTTATCGCCACCTCCGGCAGTAGTATACTATTAAACCGGCCACACACAGACCGGGCGGGGCAGGGCGGGGCGGGGCGCGACGAGTCGCCTGACTTGCCCTGTCGTGCTGCTGTCACACACAGAACGAGGCGGGGCACGACAAGTCAAACATTTAGCAAATTTTCTTCATTGTCGCCAGTCACCTGTCAGTGAACTCAATGGGAGCATACTGGTGTGTAGTGTATCATTTTGAAATGGATGAAGATGAGGAGACCGTTTTGTTAATTTGGAACTATCTGCAGCTCTTGGACCACAATGTTAACAACAGAGAGATGTGGGTACATAAACCTGAAAAGGAATATAGGAAGTTTTATTTCTGAGTTTCGAGCCGACCCAGACAAGTTTTTTTAATTATTGTCGCATGTCAATTTCGACTTTGTACTTGGGAGCATTCGGAGCAGAATAGAAAAGCAAAATACCAACTGGAGAACAGCCATACCCCCAGAGGAGCGGCTTTTGATAACCTTAAGGTATGTATGTTGGTCCTCTTTTTCCTCAACCATATAATAACACTGTATAGTCATATAAATTTTAAATCTTACAGTCATACATGGCACACATACAAATCAGTCGAATATTCGAAACACAACACAACCAGACCGCGAGATAGTGGAGCCCGGGGAGGGAGGGTGGGTCCCGTGACAGCGCATGCGCAGAACGTTCTGCCCGGCAGCGACTTGCCACGGGGCATAATTTGCTTCAGCTTCGCATTTTGCCCCGGGGCGTCTTTTCGACGTGCCCTGCCCCGCCCGGTCCTGTGTGTGATGCTCCATAGGCACCCGTGCGTTTCCCGTCGCACAAGACGCCCCGGGGCAAAATGCCCTGCCCCGCCCGGTTCTATGTGTGGCCGGCCTTACTGTGTGGTCTGAAATGTTCCGTTATGTTCACAGTGTCAAAACGCTGTCTCCACTCTTACTCGGTCAGCGATTGGTCTGTAGTAGATCGTGCACTTAGCAATAGAGCGGTGCAGAAGAGATTAAAGGTCCGCGCTCACTAGGGTGGGCCTCATCGCGTCGCATCGCATCGCAGAAATGCGTCAGCAATCGCTTAACACTGATTCTAATGGGGTAACGCACACCACTGGCGGGTCGAGTCGGGGCGGGGCGGGCCGCGTCGCGTCGCACTGCCGGATCGCTTCCCTAGGCGTATTTTTCCGCCTGTGCGCCTCGATGCGCTCAGTCGCGACCAGGTTTGCGATAGGAGCTCCAACAGTACTGACTTTTGTAACTTGTATGTTCTTATTTCTGTGAATTAACTGCATTACTTCAACAAAATTGGCTGCATATTTGCATGCAGGATGGTGGATGATTTTTGAAACAAAAAAAAAAAAAAAAGTAATTACAATCTGAACATTTAATTACTTTAAGAACTTTAGTAAAGATGAAAAAATTATAAAATTTCTAGCTCATGCTCACTTGTTCTTTGCTTGTATGTTTTAACGTAAACTATTCAAACGTAATGGATAAAGACCACTGCATCTCATTAGTAATGACTTTCAAAGTTTTATGATTTACAAGATGCAAAATATAATAATAATAAAAAAAATATTTGGAAGGAAATAGGAAACTAGTCAAAACAACCAGGTTTTTATTTTATTTTTTGTTTATTTTACGTGTGGCATTATAATATCTATCACTTTCTTTGAATGCCGCTTGTAAAGCTTCGTGTTACCAATTGACCTAATTGTTTAAAAATATTTTGTGAAATTATTCCAAATCTTAATGATTTCTGATGTAACCTAGAAACCTGTGTAAGTCAAATATTGAAATTTCTTTGTTGTCATTGTCGTTCTTACCTTCTGCAACCCAATTCAAATATCGTTAATCAAAAGGTTATGAATACAGCACGTGGCTAGTATTACTTTATTTATCTTATTATATAACACCGACATAACACAGCTATTAAAACCATGAAAAACATTCATTTTTCTGCATTAAAAATAAAGAGAACCGCAATTTACTTTATTAACCTTTGGTCGTGTTTTTTTACAAGTTTTTCGTTCTGTGCTGATTTCTAGCAAGATTACAGGGTTGATAAAGAATTATTTTGCAGGCTTCATTAGTATACAGTATCATTGATTAGTTAACACCTTCCAGAGAATTCAGCGGCAATTTAAATATGTTGAATTGCTGATGGCATGGTTGTAGCTTTGGCTACCACCGTATTTTCCAGAGGTCTGATCCAAATGTTTCAAAGAAATCGCTTTCTCTGAACCTTGAACACTACAGGTGAATAACAGAAATTGTCTCAGGTAATTTTAATATAGTCTTTAAATCTTCTCTAGACAGTTTATACTTACTACTGACGTGATTTTTGCTTCACTAGTGTAGGAATATAGAAATTATTTACTTTGCTGATGGAAAAGGTGAAAATGTTTTATTTGTGAAATAACGCTTGTAAATAAAATATAACACAGCTAAAACTCTTCCAGAATTGGGATCCTCATTGCTCGTGTTAGAAATGTTTTTGAAAAAAAGGAAATAATACTTTTAAATCTGGTACCATTGCTTCTTTTATTGAAATAAATTTTTAAAGTTGCGAATGACAAATGTAAACTTTTTGAGTAATTATCTAAAAATTCTAGTCACTTGGTAAATTTTACTGCTTGTCAATTTTTTTTTTTTTTACTGCTTAACGTCTCTTAACAGCGAGGTCTTTAGAGACGGGAAAGGATGGGGGGCAATCAATGGGAAGGAATTAGGCCATGGCCTTTTTTTGAAGGAAGTATCCCGGCATTTGCCTGGAATGATTTGGGAAACCACGGAAAACCCAAATCCGGATGCCCGGACGGGGATTTGAACCGGCATCCTCCCGATTGCGAGGCGAGAACGCTAACCGGTACACCACCACCCTCGGTGCTTGTCACGATACTTGGTCCTCTGTGTACGCAGGTTTCATTCACTTCATATTTATTAGCTCAAAATGATCTGTGATAGTTACTTCAAGGAAGCACGTATTCCAGGGAATAGGCCATGAGATTTCATGTAGTAGGGCACAAGGTTTAGTAACTGTCTCAAACTCAGGGCTTCGTAAGTTGCCTGTTTCAAAACACAATAATCAAAAATCACCAAGTATTGTAGAAATGTCATTTATGATTTAGATATATTTCTTCGTAATGGATGTGCCATTTGATCCTGCAAACTTGGCTGAAATTTAATTTTTGACTATATTTTACTGTGGCATTCAAAATTGTGTTTACCAGAATAATCTGAGAGACCGTTTATCTTTAGGAATTCGTGAAGAACTTTTGTGACGCTGCGAGAGGAAGAGATCATGATTTGATGTGACTGTATGAAGCGCGTGACGACGATTGCGCTCGGTGAAGCACTATTACACGGCCATTTGTGGAGCTGACTGATTGCCAAACTAACGAGATGCGACGTTCCGGGACGCACTTGTCGAATGGGCTCATTTATGAAGCGCAGAGCACGCGTGATTAACGGCGGGACCTGCTTGCCGACAGCGAGTGAGAGCGCTCTAATGGACAGGAACGGCCAACGCGATGTCCGCCTCGCTCTGATAAAACAGGCCGCCGCGCCGTCCACCAGGAACTGAGCGCTATCTCCATCTCGGTCCTGTGCGCAGTACTACTTTACGATGTAAACTGTTAGAGGAAGGCATTTCTCATTAATCTAACCCGACCTGCCAACAAAAATCTGGTATGAATCCCAAAAAATGAGTAGAAGTCAAAAAAATCCATATTATGTATGAGAATGGGTCATGGAAATTTCCCAAGTCACTTACACAGAATAGGAGTAGGCATTAACTCCCCTTATTGCCCAAAAGAACACGAAGAAATAACCGACTTAAACCATGTCATATTATTATGCAGCCAATACAAGGCCTCTCAAGACAACCTTTATTTATGCCTAGTTAAATTAAAAATACCCCTTCCAACTTCAGTAATTTCTCTCTTGGGAACACAGAGACAGGAGGTATATAAGGCGTTAGTCTGATTCCTACACCAAGCCAATATAAAAATTTAACAGCCAAATATGCAGAAATCCTCGCTACCAAATCATGATAAAGTTAATAAATTAAAAAAAAAATCCAATAATAAATCAAAAGGAAGTAAACCACCCCGAAATCCCCTACCACTTCAACAAAGGCATGTCATACTAGGAAAAAATAAAAAGTCAACAATAAACAAGTCACCCAATCCAAGTTTCAAAATCCCTCCTCCCAAAAAAAAAAAAAAAAAAAAAAAAAAAAGAGGTCGTATAAGTGTACATATACTCGTTCCTCCAAAATTTTAAGTCTTACTATTATAAAATGAGGACTAAATAAAATTCATAAGGCACCAAATATTAAACTCGCAATTTCACCAGACGAACCATCACTAACTTACCCACATCGATCAGTACAGATATAAAAAGTATTTATGTAAAGCTAGCTACAGTCTCCATCATGTCGATAACAAATGAAAATATATTAATATTTATCAATCTATAACATAAGATAAAATAATACAAAAGAAAGACATGTAAAATGTAAGAAAGATGTTACATGTAACCAAGATACAAAAGTAGAATATTGCCCAAAAATATAAAATGTATGATTCTGTAAATATCAGCTGGTCAAATTGGCGCAAGCCACCGACTATTTAAAAACACTTTACGATGTTTGTTCGTATATACATAATTCCGACTGAGAAATCGGTGGACTGGAGAAGACTGTAAACCGAAGCTAGAGAAAAGTCATCAAGCGAAGCGGGAACAATTACTACAGACCACCCACCAGGTGGCTCTGGCACTATACGGGGCTGTAAAAAGGGACCAAATTCGAGTCCTGGTCCTCGCGTCCTGATTGTGGTTCTAGGCGGCTTCCGCAATCATCTAGTCCAGGGTTGGCCAATCCGCGGCCCGCGGGCCGCTTGTGGCCCGATATATGTCAGCATGCGGTCCGCGGAGCTGGATCTTTAAACACGTTAACTTTTGCTTTTAACTGTGGTATCAAACACTACATTACTAAGCTAAGCTGATTTTAAATCCATATCGTCACTCGCATGATCCTGAAACAATAAGCAGTCGACTATGCTGGCGTGCAAACGAGCCTTAACACGGCTCATGGACATACATTCCATTATTCTCCAAGATAATTTATGTTACAAGTCCCTAAATATGAATCATGTTATGAGCGCGGTTATCAAAACATTGCTCTATAACAGGGGTGGCCAACCCAACTGATCTTGCGGGCGGCTTTGGAAATACATCATAACTCCGCGGGCCGCATAAAAATAATATATATCCCTATATTAGATTTAAACACACTATATAAATTGAAACATAACGTGCTATTATTATTGTATTTACTATTATTCTTACATGTAAACATATACAATATAATAATAATTATACTAAACACACATTCTAAAGAAATATATAACACTTAACATTATATATAAAAATATACAACTTCAAATGAAATAAATTTTGAAAATATGGATGTAAAGTATCTTTTAATAAAAAAAAAATAATAATCTTTTAATACATTGATTTTCACTGCTTTGGCCATTATAAAATAAATGCATTTTGTAAAAGTGTGATGAATATCACGGGTTGGCCACCCCTGCTTTATAAGATCAAAGGCGTTAAACTACAGTCAATTTCAAAAGTTTCCAAGCGCTTGGAGTCGGGTAAGGTTCACCCGTGCAAAAATTTAAAAAATAATGTTTTAATTTGAATCAAGAAATTCAATCATTGTATGCAAGAAAGTCAAAAAATATCGTACAGTTGAAGACATGGAGCGGGTCTATAAATCAGCGTTTCTAGCAGATATAACTAGCCACTTAAATAACTTAAACATTCGTCTGCAAGATAAAGACCAATAGGTTAGCAATGTGCCTCATCTTGTTGTATTTCAAATGAAACGTGGGCTATGGGAACAACAGTTCAAAAATAAAAATTTCACTCACTTATTACACCGTCATTGTAAGCAGACGTGACATAGGCGTTGGAGAATAAATGCAGTTCATTGATATCAAATTTCAACCTTGAGTTTGAAAACCGATTTAAAGACTTCTAACTCTACAATACAAGCTGACTTTACACAAATACTTTGTATTCTTTTATCTGCATTTTCAACGCCATTCTATGTAGAGATTTTTTTGAAATGCAGTGTCTTGCACAGGTTAAGGATAAATTCCACCAGGTTGGCTTGAAAGAATTCTACAAAAAAAAAAAAAAAAAAAAAAAAATCGTGCGGTTTACAAACATGGCTAGCGGATAATTTAGGTATTTGTAACACTTATGTGTGTGAACAGCTTTTCAGTCGGATGAAGAATATTAATTTCCAACATAGAACACGAATCTCTGGCGCTCATTTGGAGCACTTTTTGCGAATAGCTAACATTTATTTCGACATCAATATTGATTGCTTAGTTTTGTCAATCAAAGTCAAAAGTCGTATTAAAACAATTAAACTTTTAATACTTCATTACATATGTAAGTTTCATTTTAGCGGCTTTTTTTCGCTCGTTTAAGTATTTTTTCCAAGAAGTAATCGCGTATGATCCGCTGAAAAATTCTGTTTCTAAAATTTGGCCCGGCTGCTGTGAAGGTTGACCACCACCGATCTAGGCGAATACTGAGACGGTGCCCAATCTTAGACTCTTAAAAGTAGTAATTTCACAAATAAAAATACATTTATCGTAAACAACACAAGACGTTTCACACTTCACAGACAGTTGGGAGCGTATACTATCTTCTAATAGGTTAAGTACACCGTGTCTAACAAACCCGGTTTGATTTCGGGCAAGACACAAGTTCTTACTGTCCTTTCATGAGTCACACTCGTGGTCCTTAGATTGACGGATCGAGAAAAAAAGACCAAATAATTCTCACCTTTAATTAGTCGTTGACAGAGCCAGGTGGAAGAGTGATCGCTCTGTCCTGGTAGTCGACAGGATGAGGGTTCAAATTCCGACCGGCCATAGCTACCGATTTAGGTTTTCCATGGTTTCCCTAAATCACTCCATGTGAATGCTAGGCCGGTTCCTTTAAATTTCCATGGTCGAAATCCTTCCTATCCATTGTCCCCTCTCCCTCCCCTCTTCCTTGAAAGGGATCCTTCTGACCCTTCAATAACCCACCCGCGAGGAATGAAACTATTTAAAAAAAGGATATCATGTCGTTGCAGCACCATGGTGTCCGGCGTTTCACATGGCACTAGCTGTTTCGAGCTGTGGTGCTCGAAAAGAATTTCAGTGTTGTAACGTTGAACGCAAAATAGGAATGGTGGTGGTACGCGATTCCTAATAATTAGATTGTGTGGAGTAAGACCCACACCATTCCGCATTGCTTATGAAATGAAGGCAAGCGACACTATTGATAATTATTCATCTCCTCGGAAGAGTAGGTTTGAATACGGCGGGACCAGGTTCAACCCTCTCCCTTCTTTCATCTCTCATCCATAGCACTAACAATACACTGCATATACACATCGTCACATCATACAAACTTACGACAGTACTTGACAACACTTTCACATTGGGAAACGTAAGAGGAAATCATTTCATTTCAACTCTTTTGAGACGTTACTGTGAAGACGTAACAACCTCCTCAGTAAGCGCCTACCCCCGTTTGCCGGGTATTGCATTCACTTTGACATACTAAATATAAAAACAGTATCTGATTTAATAGGAGAATTTACGAACTAGAAGTACAACTGAAGGGCGAAGTAGGAACAATTTCAGAACGAAATATTGCTAGCAGAAAGAGTCTTTTTCAGAAAGAAAAATCTGAAACATTGACCGAGAATTTATAAAGTATTAGACTTCTTTCCTATAGTTTTGTGAATGAAAACACAGTATGTTGAAGACTGCTTTCTAATTCATATAATCTCAGACTATTATTCGCCTTTAAGAAATGAGGAATCATCAGTTGCTCTAAATGTATATACATGATCTTGTTAAGAAAATTACTTTATTTGTTTACGTAACTAACTATGAACAGAGTACATTCTACCGACGTAATTGTAGAAACAGTTACATGTCGGTAGCAAGCAGCTCTATTTGTACTTCCTATAGAACTAGATGTGGCACAACATTGCTGCTTCTTTTTTTGTAAACGTCACTATTTCACTGTACTCATATAGGCCGAACTTTTTGACCTTGTTTGGTTTCACATACACAGTACCATATTTTTTTTATTTACATACATGCTGGTGCCAACATAACGTTTTTATATCAAAATCAGTGTCCATTAAAATGTCTCTATGTTTGTGTAATTGTGTCAGTTATTGTGATTTATGTTGTATGTCTTATTTTTATGTGCATGGATATTCTATAATGTTTCTAACACTGTTGTATTTATTACATTAGTGACTTGAATAAACACTATTATCCCCAACGCGATGGCTTGTGAATGTGAGTAGTATGGGAAGAACGGCGATAACCCTATCGTGGGAAAACCTCTCAAGTCTAATTAGTTTCATTTCATCGAGCGCCGTAATTGACACCCCATTCCCAGCTGACGTTGTAATTGATACCTCTTCCCTATCTCCACGCCTCCTTATAATTGATACCACCCTCCCCGCTAACTTCATATTGATCCCCACACTAGTCAGGATCAGGTTCACGCTTCAGTGAACATTGTAATTGATATCCAGGCAAGATTCAACAGGTTTTAATTGATACGGGCATTCGTTTTGGAATTAAATTTTACAGATACTTGCTTTTTACAACAAAAAAATTGTGGCAAAAATACTTAAGCTAAAAGAATAAAAAAAGGTATTCTGCTGTAGCTCATTAGAGGCAGGAAATGACTGGGAGCAAGGAACGGGAAGAATTTTCGCTGTGGCTTCCTGAAGGAATCATTCCATGGCTGGACGGAAACTCAAACACGCATCCTCCCGAAGCGTTCCCACTCTCGCATCACGCTCGGTAAAGCTTTTTATCTTTTTTCATTTAACTGAGCTGGATGGCCGGAAATTGTATCAATGAACCTGCTTTCTAGTGAATTTCAGGACTCCACCTTAACCTGTCATCCGCCCAAATACCAAAGGTTTGGAGAAACAGGTGAAGGTAATCCGTAAGAATAATGGTCAGTTTGCGGAATGAGAGCAGCATTGTGTTGGCGATGGTCCAGTAACCCGGGGGGTGCTCCGCGTGCAGAGCGGTCTCTTCAATTAGAGCGGCGACCACCTGGCGCTCCTCAATTAGGAGCCGGCCACACTCGGACGTCGGCACGCCCGCACTGCCCGCGCTCTCGTGTCGCCGCCCAGACCCAAAACCAAACACATAACAAGTGGCAGGACACTGCTTCAGGATTATCGACGATAGTTGTCTGGGTAGAAATTACCACACGTAAGCCACATTATACTCACACAGTGTCTTTCTGAAGAGGTTATTTGTTTCACGTGTCCAGGACATAACATTACATATTGAAACAAATAAAATTAATTTATTAATGTCAAGATTATAACTACAGTACACAAATTAAATGGAATGATTGCCTTCTCATTTTCCCTAAAAAGGATGTCGATGGTGCAGTTTTCAGGTAGGTTTCTGTATTCCCGGAGATGTTGTGGGTCCTGCAGCTCGCCACATTCACCTAATTCGTTTGTAGTACTGTAATACCATTTCTTAATGTTGGATCTGCATCGGTACCATTCAGTTCTCCATATACTATATGGCTGATTACACCCGCGGCCGGTGACTCTTTGACGTTCCTCCAGTGACCTTCAGGCAACGAATTCCGCCATAGTTCTGCACGGCGAGGTCCAGGTGATGATGTTACGGCTGTAGTTATCTGTATGAAGTTCTTTCTTGACTTTAGCCTTGTGCGTTGAGGAGGGTGTCTATGGTCAGTTTCCTGTTTTTTATTCTTCTCCATCTCCACAGCAGTTTTTCTCCGAATATCTGTTGTTGCTATACCCATGCTTTGATATATTTTGTTGACAGGAGTTGGTCTCAGGCAACCTGTTACAATGCGACCAGTATCATTCATGGATATATCGACCTGCGTAGCACGTTCAGAATTTTTCCAAACTGAATCTGAGTATTTTGCTGCGGAGAAACTGAGTGCCAGGACAGATGTATGAAGTATCCGGGCGGATACTTTGAGTTTCAGATCCACATAGTGGGATTTGAATGTAAGAGAACGATCAAGCTGTACTCACAGATATTTTAGAATATAAGCTTTACTCACAGATATTTTGTAATATCGCAATGTAATAGTCTTTGTCCCCTACAGCTGATGTTAAACTTCCTTCTGGCTTCCCTTTTTTTCAAGTGGAATCCACAGACAAACGTTTTTCCAGGGTTGGACTTATAGTTATTAGTATCATAACCATATTGTCAAGAGCTGTTATCAGCTTCACCTCCTCTGCGTCAAAGGTTATGCCTTGAGTTGCAATTGCCGTGTCAGATGCATAAATGAATGCTCGTTTCAGGAATGAATGGTTGGTAATTAATTATTTCTAAATACGGGTACGTCACCGAGATATTATTTCTACTTTGGCACGAAGCCTTTAAACACGTATTTCGAAACCTTCAATTGAATGCAGTATCAATCTTTATAGGCACACCTGTTAAATTAACAGTCGAATTACGATGAGAATACACTGAAGTGTCAAAAGTCGTGGGATGGTAAAATGCAGATACCCAGATCGCGGTAGCACCGCGGAAGAAGGGTATAAATGTGCCGCGCAGTGGCGGGACATTCATTTGTACCCTCATGAATTTGAGTGAAAGGTTATTTGACGCGATTATGGTCCCTATACATGAAATAGTGTACAGTGAACGTGGAATTTTCTGCATTACCTCCGGTCATGGACAATGCAGTGGTTAACCATGCCTACTTAATGATCGAGACCAGCGACGTCTGCATCGAGAAGTCATTGTTGAATGACAGGCATCACTGCGTCAGGTAACATCTTACACTCGGTGTTGGATGTGTAGCGAAATTGATGGGATATGGCAGCAGAAGACCGAGGCGAGTGCGTCTGATAGCAAAACTCCTTCGGCCGCAACGCCTCTCCTAAGTTCCTGAACATATCGGACAGAGCCCAGATGACGGGAAAAAGGTTACGTGGTCAGGCACAGGATTCGATTTTTTCTCTCCTGGCTTTAAGCTTCATCGACGTTGAGGTCATTAGAAGCGGGAAACGACTGGGGGTAGGGAAAGGCTGCTACGGCCTTTTAAAGGAACAATCTCAGCATTTCGGGAAACCATCGAAACCGAAATCTGGATGGCCGGACGAGGATTTGAACCTTTGCCTTCTCCTTAGTGCGAGGACAGATCGTCACCACGCTCGGTGTAGCGTTTGAGTGTGGCGCAGACCCCACGAGGCCAAGAACCAAGCTTGTCAGGAAGGCACTGTGGATAGCAGCTGCTGGTGGCTCCATCCTGGTAATAGCTGTGTCTGTGTGGCATCGACTGGGACCTCTAGTAAACTGAACCAACCATTTACTGCAAATGGTTAAGTTCAACTACTTGAAGACCATTTTCAACCGTGTTCCTAAACAACGACGGAATTTTCCAGGACGACAATGTGCTATGTAACCGTGCCAAAATCGTTAACGATTAGTTTGAGGAACATTATGGTCAATTCTAGCGAAAAAATGTAGCCATCTAAATAGTCACACATGAATCTGCTAGAACATATATCATCTTGGTTCTCCGGGTGAAGCCGCGTCGAGTTATTAAAACCTGACGTTTCTGCCATCATGCTGTGGCCTTCTTCTGAGGACTGCTTTGTCAGTTGCCACTATCTCCTTATATAGTAGCAGGAAGCTAGCGCGCACGCGCGCTAATCGTCCGCGGTGACGTCACCTCGTCCAGTGTAGCCGGTAGGATGGGGTGGTTCGTCTATGGTTTTCCAGAGGAGGTATGACCAAATATGGTCGGCATTCATGTTGTTTGGCCGTGCTGAATATTTTTTCAAGGATCTTCCCACGACTTGTTGAGCCATTGTCACGTAGGGCTGCTGCACTGTGACGGGTAAAAAGGAGTACCACACGATATTACGATGTATCCCGTGACTTTTGTCACCTGAGTGTAGTATACATGATGACTAGGGATCTCATGAAAGAACAATGCGGGGAGATACTGGAAGCGGTGGATTATCAGTTCCCAATAGGAACGGTCTCTTTGTTTTCAATTTCCTGTGTGACAAATAGTGTTATTAAATACTCGTCTAGATCTCTCAGAAATGATGAAGTCAAACAAAAAAATGGCCTAAATTAAAGGATTTTGATAGTTGTATAACTTTTAAATGTGGTTAGGAATTTTATAAAATTTCATTCGTTTCTTTGCCACTTTAAATGTTGCAATTGCGGCATCACGTAAGAAAGAAATTTTTAAATAGCAAAAATCGTTGCAAAAACCGTCAGTGTGTAATCGATCCTCACAATTTATACTTTAATTCTTGCTGACTGTAATCAAATAAGGGGAAAACTAAAAAACATGAACTCTTGAAAAGTGTGATAAAAAATTCCATTTTCCTCCATCAATTCGTCCAGGTAAGGCATATTAACAGTTAGCATAACAGCATATTAAATTTTTTTAAAGAAACTCTAGCAGCCAATGGAATAAATCACAAAGTTAGTTTAGAACAGTAGCTACTTTACATGCATATGATGGCGGCAGTGGAGTATCTTGAAGGAATTGAAGTACCTGTAGTTAGCTGTGTTTCGTAAGTCCAATGAGTGACATTTGGCAAAATATAAAACTTTGGAAACAAATGTAAAAAAAAAACCAAACTGAAACTAAAACTTACACCACTACCAGCTGGTCCTAAACAGGGCTGTAAACGTGTTTACAGTAGTAGAGGAGAGCAATAACGTAAAACGATCTTGTACCTAGATATGGCTGACACAGAGCATTGACGCAATGTTACATCCAGTATAATGCTCGTGAATGGCTGTTAACACCGGCCGAAAACACGCCAACCGTCATCCTAGATGGGCAGGCATTGTGGTAACAATACCAGTAATTCCCTGTGGTATTAGTTACCTAGTGACAGCGTTTCTACCGGGAGCTACCGTCCGTGCTATATGCCAGATAGTACCTACAGTCTTGCGCTCTACGGTACTCAGCGTATGCAAAAACAAGTTATAAATATATTAAAGACCTTTGAAAATTCTAGTTTAGGTCCTAAATCGGAGAATGGATTTTCGATCCTCGTCCGACAGCTATTTACTATGTAGACAGCAAACATTTGGAAATATTGAGTTATAGACGCAATGGAAGAACATCACCGTAGTACTCCGTGAAACTGAATATTTTCCATTATAAATTTAAATACAGGTGCTAAATGTTTTTTTTTTTTTTTTTTTTTTCGCCCTGCCAAAAATGTACATATGACATTGGTGGCTACAATATCCCAGAAGGCTGCGAAGAATTTTTTTTTCCGATTTGTCGCGCATGTACCTCCTGTCGTGCCCACCCTAACCTAACTCATTAATCCTACCGGATGTAGGGGACCTACTGTTTAACGTGGAAACCGATTCACGGAAGCGTTCTGGCGCACTTCACACAGCAAGTTATGTCGGAGGTGAGGGGTGGTTAATAAGGGTCTTTGAAAATCCCAGACTAGATCGGGATCCGAACCGGGGACATTCCGATCTCTAGCCTTAACCACTGAGCCATCAGACCGTCTTCGCCCAACTGATCTGTTGATAAACGCTTCTCATATGTGTGACATAAAGTTTGTGTTCTCACAGGTACCAAATTATTTTGTTGGTGAAGAAAAAGACCTATTTTTATTAAACAAAGATAAGCTACGCCGTTATTTCTTTTTGAAATGCTCACTGTTTGCAAACTGTCTAAAGATGTATAAAACATTTCTTCTGTTGTCTTGCACTTTTGAATAACATTCATACTTGAATTTAGCCATAACACATTGTAAGAAAGAACATATGTAAGTTGGTAACTTTGTGATAATGTTCTTATATTACTTTGTAATCTCTATGGGTATATTGGAGTTTATTTTCTTAGACATACAGTAGTATCAATGAACTCAAAGCAAAACCATTAAACAAATTTCCTCGTATTGTATATGTTGCTTATCTTTGTGTTTGTAAACTTTTAACGCACTCGCCTTGTTAACACAGAAAACTGTTTCCGATGACTATATGTGATAGCAGATTATAAGTCTTATTTAAGCAAAATTTTGTAGATAGTTAATGATTAAGTACTATCCAAACAAATCTGTAGATAATTTATCACTAATTCCATAAATCGTTACAACCGTTCACCATTTTACTTCTATGTATACAATTTCCTGAGCTTCGAATATAAACTTTACAATTGTTTGATGATAACATCTAAATTTCTGATGAGAGACAAAAGAAACACTAATATATTTCTCGACAATCTTTATCTTACACAAAATAAATTTTTGTTTTAGTTACTTCTGGATACTCTGCCACTGGGGATATATTATAAGTACTTGTAATGTTTTGTGGCAAATATTTCACAGAAGAATTGTAGAATAACAGCACAAACTTTTCCTATATGATGGCTAGTCGAGTAATTATAATGGTAAATAATACCTTGTTATTTTTCTACTTTTGTTAGTCATAATATTTTGACACAAGCTGTGTGCTACAAATATACATTAGCTGTACAGAGACTTATTTTTACATTTCATATTAAATGTTCAGGTGAAGGGTGAAATCTGTTCGGAATGAGACGGGTTTGTCTGAGTGGCTCATGTCACGTGAACAAAAGGCGAGTGGTACAGAAAAACAGTTACCTGTGTGGGCATCGGCTCTCTCTTGTGGAACACGAACGGTCCAGGTATTCACCTATAAACAGTTGAGGGAGAAGTCCAGATGAAGCAAAACGGGGTGGATGAAATGTCATTCAACTTTTGAAGAAAAAAAAACACCTATATGAAACTCTTACAAAAGTAGTCAAATAAATCACACCGTAAAACGGAATATTGATGACTGCTTTCTCTAAAAGCCGTAACAATTCAAATAGTGAAAATTATGATTTCGTGGACACTGTTCTGCAAACTTCAGAATTAACGCGAACTTCTGACCAGCCAGCGAGTGATTGGTATAGCCAATCAGGTAGAGATCCAGTTGTAAAATAAACTATAATGGGATTTCCGATCCACATTACCAACGGTGAGAGACAGCCAGTTTCCAAGACGCCAGAGTTGGATAATGTCGACCTCCGCTCTTGAGCACACAGGTAGCAGAGTTGACTTTGGGGGCGAGGAAGAAAATATTCTGTTGTCTTCGATTACATTATACAGACGTAATCTAAGAGATCAGATTTGATACTTGTGATTCTGAGGTTCAACTTTCAGACAGTGTGTCAAATTTCTATATATTTTGATTGATTCTTTAATTTGTGTAATATTTGCTTTTAACTCGAGTTTTGCATAGATTTGACGTTGTCTTAATAAAAGAGTGAAGTTTCACTTGCATGACATTGTTGATAAATAAGACTGAGATTATCTTACATTTGCTTTTGTTAATACTATAGCAAAATACTTTCTTGATTGTTATAGTGTCATTTTTAAGAATAATCGTTACTTTAAACATTGATAATAATTTGTATAAATTAACCACATGACATAAAAATACGTATCATAATGTCAAATCCGAGGAAACAGCAATGCGGTGCGTATGTCAGAAAAAATACTGTAACGTTTATGTGTTGTTTTCTTTTCATTCCTCCTTGTTATTTTCAATGTGATTTACCTTATTCATCGCAATGGACATTATATTTCTCCTTTCATCCATGTTTCGATTGCTCCAGGGGATTTTGAGCTGAAGAAGTTCAGTGAATTCTGTTAGAAAACTACTTACGCCAAAAGTACATGTTTTTAGGCATCGTACACTTAGTTTCTTTGATAAGTATAAATTATATATGGCGCTACTTTCTTTTTACACTTTAGGCTAAGAGAAATTAGTCTTATGTATTTACAAATCAAATTTTATTTTTCATTTCGTGAAAAATGTCATATGCTGCAGTAATGAAGTTATCAACAGTAATTTAACGTAGTAAGAAGTTGAACTTGATATGATAATATTTATTCTGACGAAATTAAGAATACTACTTACATTGAGGCATCAGAGTAAATTCAATAAAATTATCTTTTGTGCCTGTTTTTACACGATTTTAGAGACTTCTAAAGAAACTGAGAAAACACAAACTTACGTATTTTCCAACACTCACTTAACAAATACACTGGCGTGTAAAACATAAGGACGAGGTAGATAAAGTAAAATATTAACAACTTTGAGGAAATGGATGATAGTGTGGGAGTGTGTTGCTACAGCTCTCCAACACAAGCTCAGAACGCTGGACATCACATAGCGTTAGCTCAGCGCGATTAAAGCGGCCCAGCAACGAGAGACAGTTGAAGGAAAGGAACTAGACTGTGTCACACAACGAGCTGTTACGTTGCAATGTGTGGCGTTTCTCACTACAACACGGCCCTGATACAACAACATTTGGATGACTTCACACGGGAAAGAATCATAGGGAAACTGGAAGAAGGACGAAGTGTGAGGAGTGCAGCCCAGGAGTTTGGTATTGCTCACAACTTCGTTTCACGTGCATGGGGAGCGTTCCAAAGCACAGATATTGCTGTCCGAAGGAGAGGATGTGGTCGACCACGGTCAGCTACAGCAGGAGACCACTACATTGTGCAACAGGTAAGAAGGGGTGAGCCACCTCAAATAGTGGGTGCAATTGTAACAATGTTAACAGGATTATTAATCATAAGGATCATCAGGACTGGACCAACGAGGAGTGGGGTCACGTGCTCTTCTCAGATGAGAGCCCAGTCTGTGTTGTGATTCTGGACGTATCCTCATCTGGCGAGAGGTGGGAACACGTAATGCACTCAAGAACATTGTCGAACATGATCGTTTTGATTGCCCAAGTGTTACGGTATCGGGACGGATAATGTATGGGCGTAGTGACCTCCAAATTTTTGAACGCGTTATACTCAATGGTCAACGTTATTGCGACACTGTAATGCTTCCCGAAGTGCGTCTTTTTTCAGGGATGCATTCAGCGCTGACTTCATTTTATGGATACCAATGCGCGATCGTCTCGAGCAACGCAAGTTGAGGAGCTTTTGTAACGAAAGGATATTCGGCGAAGTGACTCTCCTACCAGTTTCTCAGGCTGAAATCCCATGGAGCACGCGTAGGATGCGTTGGGGAGACGTCTTGCAGCCCGTCCATATACACCAACAACCACCCAACAGTCGTCAACCACCCTGGTGGAAGAACTGAACGCCTGATTACAAGAACCCCTCCAAGGCTGTGGTGAGCTTGGGAGCTCGTTGCAGAGCATGTATCACTGTTTGCGGTGAACACACACACTTTCAAGGACAATGTCCCTCCTTTTTTTTAATGTCCAGTGGACCCATAAACTTGAGTATAACTTATTTTATCTGTATGAAGGTATCATTTCTGTATGTCTCATCATGCATTTCTTTTAGTTGCCTACTATACCGTACTGTAGCAATTCTTTCAACGGATGGTTCAAGTTTCATCGAGCAATGCTACTTGGCATTTCTCAAGTTTTACACACAAGAGTATATTTGTTTTATTCATTCGTGAATAGTTTTAATAAAGGAAAACTTAAGTTACGTTTTATATATTAAAGCAACCCGTCCCGACATTATTTCAGCCACCAGTCCTTCCTTTGTTCTGTAAGTAACAAATGCGATTAACGTAACTCTTGAAACAACAATTAAATTGAAAACTAAAGGTAAAACTCTCTTTGCCACAACAATTTTCAGTAAGAAGTGCGTTATTATGTCATTTTTTGAGCCCATTGTAAAGAACGGAAAATATATTTTGAACAATGCATGTGAATCCTTATTTAATAACGCAATGGCATTATTAAATCAGGAAACTACACAAAGAAACGAGTGTTCACTTATTGATATCATCGTAAAATAAAAAACGTAATTCAAATACGTAGAATAAATAAGTGTGATTTTATAAACAAAATTTTATCCAGTATTTAACTTAGTATATAATTTTAACAATTTCTTATTAATTGATTTAACATTTCATTTATAAACTGAGAATAGTTTGAGAAGGAAAGAGAATCCCCAGTACAAAACGGTTATCGTGAGGTAGCAAATAAATCTGCTGACTATTCTAAAATTAGAAAAGTATTTCAAATTTTTTTGAACGGGAGTTCTGTGATGTGTGAAAAAAATGATAGCTCGTCTTGTCTGCAAACCTTCTCATTAGGATAAAGTCAACAGGAATGGGTCTCCTCTTTCCTTCGACGTTAAAGCAGGAAGAATGAACCAACCGGGCTTCATTACCATTAACTTTTGTTGTCACAGGTGACGACAATTTGTCTGTGTGCGGCAGTTTTCCGTCGTCAACCTCGCTCCATAAAACTGCGTCCCCCGCTCGATCAATGGGCGTGACAAATTGAGTAATGGGCGCTGTAATGGGCTGCCAGATTGCCTCACGTGAGGCCTGCAAGAAGACTCGTGCCGGCTCGGGTGGCGTCTTCCACCCCACTCCGCTTTCCTCCCCTCTTAAACTCCACCACTGTACTCCTAGCACAACGTATCCCAATTTGTGTTGATGCTGAAACTGCAGACAGAATAAAGATTTTTATAAGGTGAGCAATAGATACTTTCAGATATACTCTGATAATGACAGAAGCAGAATATTTATACTAAATGATGGTTTACCCCAAGGATCTGTTTTAGCACCCCTCCTATTCAATTTCTTTAATCATGATTTACCGAAAACATCTTCAAGAAAATTTACTTACGCTGATGACATTTGTTTGGTGAACCAGAACACCAACTTTTCTGATGCAGAAACAACTTTATCAGCTGATCTGGAAAAGTTAGATGACTACTTCAAAAAATGGTGCCTCCATCTAAATCCTCAGAAAACAGTTATTTCAACATTTCATTTACGCAACAGACAATCACACTATAAACCAGAAGTTAAATTCAGAGGCCAACTCTTGCCTTTTTTCGGCACACCAAAATATCTGGGTATAACACTGGACACAACTCTAACTTTCAAACAGCATCTCTCAAACGTGGCTGCCAAAGTCAAAACGAGAAATAATATTCTCCATAAGCTTGCAGGTACTTCATGGGGAGCCAGTGCTCACATTCTAAGATCCACAGCCTTAGCTCTGTCATACTCTGTTGCTGAATACTGCTTCCCATCCTGGATCAATAGTGCCCATACAAAGAAGATAGATGTGCAGCTCAATCAGGCAATGAGGATAATTGCGGGATGTATTCATAGTACAAACACCTTATGGCTTCCAGTGCTATGCAACATCTCACCCCCAGCACTAAGAAGATCAGAAGCGCTCTTAAAAATCTGGAAAAATATCTTGAAGAACTCTCAGTTGCCTATACACCAAGACATGATTCAAGCGAAACACCAACGCTTGAAATCAAGAAAACCACCATGGCGCACAGCAATCAACCTCACAGAGTCCTCTTTCAACATCAATAAGCTGTAGACAACTCAATGGGAGCAGTCATTAGTAGTCAATAAAAATCTAGTTGAGGATCCCTCAGTAAGGTTACAAGGTTTCGATCTCCCTAGGCGGCAGTGGAGAATCACCAATCGAATTCGAACAGGACAAGGCAGATGTGCCTACTTATTATACAAATGGGGCTGGGTAGATTCTGCAAATTGTGACTGTGGAGCCACCTCACAGACAATCAATCACATCGTTTCTGACTGTCCTCTTCGGGCCTACAAGGGAACAATGGCGGAAATCAATGATGCGTCGATCAGTGCAGTTGACTGGATTAAAACATTAGATCTCGAGATATGAAATTTTACAAGCTTGTGATATGTACATTTCCTATTATGTACCTCGTAAATAATCATACGATAAATAAGGTAAGGGGTTATCAGACTTAAGGACACTGAGGCCTACTGGTTGGAATTATTGAACTTGGAACTCCTCATTTTAACACCTGAGATGTGGCGGTCTTGTAAAACTCGTTTCTTATTTGAGTTTAAGGCAGTTAATTGATATCTGTGGAGACATTAACTATTGGTCAAGGAGAAGCTTTGGCATTGCGACAAAAGAAGGTTACAAGTATTGAACTGTGTGAGATAAGAAAGACAGGACGAGCGAGGCAAACGATGATTTATTGCATTATCACGAAGGAATTAAGGAATCTAAAAAAGCATAAAGGGGATGGTGTTGATAGTATTACTACAGATGTCTTAAAGATAATAGGATGGGACATTGTACCTTAACTTGAAACATTATTTAAATTGAGTCTGGATACTTGTTGTTTACCAGATGACTGGAAAAGTGCTATAGTAGTACCGGTCCAAAAATGAGGGGTGACAAACAGGGTTAAAAACTATAGGCCAATCAGTTTGACATCAGTGGTAGGTAAAGTAATGGAGAGATTAATATGCAACCATATTAGATGTGTCTGTGAGGAAAGTAAATGGTTTTCAAGCCGGCAACACGGCTTTAGACAAGGATATTCGTGTGAATCTCAGTTAGTAGGATTTATGCAAGACATTTCTGCTGAAATGGACAGGGGAGGACAAATTGATAGTGTGGGACTAGATCGTTCAATGGCCTTTGACAGAGTGAGCCATAAAATGGTGCTAAATTAGGTAAAAACTATTGGAGCTGATAAAAAGGTGATTTGTTGGGTAGAAGAATTCTTAAAAGGTAGAAAGCAGAAAGTTAGGATAGGAAATGCAATATCAAAAGAAGTAGAAGTGAACATGGGAGTCCCACAGGGTAGTGTATTGGGACCATTGTTATTCTAATGAATGATTGTGTTGATGGTTTACTCTCAGAAGTTAGATTGTTTACAGATGACATAATGTTATAAAAGGATAAAAACAATAGAAGACTGTAAACAGCTGCAGGGTGATGTAGATAGGATAACTAGCTGGGTGAATCAACATGGGATGAAGATAAATGCAAAGAAGAGTCAGCTTATTAGGTACACAGATAAAAAGCTAAAGGTTGATTACGATTATAAAGTGGGGAAGGAGCTACTTATTGGAGACTCGAAAAGTAAATACCTTGGCATTACATTTGATAGCAAACTTAACTGGGCAGTACACGTTGGACAGGTGGTAGTGAAAGGGTTCAAAATCCTTCACCTGTTGGAAAGAGTGGTGAGGGGATGCACTAGAGAAATAAGGGAATTGGGGTACAAAACTTTGGTCAGACCACTGTTGGAAGATGGTGGTGTAGTTTGGGAATCCACATTTTGGGTATCAAATACAAGAGTTGGAGTGGGTGCAGAGGAGGGCTGCCAGGTTTGTCTTTGGAAATTACCGCAGAACACAATCTGTAACTAATATGATAAAGGAGCTGGAATGGGACTCATTGGATGATGGAAGGTGGGTGAAGAGAGTCATGAAAGTGTAGAAATCCTATACTGGTGATGAAGCACGTAAAGAAATTGTTGGGAAAATTAAGAGAGGTGCTTGGAAGGGTAAGGTTGACCATGAGCACAAGCTGGCACTTGATTTCAGCCATAAGGGTGTGGTAAAATTTTATTTCGTAGGAAAAGGGAGTGAGGGACTGGAATAAATTGCCAAGAGAATTGATGAATAACTTATTGGAAACGCTGAAAGAATTTAAAGTAAAAATTAGTAGAGGACGAAAGTAGGTTGGAAGGGGAAACGGAGGGAGTGTGGGGAGATTGTCACCGGAGCGGGCGCTCCATCGCAATTTGATCAATTATTATTATTATGCTGTAAATAAAGAATAGTATTTTTTTAGTTTACATACTGACTCGGCAAAAGGAACTGTACCATCTGAGAGTGAGTTGTTTAATTTCAATGCAAGATGGATTTTCATGTATATTAATGTAACAAGTATTGAAGTTACGTCATTCATAACCTCAGAACACCACGTTTCAGAAAGAATAGTTAGGGGTTTTTTTTTTTTTTACATACGTCATTATTTGACATCACCCTTTAAGGATAAATCTTCAGCTTCATTTTAAAATGAACTTCCTACTTGATTTTCCCTCGTGTTGACCTGCGTAAGCTACTAAAGGAGATTTTCTAGGTTTCCTGTCTATAAGGTATGAGTTAACGAGAAAAGGGAGCTGGAAGTTAAGGAAATCTACTGAGGCTCAGTTTCTAAGGGGAAAAAAACTCAAATATTAAACATTTGAATTATTAGTTAAACAGTACACCAACCTGATGAGACATAAGCAAGAATAAAATTTGCGTGCAAATATTATTGTGGGACCAGATTGGTTTCTGTCAACATCTCCTGTCTATGGCGATGCATTGACTTCCAAAACATTAATAATGTTACCAGCATGGGGATTAGAAACTCGTATTCAGTCATGTTATCATCTGTTCTTGGTAAATGATATAAATGTGGATGTAATCGGTCTGGTCGTTAGGAATATCCTGAAACTGATCGCGGAACGCCTAACATATCTGAGGTTATTGTTTTCGTATCCATAGTGGTGTATCTATGCCATGCACCGAACTGATGGGCCAGCGGCAACCCTCGAACTTCGTATTCGGGAGGACGCGGGTTCATATCTCAGCCCGATCATGCATATTTCGGTATTCCCTGGTTTTTCCGAAATCATTCCAGGCGAATGTCAGGACTGTTCCTCTAAAAGGCCATGGCCAAATTACTTCCCGTTCCTTGTTTCCCGTCCTCTTCCACCTCTAATGAACTAAATGGTGAGTAGGCATACAGCCGTAAGAGAAAAATGAATATAGCAGGCTTTCCTGAATTACAGTTTTTTTTTTTTTTTTTTTTTTTTTTCGGGATCCGGGGCTTTTGTTTCGTTAACGTAGAGACAATGGGGAGATGGAACTGAAATGAATTCGGCCATGGTTTTTGAAGGATGTATCCTTGTATTCACCTAAAGTAATTTATGGTAACCATGAAAAACCGAAACCTCGTTGGTCCCATGGGGATTCCTGCATATGATGCCTCATCGTTACCGCTCACCCAACATCCTTGGTTCACGAGATTATGATTCTTCACTGATTTAGTTTCTTGTCATTACATTCGAGAATATGGAAGTTACGTATAGAAGAACATAATACCAACGTTACCTCACAATTGTCTTTAGGTGGCCATAGTTATTTAAGTGATATTTTGGTCCACAGCGAAACATTTTACTACAACATGAATTGAGTGGCTCTCGAATTGGAACAATTTTGCATTTTTTTTTTTAAAACTCTTTTTACTGTCCATGATTGTTCACTCCATATCAGGTGACGAGCATTACAAAATATTCACCAGCTGTTGTACCGTAACTATGCCTAGTGCAATGTAGCAGCATTTACTTCAATGCCTTCAAATCTTTTCATTCCTCATATCGAAGATTTTCCCCCTACAGTTATCGGTATTTACAAAACAACTTTTTTTTTTTTACATAAAAATGATACTTTGTCGAGATTTACTTAAAACGTCCTATTTTATAATTTCCTAACAATTTAATGTTGTTGGTTTATGTTCGCTTGGAAACTGTTTATCTAATTTCAATCAAATTTTTTTTTCGCTCTCCATTAGGATGGAGACAGATGAATCTGTGCATAAATTTCGGACAGTAATAAACTATTTTAATAAATGCTTTAACCATTATTGTGTTGAAAGCCAACTATTTAAAAAGAAACGAAAAAATATGAAAAAAAACAGTTCTTTTGCGTCAGCTAGAATGTAAAATTCAGGTCAATGGTATTTAACTTGTGTCTGTTTCTGGATGTCTATTGCGCACAATTTTTCGAGGGAGAGAGGTTAAGCTGAGTTCGTACAGTGAAAAAACCATTTTGTCATTTGGGGGGAAACAGAGCACTTTTTCTGTTGCGGGAAATGGTTGGCGTTCAAATGAATATTTATTTCAAATATTTGTCTCTCGTTTTGTTTTTAGTGCAGCTGTTTACATCAGCATTCAAATGGTTGCGGAGGAGGCGTGCCGTTGGTAGCAGGTTGCCTCTGGGCCAGCCGGAGGCTTCTTGCCACTTTGCCGTGCCGGGCAGTCTGTTCTCGTTACACAGAAGAAAGGGCGGCGAAAGGCGCCCCGGCTTCATCTGAAACACGGACATTACTGTTGTTGCGAAATACGACAAAATGTCTCTATCTGAGAACAAAACAGACCATTTACGAAGGTTTTTTCCTTTCGTACCAAAGGCCTGGCGCAAATAGCGGCTCTTTCCTTAACGTGACTTGGGTCAGCTGATGAGGCAGTGTACGACAGGTACACACTTCAATTAAAACTGAAAAAATTAAGGACTTCCAAGTGCTGTATAATTATAGGTGAATGTTGTACTATTGCTCTTCGGCGGATGAAATTTCTACATATGGCACCAGAAACCGCGGATAGTATACAAAAATTAATTTAAAAGATTTAGAATCATAACCTCGATTTTGTTCAAAATGAACGCTTATAGTTTAGTCATTTCTAATATGAAAGATAAATCAGCAGTAGATCCTGTACTAGATTGTTTTTCTAATAATAATAAGAAAGAATTTGATGTAGTAAGAACCGAAGTAAAGAAGATACTTTAATATTCCCGAATTACGCACGGTTCATAAAAACAGTATGTCTGCTGGAAGCTTGAACTTTTCTTTATTTCATGTCTCGGTTTTCGACTGGAAATTATTCATTAGTTGCGGCAACATAATGCTCAGATTAATAACTTGTCTGTACATCGAAGATGGAGGGGTAGATAATATATATACTGAGGTCATTATTATAAAAATCTCTACAAGTAACTAATCAGTCATCAAGACCCAGTTTCCAAAGGTAGAAACAAGAGTAACTGATAGTTTTAATGTATAAAAAATAGTGTTTTTTTATTTAAATATTGTTTTTGAAGTGTTAAGTGTCTAATGAAAATAATGCTATGTGGGATATCAGAACTGCCATTGCAGACACACTAATCTTCCCTTTCGACCCACGCTAACATATGACCCACTATGCTAGTTATTCTATTTTTTTATTTTTATCTTTTTTTTTTACAGATTTTCTAGCGCACCCCATTTGTTCGTTCGTTCCGTCACCCTGAAGGTATTCGGCTCTTAACACGAGGTTAAATAGTTCGAAGCCCGCTGGTGGAAGAAAATTTCATCATTCGAATTCGAAGAAGTGATGGCGCACTATAGGTGATCACCAGATTGTGTACCAAATTTCTGGATTAAATACCATACTTCTCGACTGTGGGACAAGACTGTTTATGGTGATTTGTCCATTGCATGGGGACCCAAAATTCGGTGTAACACTTCCAGTTTTTTGGAAAAGTAGGCTTGAATGGGATAGTATCTGGATTCGCTCTTTTCCTTTTATCTTATCTGATTCCATAATGCAAACAACGCACGCAACATTACGTCATTCGCACATACAGGGGAAATCACTCCCCGGGATATTTATAGAGGGGTAACATCATACAATAGTAACCGCTTATACCGGAATACTGAGAAGAACAGATACTTTGAGTTTTAAAAGATTTTATATTAAGCTGCAAATCTTTCACACTGCTCAATCCATGGAATACAGTACTATGAAAAGGAAGACTGTAGTAAAAACCTGGAAAATTTTACTCGAAATTGAACATACGTATGTAACATAGTTAGAGAGGCATAAAAGATTGAAGAAGTTTTTATTCGCATCACAGAGTTAATTTTCTTTTGCGAAATCACTGCTCCAACATATCTACTACTAATTTTTTTTATAACTTAACCGGACTTCTCCCTTTCAAAATTACAGGCTTATTGTGGTAGACTTACAAAATGTTGATTTACACCACACATTCACAAACAGTACATCACTTATTCAAAGCTTATAAACAAAGGAATAACATTCCTTCAAATAGTAATTCAGTTAGTTCATTGTTAAACGAACTTTTTTGACCGCAACAGTCTCCGTAGTTACATCAAACACCAGTGAAGATTTCATTGAAGTTTTATTCCGTCTGAATTATAGTAAAGGCGATAAAAAATCCTCGTGTAACGTCAAAATCTGGAACTCTCACAGAACGAAAGCATCCGCGCTTTACCAAACCTGAACTGATTATTCTCTGACATAGCTTTTTAAGGATACGAAAACAGCTTCAAGGTCAACGATTAATCTTGTGTAAACTAGCCCGTCAAAACCACTGCACACTGATTTCTGCATATAATTTATCTAACTCAAATTCGTACAACATAGATTTTAATAACCTCATAACCACTCAATATAATCATAGACATTATTTCTATAAGGTGTTTTTTGTCACAAGCCATTATCTCCAATCATACCTAACCCAAATCGATAAATGAGGTATCATTTGAAAGATGAGGTGTCCCGTTTGATCGTATCACATTTTAAGGAAGTAATTTTTTCCAATTCTACCTTAAAGAGCAAAAATGTCAATGTTTCTAATATGCTGTTCTATTTGTGTCATGAGCCATTTAAATCCCTGGATTCCTAACTTAAATCGTTAAATCAAGTATCGTTTTAAAGATTAAGATCTCCGCTTTGGTGAAATCATATATTAAGACAGGATTTTTTTCTGGATTCAATCCTCAAAGGGCAAAAGTATCAATATTCCTGCAACACGTTTTTGTGTCACGAGCCATTTATCTCCCTCGATATCTAACCGTTGTAGATAAATGAGGTATAATTTTAATGATTAAGGTCTCCACCGTGGTCACATCACATTTTCAGAAAGGAATTTTTCTAATTTCGTCCCATAAAATACAAAATTATCATTATTTTAAAGTTCTTTTTTTGTTATGGGATATTTATCTCCTTTGATATCTAAATGAAATCGAGAAATGAGGTATTATTTTAGAGATTAAGGTCTGCGCTTGGATCAAAACATATTTTAAGAGAGGAATTTTTCGGAATTCAGCCCTTCAAGGGAAAAATTTATCATTATTTCTCTAACGTATTTTTTTTTTAATCATGAGCCATTTATCTCCCTTGATATCTTACCGAAACAGATAAATGAGTTATCATATTAAATATTAATGTCTGTGCTTTGGTTACATCATATCTAAAGAAAGGAATTTTTCAGAATTCAACCTTCAAGGGCAATTTTTTTTTGATTACGAGCCATTTATCTCCATTGATACCTAACCTAAATCGATAAAATGAGTATCATTTAAAAGGCATTGGTCACCACTCAGGCAACATTATAAAATAAGCACTAAATTTTTCGGAATTCGACTCTTAAAGGGCAAAAGTAATAAATGTGAATGTCGGGCGTATGAGATAGTTCAGAGCAAAGCCACTAGAAAGCAGTAGCACATATCACAGAGATATTAATAAACTGCTTCACTGGCGTCGACTTTTGTTACGTATCTATTACACTAAACAATTGAAATAAATGAGTTGATTCTTCTTTTATCCCATTACAAACCCCCAACCTTAAAATTCATTGCATTCGCGAATTTTTCGCACGGTTCATCTCGTAATTTTATAAATCTGTATCCCTCTGACTAGTGATATTTTTTCTGTCCCATGACAAGAGGTTCACTTGGACTACTGGCATCCCGCCCCTCATGGTACTTTTTTTAAAGCTGCAGTAAAATCTATTTAGTATAAAAGGGTAAAACGGAGAAACTGGTATAGTGTAAGAAACGATAAATTTAGCATACGCCACAAATGTCCCAATATGTGCTCTAAACCATTACAGGTAGAGTTAATTTTACGCAGTTCTTTTTGGGTCCTGATAATTCAGGTTGTTCGTGTCAAGTGACTTTTATAATATTCCTGCACAGTGCCAGTGTGTGCTGCGTTCTCGGAGAGCAGTGACAGTGGTAATGGATACGGGAGCGGCGGGTCAGCGGGGGACAGCTCGTCTGTGCGCTGCCATGGGAGTGCGCCTGATTTACGAGGTCTGTTATGACGGTTCCGGTAGGCCGGTATTGAATTATCTGCGTGACGGACGGTCCCAGGGGCTGACACGGACAGGCGGCTCACACTGCCCCGGAACGACACAGGAGACCTTCTGAAAAACAATGTCTTTGCTATCACTCGCAGATAAGTTCTCCAGGGAACTGTTCCTTTTTTTTTTTTTAACCGACATCATGGAGAATATAACTATTACCGCTACCAGCAAACAAAGCTTCTCTTTTGACCTACCATAACCTATGATCATCCAAGCTAGCTTTCCGTTCCATACATAATTTTATATGATAATGCACAAAACAATCCACGCAGCTCACTCCGTATAACAAATGGACGTCGAGATTAAACATCAAAACAAAGAAAATGAATTCACCTTGAAATTGAACAACCGTAATGGTAAAGTCATCTTTGTGTATGTATCAAAGATTTTTTTTTGCTGTCGTCAGTCTTTAGACTGGTTTGATGCAATCCTCCATCCCTTCCTATCCTGTGCTAACCTCTTCATTTCTACATACCCCCTACAACCCACGTCCTCAATTACCTGCTTCATATATTCTAATCTCTGTCTTCCTCTACAGTTCTTACCTTCGACTGTTCCCTCCACTAACAAATTAACCAATCCAGCATGTCTCAAAATATGACCTACCAGCCTGTCTCTTCGTCCTGTAAGCTTCTTTACGATATTATAAACTAACTATACTATTAGGTTTAAAGGGCCAAAGAGCATCTAATCAAGGGAGAAGGATAATCTTTTGTTAGCTGTTTCAACAGATAATGATAGAAAGAGGAATGAAGACGTTCAAATGTTGGAGTGATGACTGAAAATTGATTATTATTATTATTTTGGGGTCTGTTTCCTGTTTCCTCTTCTCCATCACTGCAGCTGTTTTCCTACGAATGTCAGATGGTGCTATACCCATGATTTGGTATATTTTACTAACAGGAGTTGGTTTCAGGCAACCTGTTACAATGCGACCAGTATCATTCAATGCTATATCAACCTGCTTAGCATGTGCAGAGTTTTTCCAAACTAGTGCTGAGTATTCTGCTGCAGAGAAACTAAGTGCCAGGGCAGATGTACGAAGCACGTTTATTGAGAAAAGAGAAGAGAGAATATATGCTTGTTTCATTAATGGTTATCTAAAATACTAATAATATCTACTATGTTTAGATAACTTTCAGAGTTTGAAGTAAAGTTGAAATCGGACTTATAGGTGATTGATGTGAACCTACGAAAAAAATTCAATACCGTGGAAAGTAAAATAAATTTAAAATATTTTAAACAGTAAGGGGAATTTCATGCTATTATACGTGGTACCCTTACAAACGGTTTCACATTTCCGAGATTACTCTGTTGTTGGATCAAAGTGAACATATCTAATATAATCATTCGGAGTTCCCGGCGCGGGAAGGGTGGAGGCTAGATCGTTGTCCTAAACTACTGATGATCACCGGTTCGAGTCCAGCCTAGAGAATGATTGTTTTTAATTGTTATGTTTGATCTTTGTTGCCGCACTATGTTAAGCATAGTGATCAAATGAAAAATTCTGAGAACATAGCTGGCTGTATAGCCGAAATGACTAGATGCCATTTCCTTTAATGTATTGGGAGCATATTGTTGACAACACGCCCCTACTCTGGTGTTAAGGCGTCGGAAAGGAATTCGAAGCTGCACTTCCACCAGTATCATCCTAAGGGCTTAAAGGACAGGAGACTACGTACTTTTGTATTTACTGCAAAGCATAGGATGTAATACTTTACGCATTAAATACCGAGTCAGCTCTCGATTTCTCAACCATACAATAATAGGTACCTCTCATTAATAATGAAAAGATAAAGAATCTGATGTACCATAGAATTATTTTCCGAACGTTACCGCTCGAGCCTGGTATTCTGAAGGACGCAGGTTCAAATCCCTGTCCGGCAAACCAGATTTCGATTTTCCATGTTTTACCGAAATCACTCCAGATATTATTATTATTATTATTAATCATTATTGCCCTTGAGGACAGTGTTTAAACTCAAATTATTCATGATTACTCAGTTTTTGTTTGTATTTGCTTCTTCCTCTTCTCTTCCCAAAACCTCTTCATACGTTCACTGTGTTCCTGTTTCCTTTGTTCAGTCCATTTTGTTCCTGTTTTCTTATGTATTTTAAATTTTGAGTGCATAATTTTGTTCCTGAATTGTCCCCTTTCCCGTGTCATTTCCTTGCTGATCCCTGCGTGATTCAAGTCCTCTTCTATTTCCTGGAACCAATTGGTTTTCCTGAGTGAACCATTTACCACATCAAAGATCCTCTTTGTGAGTCTAGTGCTGTTCATTCGCTGTAAATGTCCATAGAATTGTAATCTACGTCTTCTGATCATGTCTGTCAATCTATCTGTATGTTCGTATAGTTCTTTCGTTGGTCTTTTCATCCATATACCGTCTTTATATATTGCTCCAAAAAATTTTCTAAGGATTTTGCGTTCAACTTTTTTCGCTTCTGTTATGCCACTCCAGATATATATATATATATATATATATATATATATATATATATATATATATATATATATATATATATAATCGTGGCTGAATTCCTTCAAGTTTTTCATCTCCAATTCTCTCCCATCTCTAATGACCTCGTCCTAGTCGAGGGGTAAGGACACAAGAAAAAATATATCATTCCATAACAACAACTACGTCAAATACCCTATTACTACACCATGACGAACATAGCGTAAGTGTTGCCTCCTAACGTGAAGTCAACATAAGGGGTAGAGCTAACTTAGTTATTAGGGGCTATTCAGTGTGCTAAACAACCATCAAATTGAGCGTGCTCTAGCAGTGAGGTGCATGTCACTTAGGAGTTGACAACTCCACTCCAGACTGTGAGGGTGCTAATTAATCACGACCCGTCAGGCGGGTCCTTTCACATTGCAGGATGTGAAGTGAATATAGTATTACCCTCTGTACTGCATCCCATCAACTTCTTCTGCGTCAATTTAGTATTTGTGATGGACATTGCTGACTTTCACCAAATTATCGTTCAATAATTACAAATAAAAAATGTTATTGCACAGATTCGTGTAGAAAGATCGTGTGTTATGTGACTGACAACGCCATGTGTCTTTATTTTCTGTAGGCCTGTATTTGTAGGTAACTTGCTTTCTATCGCTCTCCTTACTCAACTGAAGTGAAACCGTCTCAGAGTATTCTTTTTTTTTTTTTTTTTTTTTTTTTGCGAGTTTGCTTTTTTGTCACCATACAATACAACAGTGTAAAAGCGACAAATTTAAATGAAAGCTAAAGGATGTAAATTTTCATATAAGGACACAGTAAGTTTATAGACCATGAGAAAGATGATTGCTTGGTTTCACACTTTCTGTATTATTTATTTGTCGTAAAAATGTTTATTTTAAGCATCATGTCGCTTCAAGACATCGAAAAATAACGAAGCAATTTACATAAAATTCTAGAAATAGAATTAAGCTTTGCTGTTGCGAGTCCTCGTTCTGATCACGTTTTCGTTTTAGACGTCACAGCTTAAGCTCTTCTCATCGACAGTTGTTTCACAGCGATTTTGCTGTGGATTGAGAAAAACTATGACGTTCCATTTTAAAATCCCTGACATTTTCTTTCCCTAACCGACAAGAAGCGCTTCATAACCTTGTTTGTAAAATATACACGGAATGAGATTCATCCATTTGACATTCCACGACCACCACTATTTAACGGACTGATGCTGTGAACAGGATGTGATATGTGATATGCACAAACAGTTCAGGGGGTGTCTTTCATCAAGTAGCAATTCTCTCTGAGAATTTAAGAAGTCTTTACGCCAACTATTACTATCCGCATGTTGTCAATGAATCGCTGCTTGATATCTAATCACACAATAGACTTTCCGTCTTAACAATAGTCTAACATTAGGGAGGAAGTAAATCCAGTACATTTTGCGAGCTTTCAATTTAGTCTAAGACAGACATCCAGCGTTTGCACATTTCTCCACTGTTGTGGTTAAGCCTAATACGGTAATCCTACCTGCTGTTGAAATTCGAACGACTGAACTTACCAGCGCACTTCACACGACCAAAATTGAAGATTTTTCTCAAATAAGTACCAGTTTAAAATCAGTAAAAATTGCTGTGGAGACCAAGATTCCAGCGATGGACTTCTCAATTCCCGACTGCAGCTTTAATGAATAGATCAATCAGAGAACTCTATTTTCGGAAGTGAGTGATGTCGTATGTCTGGAAACAGAGCAATGTCTGTGTTAGTGTATGACGGTACTTTGTTAATTGAAAGTTTATTTCTGAGGTGTGAGGACGGGACCATATCCGAACGCTCCGATCTCGCATTTGGGAGGACGCTGGTTCGAATCCCTGTCTGTCCATTGAGATTTGGGTTTTCCATGGTTTCACCAAATCACTCCAGGTGCATGCCGGGATGGTTCTTCTGAAAGGCCACAGCCGAATTCCTTCCAGATCCCAGCCCCGTCCTTTCCCATCTCTAATTACCTCAACGTCGAGGTAAAGCCACAAGCAAAATAATACCAGTTTTAATCTTACTAAGAATGTTGATTCTGGTATGAAAATATTTCGCGGGCGACGTATTTCGCCGTATCAAATATGAAAGCCCTATAACGATCCAAGATAAACTCTTTCTAAAGCTACATTTTAATGATGCCATCTGTATGACGTCAAGGTGTATAAAGACAGTGTGACTATGCTCCGTTGTCGCAGATTTATTGACAGTGGGAGGGGACGGAGAGTGTTGATCCCGACGTGACAACTATATTTTTAAGAGTTACTGACTTTTCTGTGATCTAATGGCAATTTCATGTCGCCGTGGAACGTGTAAGCTAGCAATTAGCAATTCGTGTTATTCGGTTGTCAATGTCGTCTGTTAAAAAGAACCTGAAAGCACTTTGCAGTCTGTGTATCTGTGTCACTTGTTGGTGTCTCTAGGGACTTTTTCATAAACAGTACCATTATTACTTATAAAAGAGTAATCTAGTGGCTCAGTGGCTAAGGTTATGAATGGGGATCGAAAGGCCCCTGGTTAGAATGCCTGTCTTGGCATGGATTTTTATATTCCCTTAAGCAGACCTTCACCTCAGGCACAGCTTGATATGTAATGTGAAGTACACGAGAAAGCTTCCTTGATACGGATTCCACGTTAAACTGTAGTTCCTCTATACCTGATAGGATTACCGTGTCAGGCTAGGCATATAGGATACGGGCGAATTGCACAATCAGTAAAAACTCTGTCAGTAGGCCATTATGACCACAGGAGTTTACTTTCACTTTACCTCATACAAGAAACAACCCATTTACTCCTAATTAGTCTAAACGTAAATTCAGACTTAACGACCGAACAACACAGCAGCGAACTAATGAGCATCACGAATTATTTGTGCATAGGTTTCTCATCGTTATCAATGCATCAGGCCTGTATAAACTATTTTAAAGTTAAATTAACTCTTCTCGGGCTGCCAACTGCGTAAAATTGACACACTTGTGGGACGTTTCGAAGGCGTCTACCTCAGCCATCAATCATCATTAAAAACAGAGTGCTGCCTGCTATTTTACAAAATGATATTACGGCCACTAATAACATATGCATGTCCTATATGGGGATGTGCTAGCCGTAGCAAATTACATAGAATACAAATATTTCAAAAAAACTCAGATTAGCAGTGAACGCACCATGGTATGTAAGAAATAGTCAGCTACACAGAGAGTTAAATATTGCTTACATTTACAAATTTATAAAACAACAAACAATATATTTCATCAAACGAATGAGTACAGTTCCTGTTGCACAATTTTACAAACTAGGGAAAAGAACCGGCCAAACTAGGCTAAAAAAAACGCCTTCTTCAAGATATTTTTCTATCAGGCAGTGATTCCGAAGAAGAAGTGAACCAGCTAATAAATTAAATACCGTGTGGCCTGTCACTTTCTATTTGACATCTCGTTTGTTAAGTATAGATCATACTTTTGTCAGCGCTCGAAATAAAATGTGTATATATAAAAGTGTAATTATTTTAAATAAATTTCATTTTAACTGTTTGGATTACTGTTCTAATTCTGATAACGGTTTTTAATACTTTAATACTGACATTAATGTTGCTAACATTGTTATAAAAATTTATTGTATCACTGTATTGTAATCACTGAGGGGCCCTGTGGGTTGACCTCAACCATGACAATATGTAAGTTATGTTTTTTGTAAAATTCAACATTGTCCTGTATAGCAATATTTGCTGAACGGATAATAAATTCATTAAACAAAAAAAAAAAACTAAATGTCAATGATTAACTGTTTGTTTACCCGCTGCCGCGGAAACGGTGAAAGACAATAACCAACACAGCACGATTACGTCATCCACTCTTCTGCTCGTTACCAAGGCAAAACTGTTTCAGCATTTTAATAGCCGGGTTCCAGGCCGCACTGAGTTGATAACCAGTGTTCCTGTTAAGTAATGAATCAGATGTTCTGATTTCTACAGCTTCTGTAATAACGCTGGCCCAAAAATCTTTGACCCGGGCTAAAATTGTAGTTTTTTCAAAGTCAAATGTATGACCTTCTTGCACACTCAGTGTGGCCTGGAACCCGGTATTAAATGCTGAAACAGTTTCGACTCGGCAACGAGCAGAAGAGTGGATGACGTCATCGCGCTGTGTTGGTTTTTGTCTTCCACCGTTTCCGCGACAGCGGGTAAACAAACATTGAAACATTAACATTTTGTTGAAAATGAGGGCTGAGATAGAAGCCTTCGAAACGTCCCACAAGTGAGACATCTCTACGCGGCTGGAAGCTCGAGAAATTATTTATATACAACGCCGTGAAAAACTTGGATCTTATTTTGCAGCTGGTGTGTCGGTTTGAGGTAAAATTTTGTATCATTTTACTCCAGTAACAACGTATACAAAACACTGATATTTTTTAAGAACGGAGACTTTTCCTGGCGTATAATTGTAATGTAGTCTTCTCGGGTGTACCGCCAGATTGTGTTGTGAAAACACGATATTTCGACCGTTAACTCTCAGCATCTGCTGGTCAGTGAGACCAGAACAGGTGTTTCCGCACCTGAGGAACGCAACGGAGCTAGTCATCGAAAGATTGAGATTTTGCAACACAATTCAGCGGTACACCCGTGAAGGCTACATCGCGAGTTGTATTTTGTTATGCTGTCTGAAAAAAAAAGGTACTTTACTCATACACTGACGGGAAACAAACTGTAGTTTTGCGAAGTATAATTCTTACTGATTCAGACTTACAGCTTCTGGCAGTTCCATTACCGTAACACCAAATTGTGGTGATGAATTCTTATAGGACTCGACGAAACAAATCGAAAATAAATAATAAAATTTTCTGATATCTCGCTTGGTTTTCGAGATATAGCATGTTAAAAATCAGTTATAGGTATAGTTCCTTGTGTTTTTGGTGACGTTTCTTCTGGTTCAGACTGTATTTCAACCTAACAACAACCACTAGGAAGAAAATAAAACACCTGTAGTGAATTTCCACCGCCTAGATTTTGGTTTTGGTGATTTTTTTTTTCTGGTCTAGTCCGAATCTCACCCTAAACTCCTCAATTTTGAGATACAATATCTCGAGAATTATGCGAGATATCAAAAAATATATATTCTTTATTTTCGATTTGTATCGTCGAGTTACATACGAAATCACCGTCAAATTTGGCTATGGCGAAATTTTTCTTCTGATCCAGGTCACAATTCATCCAAACCACGTCATTTTTGAGATAAGATACCTCGAGAACTAGGCGAGATATCAAAAAAGTTTATTCTTTCAATTTGCCTCGTCGAGTTACATAAAGATGCATCATCAAATTGCGGCGCCACGATTACCGTAGAATCCCCCAGCTTTTTAATACAGTGCCTTATTTCTCCTAGACATATGCAGAAGTCGTTGATATGTACAATATTTTGCACCGATACATTGCAGCAAGTGTAGCGATGGATCGCATCGAGCGGCAGGTGATGTAGGCGAGGTCACCCTTCCCTTGTACTGCTGACTTGCATTCCGCCTCTCGGCTGGCTCAATATTCGACCACCGCCACCCGTCCCCTGGGCCTTAATTAGAAATTAACATGGATGGAGCATCTGGTCTTCCAGCGCTCTCCAAATTGCAAAGTGGAAGATGAAAATACCCAAACTGAAGGAGAGTTTTCTTAATCTGCATAATTGAAAAGTGGGTGTAATTATGTCAAGAAATGCTTTCTCCAAAATCGGATATCCAAGCTAAGCATTATTTTTCTCATGCATCAAAGAATTTGAGATTTAAATTGTGTAGTTTTTTTTTTTTAAACATTTGAACTGAGAAACATGCCTAAGATCAGCAAAATAATTAGAGATGCATTCATACAACACTGGTCTTACGTTATAGCATTGCCTTTAATTCCATTCTTGATAAGGAATATCAAATAAGGCGTCTTACGCCAGAAGTACTCAACAAATGGAAAATCATTTCCTGCTACAAATTTCTATGGCAATTATAATAAGATAAAGGAAACATTTTCAGTATTAGTAAACGCATGTTTACTCTGCTACTACAATATGAAGTAATCCTAATGGGATGTCATTACAGTTGAGAAAATGTTTGAAGCCTTTTCTGTGTGCATAGCTCTAGACAATACACCACCGTAAGACATTATGGAAATTCCTGGGTGAAACTTCGTATACAAAACTCAAGTCAAAATGATAAGAGTACTAATATTGGGTAGTTTTAGATGCCATGATGTTAAACCTCCACGTTCGATTGATGTTTCGTTTATTTACTTTGTATTTAAGTGAACTTGTCTTGCCAGCACATATCCGAGTACGGTAACGGGACTCTCCAGGAGTAATGCTACAATTCGATGTTTTTGCAGACGTTCTAACACGAATTCAAGTGTGATATATTTAATGTTTTCTACAAATAACAGTCATTTTTACTAGCCTTTACACCATTTAGAAATGGTGGAATATAACAGACATATCTTAATTTTGTATTCCTTTATACCCAGCCATGTTAGAAGTGTTTAGTATTAAATGATTTCTGGCCTCTGTACTTGACATAACTCCATACGCAAAGACTATATATATTTAATAATTTTTTAAAACAATAAATTAAATTGATAATCTGTTTTGTGTTGTGGCACTATTGTAGTTTTTACTCATCTTTGGTCTCCTTCTGGATCTGTTTCCTCCCACAGGCATCCCCAATGTTTTCTTGATTGGTTCATTTTCAAGTCTTCTCACGACATGCCTGTACCACCTTAATCTTCCCTTTCTGATAACTTCATTAATACTAGTTACTCCAGCCAGTTTTCTTACCTTTTCATTTCGAAGTCTGATCCTCAGAGAATAATAATAATCAAAATTATTTTCATTTGATAATCGTTTAAATTGTCATTAATCACCTCTCGAGGTATCAAGAACCAAGTTTTTAAACATCAGGCACATTATAACAACACATTATATGGGGATCTCAGTTGGCTACAGGTCATTAACGTCTAGCATTTTTTTTTAAGGTTTCATTCCTCCCAGTTAAAACCTGAGTGGCGAGCTGCTGGAGGGACTGGCGAACTCTTTTCAACCGACTAAGAGAGAGAAAGGGGGAGGGGGGGGGGTCGGGAGGGAAGGAGGTGGAAGTCGGCCATGAACTTTGAAGGGAAGTATACCTGCAATCGCCTGGGGTGACTGCGGAAAACCACGGAAAACCGTAGTCAAGATGGCCGGACGGGACTTGACTCTCATCCTCCATAATGTTAGGTAAGATGTCGAAGTCGCCCTCCTACCTAACTTTGTGATCGTCCAGGAAAGAAAATAAGTGTGATGTTTTTAGTTATAACTGCCCTGTACAAACGTTGATTTGGCTGGGCATCTGTCACTGCCTTCTTCCACAATTGCATATCATATTTCTCCTAACAATGTTTGTTAACTTCATCTTCTTCTTCGTCCCCTCCTCCACCATCTTTTCCTGACATTAGGGATCGGCTGCCTAGATGAGTTTCCTCCCCCTTTCCCGGTCTACACAGTCCTCTTCTTTTAGCCCTGTGTTTGCGAGGACCTTCTTAACTGCATCCATCCACCTCATCCTTGGTCTCCTTCTGGACCTCTTTCCTCCCACAGGCATCCCCCATGTTTTCTTCATTGGTTCTTTTTCACGTCTTCTCATGACATGCCCGTACCACCTTAATCTTCCCTTTCTGATGACTTCACTAATACTAGTCACTCCAACTATTTTTCTTACCTTTTCATTTCGAAGTCTGACCCTCAGAGAAATGCCCAATAGCAACCTTAGCATCCTCATTTCGTTCCTTCCAAGAAACCCCTAATGGATATTCTGTCGTCCCATAGTGTTCTAAACTTTTATTTCCAGGTTATATTTGATGTTACATTATAGGCACTTAAAACAATAACCAGAAAGTTTTTTTTTTAAGTGGAGGTTCGTGATGTTCCTGGCAAGCCCAGGCGCAAAACAGGGTGAAACAGACATTAAGTGCCTAGACTATAAATATTTCACCTTCGAAAAGCAACTTAAGCTGATTGCGATTCTGTTTGTATTTTTGTGAACGTAATTGACGCGAATACCAACCCTCAGGTTTTAATGAGGTTTCAAATAAAATACAGCCACTGGTCCGAGGAGAAAAATAGAATACATTTAAGTTTAATGGAAAGTCGAAAACATGATATTTTTAAGCGAAATTTTCCGGAAATTAATATCCGTTTTCGTTGAAAACGATTCACACAAAAACTTTTGGTCAGTTTTAGTTATTCCGGCAGTCGAAATGATCGTTGTGACTTCAATGAAACTGCTTTATTTTCCCGCTGGTGACATGTTAGCTATAACGCATTATGTTTATAAGAGAAGTCCGTACTTTAACGCTCTACGTGAACAAAGTTGCACACAACAACTAGATTAAAATATTCTTTTATTCTACTGTTGTGAAAAGTCATACACCTAAAATATTTATTCTGTGCCCTAGTTAAAGCCGTCAATCTAATGTAACTGTTAATATACCTTGTCCGTGTCTGGTTTTAAGGTTATTAGATTTAAAAAAAAAAAAATGTCACGTATGTCACGTAAGACTCTTGGACACTCTGGGACATTCCCGCTAGAGTTATATTGAGAACTAGAACCCGCGACTTCGTACGGGAGGACATGGAATTTTATTGCTAGAATTGGATGTAGAAAGTTGTAAGTTGCGTAAAAGGAATGTTAAAAATCATGGAGTCGGGGTAATATCATTGGGATCGCACCACTCTACCGTTGAACATGTCTCATGAAGAAAACCAGTTTGGAAAATGTTTAAATATAATGTTTAAAATAAAAATAAGTCTGATGCTGCGCAAATCTACGTCTATACCATGAAATAAGCTGAGACTGTCCATGAAATTTATGAACAGATCATGCACAAACTGGCTGCGAGAGAAACAAACCCTGAGCTACCGATATAACATTACATACTTAAACACGCTATCCATCTGTCTTTCACTATTCGGTTAGTTTTCAAAATTCATAACAAAATATGTTACTTATCCCCGGAACAGTACCACATATCGTTCAAACGATACATATTATTTCCTTGTCAAATTTCATCAAGATCGGGTTAGCCGGGTAGTTACTTTCGCAGTTATAATATTAGTGTAGAAGTCTGGACGATTTAAGCGTTATTTTTATCTGAGTTTCATTCGCAGATTGAATTCATTAGCAATAGAAGCCGTTAAGCTTCGAATAACGGATGGGCTGTATCGGGAAAAGGCAACCTTTTTTTATCATCTCTCCTGCAATAAATTTTTATAGCAACGCAGGTTCTCTCAGCTACCGCCTTCCAGCTTTACCCTCCGATACTAACTCTTACTTTCCGCATGAGTCCGCAAAAACACTGGAAGTGAAAATTCGTCGTTATGTTACGACATGGCCGATATAACGGAGGAGATGAAAATCTGATTCGGCGCCGACCGCAGTTTCATTCTCTTTTTATGGCCACTGGACATTCTGTGTCAACCTATTTTATGGGCGGGACGTTAAAATAACAGAAGTGTTTCCGCTGGCCGCGTACTCTGTATTTCATATGCCAGCCGGCCATTCCTCTTCAGCAAAATATCTGCCATTGACCTCTTGACTCCGGACATTTCAGACCTGTCACTGCGGCAATATCTCTTTTGGTGGGAGTGCCCATTACCTTTAAATGCTTTGTAATCGTCCAAAAGTAGACACCAATAATTAAAAGAGATAATATTTTAAAAATTAAGAATTTATCCGGAAATACTCCTACATCAACACTAAAGTAACGCTCTCTCTCTCTCTGTTTCCTACGTTTTCATTACTAAACCGGTAAAGATCTTGATGAAATTTGAAATATTATGTTTTATTAGGAAGGACATAAGATTTATTTCTGGATAAATTACATTTTGGTATCAAATTTTGAAACCTAACCGAATGGTAACAACAGACAGACAGTGTATGTAAGTCACTGCAATGTTATATCGTTCGCTCAGGCGTTGTTTCTCTCGCAATTAGTTTATGTATGATCTGTTCATAAATTTCATGTTGTGACAGGACAGAAACATTTCATAAGAAAACCATATTTTTGTGCCATGAATTTAAACAAAAATCGATATATTTACTCCTATAGCAAAGAATTGTAAGTTTCCATGGCGATAAGAAATCAAGAGTTAGCTCTAGGTTAGCGACGTAAAGGCCGAACGGTTGCTTTGAAACCATTTCATTGCTGAAGAACCTTGCATTCTTCGAATACTAGAAGTCCGATGTAGTTCCTAGAGGAATATGAGTTGTGAACAATAAATGTAAATCTGTTGAAAGCAAAAGAACTGAGTTATTTATAATTATAACCAATCGCGCGATATGGCGACCGTGACAGGACTTGCATTTGTGTGAATTTTCGGACATGTTTTTTAGTTCATTTCATTATGTTGTTAGTATTAAGAAGAGAATGTTTTGTAAAATGTTATGTAAAAAATTCTACTAGGAACAGAGGAAAGAGTATCACTGGGTGCAAGGTTATTTTTATAAGTTTACCAATGTCTTCTAAGCAAAGACATGGTGAACTTGAGGAGGCATGTGACAGAACAGAAACATTTCATATGAAAACCATATTTTTGTGCCATGAATTTAAACAAAAATCGATATATTTACTCCTATAGCAAGGAAATGTAAGTTGCCATGGCGATAAGAAATCAAGAGTTAGCTGGAGGTTAGCGACGTAAAGGCCGAACGGTTGCTTTGAAACCATTTCATTGCTGAAGAACCTTGCATTCTTCGAATACTAGAAGTCCGATGTAGTTCCTAGAGGAATATGAGTTGTGAACAATAAATGTAAATCTGTTGAAAGCGAAAGAACTGAGTTATTTATAATTATAACCAATCGCGCGATAATGTACACAAATAACTTCACAACTTATTATATAGTTAAGATGTGGATTTGCGCTGCATCAAGATTTTTATATTAATATTATCCCAATTCTGTGCTTTTTGAGACACTGTTTGCGTCAGTTGCATCTCTCTGTATCGAACCTCAGTAATAAAGTTCTAAGTCCATGCCTACGAAGTCGCAGGTAACGGGTGGTTATCCTATAAATACGTTTCAGATCATGCACTGATTTGCTAGTTCAGCATCCTTCCTTGTTTATGAAGGACACTTGTTTGATAAGTTACAGTCTTTCGAACAAGATCATATTTATAAAATAACAATGCACTATCGTTTTACAAATCACTAATTATAAAGCATACCATAAAGGAGCATACTTCCTAAAACAGCAGATAAATTTGGATGCTAAACAGAGTAATTATATTGTTGTCTCAAAGAAAATTACGAATTCAGTATTAACACGTGACAGGTGACTTGTAATACTGAGAGAATCATGATACCAAACCTGGTGGATTAACGGTAATACTCGGGCCTGGCGTTGGGGAGGATGTGTGTTTAAATCCCCCGTCAGGTCATCGTGATTTGAATTTTCCATGATTTCCAGAAATCACCCCCTAGGCTAGTGCTGGTAGTAGCCATACTTTCCCGTTCCATGCCGCGGCGCTAATGACATCGACGTCGACGAGTCAATTAGACCGAAAAAAAAGACTCGTGATCCGAATCCCTGTTTAGCCTAGAATATTTTTATAAAATTTTGTTTCTCGTAGCATTTCATTTTATATTAAATAACTGAATTTATCTAAAAAATTTGGATGGAAATAGGTGGAATAAAATTTTACTTTACGATTCCATCAGTGCCACTTTTCAATCACTACTGTCACTGTCGCGTTTTTCGGCCATGTTTAGGAATGTAAGTTAGACAAGACTTATATTAAGAGTATTAAAAGTAAAAAGTTGTGTAGCGTTTTTATTGCGTTTTCTTTGCCTTCTACGTTTGGTGCGTATACACTAGAACTGGGTCATTATATTGTTGACTCTGCCAACTTTAGTTATTTATTGTATTATTTGTATTTAATAATCTATTTCTATTATTATTTCTATGTCCATTTAAACTCAAGAGATTCAATGCCGAACATACGCATTCGGGAGAACGCGGGTTCGAATCCCCGTCCTGGCATCCATGGTTTCCCCAAATCACTACAGGCGAATGCTGGGATGCTTCATTAAAAAAGGCCATGGCCGAATTCTTTGTCCCCAGTCCCATCCCGCCTCTAATGACCTTAGCCGTGGACGAGGCGTAAAGCCATAAGTAAATCTCCAATGCGATGGCCGTGTAACTAGCTGATTGAAGGTCCGACTGAGACACATTTATTCCGAGTTGTGGGCATGACAACAAACGCACCGTAGATTCTATCTCGCCACAGGAACATGTGGTATCTGATTGTTCTACCAGATATTCCCGTGAGGCGAGAGTGTCTTTGCGATGGCCAGCTCCAACTCATAGTCTGACTTCCATATAGGCCATGATTGTTCAGACCCAGGTGGTAGACCCTCTTTCGGTTTGATCCAGTCGATGTTGTGTAGCACTCTCTTCTCCCAGGCCGATGTTTTTTCACTGCTTGGCGCTCCTTTCAGTAGCGTTGATGTCCTTAAGATGCTCTATAGGGACTTCAGTCTTGATGGTGCTGCTGCATTACAATGTAGAGGGTGTCGGGTGTCTTATACCACTCTGAGTCTTGCCGTGTTGGTAGCAACTTCTCGACGTTATGTCTCCAGGGACAATGCCAGTCATTATCTGACGGTCTGAGACATCATGTGATAAGTCGGCATGCTCTGTAGAGCGCAATCTCCACTGTATTAGCATGACAAGATTTTTGCCACACAGAACAGAGGTACTCTGCTGCGGAGTAGTACAATGCTAAGACAGAGGTGCGGATGGCGCTTGGGTTTGCTCCCTAGCTTGTTCCAGTCAACTTGATTAGGATATTGTTGCGTGATGATATTTTCACCTTAACTTTGCGGCAGTTCATTAGAGTATAGTACCCAAAATGCGTGTAGGTCAACTCGCGTTTACATGATTGTTTCACATTTAGATGATATTAAAATGCAGGTGGCGAAAGTTGGAAGTGAAAAGAATGACTGACTAGCAGACATGAAAAGTAAAACCATCAGCCCGCACGTTACGCGTGCCTCGCCAGTCTGTGCGGGGAACTCGCCGAACGCTTTGCGAGCGCCCAGACTCCTCCCCGCGGGCGGAATTTCCTCGTTTCTGCTGATCTCCGGCTTCCTTTCAGCCGTCGTTAATGAGGAGACGAGGACCGTGCAGAAATAAATGAACCCGCCGAGCTTCAAGGGAAAAAATTGTGCGTGCTGGTGGGCTAGCGGCGAGTAAAGCGGCGTTTAAGGCCGGCGCGGAGGGCGGGCGGGCCGGCTGCTGTCCGGGGGCGGCGCGGTATTGATCTGCGGGGGCGGATGGGCCGCCAGCAAGCAGCATTCTTATCGGCGCGCACACATACCGACCGGCCACTTGTTTGTCTCTCCGGCACAACACATCACCGTCGGAGGAATTAATTTAACCAACCATGCCACTAACAGCTGAGCCCACTGGCGAAAATCTGCTGCTAATTATGAGAATTCATTGAAGAGCCAAAGAAACTGGTACACCTGCCTAATATCGTGTAGGACCCCCAGCGAGCACGCAGAAGGGCAGAAACACGACGTGGCATGGACTCAACTAATGTCTGAAGTAGTGCTGGAGGGAATTGACACCATGCATCCTGCAGGGCTGTCCATAAATCCGAAAGAGTACGAGGGATTGAGATCTCTTCTGAACGGCACGTCGCAAGGCATCCCAGATGTGCTCAATAATGTTCATGTCTGGGGAGTTTGGTGGTCAGCGGAGATGTTTAAACTCAGAAGAGTATTCCTGGGGCCACTCTGTAGAAATTTTGGACGTGTGGGATCCTGCTGGAATTGCGGAATGCACAATGAACATGAATTATTGCAAGTGATCAGCCAGGATGCGTACGTATGTGCCACCTGTCAGAGGCGTATCTAGACGTATCAGAGATCCCATGTCACTCCGATTGCACACGCCCCAGACCATTACAGAGCCTCCACCAGCTTGAACAGTCCCCTGCTGTCGTGCAGGGTACATGAATTCATGACGTTGTCTCCATACCCTTCCATCCGCTCGATACAACGAGACTCGTCATACCAGGCAACATGTTTCCAATCATCAACAGTCCAATGTAGGTGCTGACGGGGCCAAGCGAGGCATAAATCCTTGTGTCGTGCACTCAGCAAGGGTACACGAGTGGGCCCTCGGCTCCGAAAGCCCATATTGATGATGTTTTGTTGAATGGTTCACACGCTGACACTCGTTGATGGTCCAGCACTGAATTCTTCAGCAATTTGCGGAGGGGTTGCATTTATGTCACGTTGAACGATTCTCTTCAGTCGTCGTTGGTCCGTTCTTGCAGAATATTTTTTCGGCCGCAGCGATGTCGGAGTTTTCATGTTTTACCGGATTCCCGGTATTCACGGTGCACTCGTGAAATGGTCGTACGGGAATATTCCCACCTCATCGTTACCTCGGTGATGCTGTGTCCCATCTCTCGTGCGCTGACTATAACACTACGTTCAAAATCGGGATAACCTGCCATTGTAGCAGCAGTAAACCGATCTAACGCCTGCGCCGGACACCTATTGTCTTATACAGGCGTTGACCCGCAGCGCCGTACTCTGAGTGTTTACATATTTCTGTGTTTGCATACGCATGCCTATATCAGTTTCTCTGGATCTTCAGTTTATGATAATAATAATGCGTAACAAATTACTTGCCGGGAGACCACGAAGGGTAGTACGACCGGTTTGACAGAGTTTCGACTTATCGCGCATGCGCCTCCGTCGCGGTTGCCTTAACCTAACCCGGAGCTGGGTCAGATCTGCAAATTGTGACAGTGGAGCCACCTTGAAATCAATCCAAAACATCGTTTCTGACTGTCCTCTTCGAGCTTACAAAGGAACTATAATGGACATAAACGACACATCGATCAAAGCAACCGAATTGATCAAAGCAATAAATCTAGAGATATAATGTTATAAGAGATGGCGAAGCATACATTTTTTCATTCTTTTTGTATATCACTACAAAAATTGTAGTTTTATCAGAGGATAAATAAGTAAATTGCTTGCACGTGTTAGTACTTCTCGCGGAAGTGAAGAAATTAAAATCTGCATAAGCAATTTGAACCAGGAATAATACAAAATTAAAAATTTTCTGTATAGCAAACCTTCATTGTCTTCACGAGAATCAACAGCTATTACAGCATAATCTTGTCTTTTATTTGAAACCGTATCAGGAATAAACAGTTGGTTGTGTAATTATGTTTGGTCTCTTCATTTTCTAACTGTCATTGTAAGTAGAGATAAAATAATTAAAGATTTCTCCGTTACATTTCAAGACTTAATACAATCGCCGTTGATGGTAACTACTCGTCGATCGCATCTAATTGAATTAACGCTCTACAGCAAGTGAATAAAAGTCATCCTGATAATAGGGGTAAGTCATTAATGGTTAGGGAGCGTCCATAAACCTCGTAGCTTCATTTTGGCCTCTGTCAACCCCCCTCCATCCGACGTAGCCCGACGTGGCTTTTGTCTCTACCCCCCACTCCCCCACGTAGCACGTAGCTTTTTTCCCTATTGGTTACAGAAGATATTTTGTACTGGTTTTCTCTTGTCAGACAATCGTAAATTACATACGGAGATAATTAAATGACAAAAATAAGTATTTATTTGCTGTTGTGTGTTCTGAAACTGTGACAAATAATATGAATGAAAAGCTACGTAGCCTGGCTCAGAACACCCCCCCCCCCCCCCTCCTCACGTAGCCCAGTGTAGCTTACCAGCCAACACCTCTCTCCCTCTCCCCTCCCTAGACCAAGCCACGTAGATTACGGACGCTCCCTTAGCAACCAGCGACGGATGTTCACAAAGGGAGACTATCGGATGTGACTCTATGGATAAGAAGTCTGACTGGAGAACAAAAGGTCTCCGGTTCAAATCCCGTCATCGGTTGCGATTTTTAAAGGCTCTTAATCCGACCTTAACCTCTGACACAGTTTGCTCTGTAATGTGAATTATGCCAGAACACTGATGGTTCGAATTCCTGTATAATCTGTAGGATTACAGGGTTAGGTTAGTTAGACACAACAAGTGGCGCATTGCCCGGCGAATCGAAAACACTGTCAATAAGCGACCGAACAATCCTTTGGGATCTCCCGGTCACAATACCATACAATAATTAATTTGAAAAACCGTCCTCGCAGAACTACTCGTTAACAGATATCACTGAATATAGAACATTAAATCAGGTAGTCAGTTGTAAGCGAACTTGAATAGCGACTTTAGGAAGCTTCCAGTAATAAATTCCTACCGCAAAATATTTCAAGTAACGTCTGAAATAAAGTTATTAGCTTATAGTATTATGAGGAAGTTAGTCCAGCCCAGCTTTCTTGTGTGATTGCATGGGAGGGATAAGTTCAATGCCGGGGCAGCGTGAGGGTACGACTCCATCTATTACACCATCAGTGAGGCGAAAGGCGCCTCACTTTAGTCCAGCGCTGGGAAGAGCGCGGCAGTACCGGAGAAGCACGGGATTAAGTACGATTCCATTGCCCACTGGTGGCACAAGTTGCAGGTTCAGCGAGAGTGCAACTCCAGTCCACGAGCCAAGTGGACGACTTTAATTGGCCGAAGTCGGCAAGATTTGGACTGAATCTCCAGAGAGGTAGACAATAAAGGCTGTCGAGCAGAGATAAATGTTACCACTCGGTGCTGTGGGCAGCTGGTGACTGACGATCCAACGAAAAAGAAGATGGAATAAGACTGCGTGGTACGGTACAAAGGAACAGTCAATGTGCGTTCCGTCACGAACATTGATCCTGTGGTGAACCTGAGATGATACGAAATTACCTTGCTTATTTAACTTTTGATGCAACATGACTATTGTTGTGAAAAAGCGGATTTTTCTGATTTAAAAAAAAAAAACAATGAAAAAAAACTTTTTTCTGGGTCACGTTTTTTTCATACCTACTAAATTCAAATTTGTAAGGCATTCATCATTTAATATGACTGTTTCAGAGTGTATACTAAGTATTAATCATAATTTTTAAATCTACTATATTTTTCTGGTTCAGTAGAACAAAAAATTATGAAAATATTGGCAACATCGATTTAAGTTTTCTTTTACGAACGGGGGACTTCCCAAAGAGGCTAGGTTGCGAGAAGAAATCCCCGTTGCTCGTTGTCTGGATTGATACTTGCTATATGAACCAATGCTGCCGGCCCTACGGATTTATCCGCAGATCTACGAATCTTCTTAAAAAAAAAAAAAAAAAAAAAAAAAAAAAAAAAAAAAAAAAAAAAAAAAAAAAAAAGGAATTTTAAAATATCTACGGATTTTGCCTCGTTTTATTGTGTTTTCCTTATATAAAATTGTTAGTAATTATGAAGCGTTTCCTTGCAATCGTTGGTGTAAACCAACTATTGAAAAGAATAAAGCCCCTATTTTGTATGATAATAGATTTAAATTCAAACTTAAAATATCGTAATACAGGACTACCGGCAAAAGTCTTTAGGCACATTATGTACATTGCTCACAATTTAAAATTTAAATCTCAAAATCTTTTGCATACAATGCAATAATTACCAGAATAAGAAAATGTAAGTATTCTGAAGTTATGGATCTAGAGGAGACAGAAGAAGAAACAGAAAATTACGACACCGACCGAACTAGTGTTGGAAGTGCTGATACTAGTGCATGTGGTACTGACATACAGGATGGATAAAATTATGTTACGTATATAGAAACATTAATCAATCATTATGTAAGACATTATATGATTCAGTAAGATTTAAAACATACTTGTAATATATAAATTCCGTAAAGAAAACTTTATTAAATATATAGTTATTCTGAAAAAAAAATATAGAAAAATACAACGGTGCCAGGTTGTTATTCATGTTTTTTTTTTTTTCAATTTTGCAACACTAAAACCAACACTTATGGAAACTTATAAAATGATACTCAAACTAAAATTAGTATAATATTGAACTATCTCCAAAAATATATATATACATAGTCGAGCCACAACTTCTATAACTTGACATTGAGAAGCACCTTCCAGTCCACAATATCCGGAGTTGCAGAATTAGAAAATTTTACACTTCCAGGGAAGGCACGGAGTGGGCAATCCTGCACAATGTGCAACACAGTTTGTGCAACTTCACCGCAGTCGCAGCACGGCGAATCTGTATATTCCCAGGTGTGGAGATTAGAAGAAGTTCTTTCTTTTCTTTTTTTTTTGTAACAGTTTAACGTCCCTTTTTAACAACGTGGTCTTTAGAGACGGGAAAGGATGAGGGCAAGGAATGGGAAGGAATTCGGCAATGGCCTTTTGAAGGAAGCATCCCGGCATTCACCTGGAGTGATTTGGGGAAACCATGGAAAACCCAAATCTGGATGCCCGGACGGGGATTCGAACCGCCGTCCTCCCGAATGCGAGGCCAGAACGCTATCCGTTACACCACCACGCTCGGTAAGAAGTTCTTTCCGTGGCTCAACTAATTAGATTTAGTTTACTCCAAACAGGCCGTGGCAGGTAGAATTCTGGAAGTTTTCAGCAAGAATTACTAATTTTCACGATGCCCTATGGTGTTGACGATGCCCGTTCTGTTGTCCAGCTATTTGTAGGGCTGAAGGAGTTGCATGTTACACACACACACACACACACACAGCTATTTTCCAGGTTTTCAACCATATTTTGTATTGCTTACTATTTCTGTGGATGGGAAACGCCTCAATGTTCAGGATTCTCTACCATTTATGGGTAGGAACCCATTTCCTTCTAATGTGAGGAGTTAGGATGTTGCTTAGCAATGGCAGCCGCTGGACAGGTGGAGCGTGCGAGTGATGAAACGTATGGTTTGTCGAAACTGAACGTACACCATGTGGATGTGAGAACTATTGGGCCCCACACTAGAACAGTAGGTGAGCAGTACGTATATTCAATGTTTACGTAGTCACGCATGTCAGGTTTTATAATTTGGAAACTAAGCACTAACTGATGATTATTAGTTTAGATAGCAAACAAATGAACTAATAACAATAAGGAACCACGATTCCAGACACTCTATTAATAATTTGGTGTCAGTCCACTGTCCCGACAAATGAGCCACTCCACCATCCGTTCGAGGTGACTAAATTTCCCTATGTTCCTTCCCTTCCAGCAAGTGTCGCGGCGAGCACCGTGAATACCAGAGTGGTGTCTGTGGGCCTGGGGCGAGGACTGTCGGGACCACGTCAGCGTTCAGAGCGCGCCGGAGGTGGCGTATATCGATTATCAACCTGCATTCCCAAGCAATATTCGGGTTCGCCCCGTCACCAGGGAATGACAGTGTCACCGATATTGACACGACAGTGGGGGAGGACGAGGCAGAGATCCTTAAGGTGATAACCGTTGTCATAATATCGCTGGCTTGGCGAAGGTGAGTCGGGAGCTGAAAGCTCGACTCACTGGAGACAGGTGAAGTGTACAATGCATGACGGCGGAGTACCGTTTAGATGTATTATGGAATCATTATTAGCAATATTAAGCAACTCCACTGTATTAGACCCCAACCCATTGGTCCTTTCTTTCGGAAGAGTAGGCCTGAGGGACTGGTACCGTGTGTCAGTCACTCTTTTCTTCACCTTTCATTTGATACAACACAAACAACGCTATAAACTGAATACGGACTATCACTGCTGTCCACCCCTACAATACCACATACGAACAAACACTGGGGTAGCAACGGGAAACCATCACTCCAAACAGAGTTCCTTGGATGGATACGTTGTTATATGTCTATTATCTTACCTAAACTATTCAGCAGGTGGCCTATTACATATAATGCATATACCAAATAACTTTTATAATCATTTTCAATATTTCAGCACTTTTCTGTCAGAACATAACCTTGTTAATCACCCATTATCTTTCTAAAACCATTTTGAAGGGGACTAATCTCATATAGCTGTATGGTAAAGAAATTTTATAAGCATTTTCTTAACAGTAAAGCCCTTTTTTAAATCGATTCTAAACCATTTTCGTAAAAGACGTAAGATTCAAATAAGGTTGTTTTTCAGTCATAAGGAATTTTGGTGCATTCATTTACACTTAGAAAGCAGAGAATTACGATCATTTTAAGTAGTATTTTGTAAGCTTTAAAAATTTATTTAAGGAGTATTAAAAAAATAATGAACTGGAACTTTTTAGAATGTGTAACTTCGCATAGAAAAACATTTCGCTACAACCATCCTGTTTAAGACTACAGAACTAAGGGCTCATAAGGTAATGTGGAACTTTAATAAAATATTAAAAGAACCGACAAATTGATTCAAACTAACAAATCGAAGTAAATGTTTCCGTCACTTTTGGTTGTATGGATCAGGATGCGTCACTTATACCTAAACATTTTTTTTAAAAAAGTTAGAATTGTGTGAAAAAAAATCATTGAATTCTATCGTGTGGTGGTTTTTTGTTTGTAAAGTGAAACATCTTTATTTTGTTTCAATACATGACTGTTCTTCGAAGTATTTTGGTTAGCTTAAAACATTCTATATGCACCCTTTTATTTTAAAAATTGTAGGTCAGAATTTTAAAGAAGAGGAAAAGGAAATGCAAATGTTAAACTTTGTGTCTACTAAACATGATACTTCATTACAGTTTTTACAAGGCAAACTCGTAATAATAACTGTCTTTCTTTTCAGGATTTCAGTCCCAACTAATTTCACTGACATATATGAACTGAGTAAATTATACACAGACGGAAAAAAAAATCCCAACACCAAGAAAAAATTATTGTAGAGTAATGAAATTTGGACAATGCATTTGTCAAGTTAACATGTTTAATTGATTAAATTTTCAAGATCACAGGTTAATTTAAGCTCAAGAAAATGCATTTCAAATGTGAAATACTGTTAAATTAATAGCCGGTGTAACCTCCAGAATTTGAATGCAAGCCTGCAAACGTGAATGCATTGTGTCATACAGGTTTCGAATGTCACTTTGTGGTATGGAGTTCCATGCTTGTTGTACTTGTGCTGTCAATACTGGGACGGTCAGTGCTGGCTGTGGATGATGCTGGAGTTGTCGTCCAATGATATCCCATACGTGTTCAATTGGAGACAGATCTGGTGATCTCGCAGGCCAAGGTAACATGTCGACACTCTGTAGAGCACGTTGCGAGACAACAGCGGTATGAGGGCGAGCGTTATCCTGTTGAAAAACTCCCCCTTGAATGCTGTTCATGAATGGCAGCACTACAGGTTGAATTACCAGACTGACGTACAAATTTGCAGTCAGTGTGTTTGGTATAACCACAAGAGTGCTCCTGCTGTCATAGGAAATTGCTCCCCAGACCATGACTCCAGGTGTAGGTCCAGTGTGTCTAGGCCGCAGACAGTTTGGTTGCAGGCGTTCCCCTGGCCTCCTTCTGACCAACACTCGGCCATCACTGGCACCAAGGCAGAACCTGCTTTCATCAGAAAACACAACAGATCTCCAGTGTTGGTCAGAAGGAGGCCAGGGGAACGCCTGCAACCAAACTGTCTGCGGCCTAGACACACTGGACCTACACCTGGAGTCATGGTCTGGGGAGCAATTTCCTATGACAGCAGGAGCACTCTTGTGGTTATACCAAACACACTGACTGCAAATTTGTACGTCAGTCTGGTAATTCAACCTGTAGTGCTGCCATTCATGAACAGCATTCAAGGGGGGTTTTTCAACAGGATAACGCTCGCCCTCATACCGCTGTTGTCTCGCAACGTGCTCTACAGAGTGTCGACATGTTACCTTGGCCTGCGAGATCACCAGATCTGTCTCCAATTGAACACGTATGGGATATCATTGGACGACAACTCCAGCATCATCCACAGCCAGCACTGACCGTCCCAGTATTGACAGCACAAGTACAACAAGCATGGAACTCCATACCACAAAGTGACATTCGAAACCTGTATGACACAATGCATTCACGTTTGCAGGCTTGCATTCAAAATTCTGGAGGTTACACCGGCTATTAATTTAACAGTATTTCACATTTGAAATGCATTTTCTTGAGCTTAAATTAACCTGTGATCTTGAAAATTTAATCAATTAAACATGTTAACTTGATAAATGCATTGTCCAAATTTCATTACTCTACAATAATTTTTTCTTGGTGTTGGGATTTTTTTTTCCGTCTGTGTATATTTATATAGTTCACTAGCAAACAACACCAAGTCGGCATAATATGACACGAAAGCCATCACTATATCATTCTACCGTCGAACCAGTCTCTTGAAGAGAATCAGTTTCCAACATATTTCTGTCACCATTCGATAAGGTCTCAAAATTTCGTGACTACAACTATTAAACATACCGGAGAAAATGTCCTGTGCCCTTCATACAGATTGTCAAATTCCATCAACATCGATATAGCCATTTGGTCGTCAAAACGTAACAAAAAGACAGAGACTTACTTCCGTATTTATAGTATTATTACTGCGGTTCACACACACACACTAACTGCGAACAACCCCTGAGGGATCATTATTACGTAAAAAAGTGAACACCTACGCATTGCAAGACTACCTACGATTTGCCACGCATTGGACCCCTAACTTTGTTATATCTACAGTTTAACATTCAATCCGAATAACCTACGGCCCAGGCGTGACTCTTACGTTCAAAAAACAATTTTTTAAAATCTTAGCCTCCACGGAGATTTGAACCGGAGACCACGACCCAAACATTTGTAAACAAGCGCTTTAACCACAGAGCTGTCTGACCGATACACGGAAAAAGCAGTATACAGACATCCATATCCAACGCGTCTGTCTATCGCCATTCAGTAGTATTTCGAAATTATGAGACAACATGTATTATTCATACAGATAATTTTTCAACCAAATGTAGACAGTATTTTTCTCCTTGTTTCAAGGGATAAGTGTGTAAAGTTTCATCGAGATAGGATGAAAACTGTGGATTTGTATGAAGAACAAACAAACAAACATACATACATTCATCTTTATATATATAGATAGTGCTTTCAGATATTCAGTGTTAGTACTGTTTATGTAACAGAAAAAAGAGTGAAAACTGCTAAAGCTTCAATGCAAATCAGTGAACATCATAATATTATTATTTATAAAAGGTGATTTTTGTGACAAACTATCTTTCTTCCTACATGCGTAACCAAAATCTATAATGAGGAATCATTTTAACACTTTGCTAACATCATTACCCGAGAAAGGAATTTCTCAAAATTCAAACCGTAAATGGAAAAATTACGAACAAGTCGTGGTCACGGCTGTGCATATAGTTCTTAGTGGAGCTACTAGGCTTCGCTAGCGTCGATAATCAGTGATCTTGATACCGCTAGATAGCAGCACTACATAGCACAGAGACAGGGCCGCCGTAAGCGGGCGTGCAATGCGTGCACCGCACGCGGGCGGCACATCGAGGGGGGCGGCAAAACGAGCGATCGACAGTCGCCGGCCCGCGATAGTTACCACTCGATTGTCATGATTGCGGCGTATTACGTAGCCGGCGGCAAATAATGTTCAAAGGGGCGGCAATCTCACAGTTTTTTGACCCGGTTCTGAAATTTCCTAAATCCACCACTGGCTGTAGTTAGACAGGGGCGGCATAATCGGTATTGCACGCGGGCGCTGAAACAGCTAGCGGCGGGCCTGCACAGAGATATTGATAGACTGTGTGTGTTTTCTAGAGTAAGACGCTTTTCGGATATGTTTGCAAGGGAAACATTTCCGTGAGACGTTGTAAAATGTTTTGCTACGCACTTGTTTCAGATGACAAACAATTGTTACAAAGGAGTTAGTTCTTAGTTCATCCTTTTACAATCCACCAACTTTGCTACTCATTGTATATCTTTCGCGAAATATTATCTCGTGCCACCTGGTACATATATGAATATTTTCGCGGTCATTTTCTTGGGATTTCTTAGTTAAGGTATCATGAAAAAACTGCAGAAACTACCTACACTCCAAATATTGCAATACGTCACGTATAAACATCCCACCTGTAAGCAGCTTAGAATATTAGCAAATTCTATTTCCTTAGCTTCAATAATAAGGGAGGAAGTAAATTTAAAGTAAACAGATAGTTCCAGTACATACATAGGTTATGGGAGGGACCTTTTATGTAGGAAGCTGATACCACAACCTAACTCACTAAATAAACCATTTTAAAAGCAGTGAAGACCTTCAATATTTAATAAAAGCTCTAAATGTACTTTCTATAATAGTAAGAGAACTTCATTTTAATTGAAAATAAGATAATTCCTAGTAATTCAACTTCTTAACAATAAATTTCTGCCATATGATAATTTTACTATTTTTAAAATATTTTGAAAGCAGTAAAGGACCACAATAGTTAATAAAAGCACTAAATAAACTTTTTATAACAGTTAAGAAACTTTATGTTAACTTGAAATAGAATAATCAATGATAGTTCCACTTGTAGATGATAGATTCCTGTCATATGAATATTTCACTATTTTTGGGCAATGTCAATAGCAGTAAAGTAACTTAACATTTAATAAAGGTACTGAATCAACTTTTTATAATAATAAGAAAACTTTTAAACCAACCTGGAATGGGAAAATCCGTTATTGTACCATTTGTAAACAGTGGATTTTTGATGCGTGACCATTTCACTATTTCTGGACACTTTCAAATTAAGTAAAGTAATTTTAAAATAATAATAATTCCAAAGAAAGTTAAATTCACTAAAATTCCGTAGTTTCTGACCGTGTATATAACTTAAATTAATTTTTAAACACTTCGATAAATGCACTTCACTTTTAACAATTTTTATCACAGATTCCTAGAAAGTTTCCAGAATAAAAAGTAGATTTCCTGAAAGAACTAAAAATCTAGTATCACATACTTTAATTTTAGATAATTTTTATGTAGTAGAACAGATTTTAGAGAGATTTTAAATATTATTTCATCACTAAAGCCATGTGCTTCACTTAGGAATTAATTGCCACTAAACCAAACCACTCTCAGAGATCAAATAACTTTTAAAACACGTAACTAAATTCAAAGAAAATCCTGATAATTTTTTCTTTTCGATATAAACAATACCTAAAAAGTTATTAATAAAAAACCATACGACTTCTAAACCGTTAATTTACCAAATCTTGTCTAAGCTGTAATTTCATTATCCGGTCACCGATTTTGACATAATTCACACCAATGAAGTAAATTTTTGTAGAATATTTTGACACTAATTTTGTTCAGATAACTTGCAGTTCCATGGATTTCGGAGAAAACTGAATAAATTCAAATCGTCAGGTTAATCCCCTCACTTCAGATATTTGTATCACCATGCGGAAATTAAACTAAAACTTTTAAAACTAATCACTCGAAATTTCTTACTAAACAGCCTTTGGACTTCTAGTAGAGAAGTCTAGACTTTTAATAATCTGGATTGTCTAATAAATTATACACACTTTTTATTACGCGGAAGCAAAAAGATGTGGCACAGCTGCTTACGTCACTGGTTTTGGTAGTTCCTATATAAGACCCCGCCGCCATCATGGCGTGACTTTACCTCGGGAGCGTTATGTGAGTTAACCTGCGCTAGTTTGCGTCGGAGCGGGAAGTAGCCGGTTGAAATTTGGCGCTACTCGGCGGCCATGTGGAGACATCAGTGTGTTAGTCTGCTAGTATAATTTCTATTCAGAACTTTTAAAATTTTCAAAGGGTTTGGTTCGGTATTCTATTCTCTCCACAATCTGCAATATTTTGGAAACGTTTGTTCGATCGTCTACTCAACTGTATAATGCTAATTTTGAAAAATGTGACTTTTTGAATAAACTTCAAAAAATTTCCATCAAAGTGAACTTTTATGTTTTCATAGTAAACTGTTTCAACCTTTTCTAAGTTTGTGGTTTAAACAAATTTAGTGGCGACATCTAAGCATTTCAGTTGAGATTCCTAAAAGGTTACATGGTCAATTTAAAATTATTTCGTCAAAATTCCACAGAACTTCCAATTCAAGTGAACTGTTAGTTAAGGCACTAAACCGATACTACAGCCCCGGTATCAGTTAAGGGTCTTCCACACCCTTAAGATTCTGTTAATATTATTGTTGACTACCTAGCTTTGGTCATCTATTTCCTCGGTTTTCTTAGCTACAGTGTTACGTTGAAATACCCGGAAAATATAAATCAAACTTTAATGATATTAGCTAAGACCATAGAAAATCTTTACATGTCCTTTTTGGTTCTTTGATCTTTTTTTCCCTCGGTGATTAACGCGGGAAACGCTGCGCGCAGAAACAGTGACGTCAATATCGTGGCACTCTTGAAGGCAACTCAAATTATTAAAAACTATATTCATCTGGCTTATGATGTAATAAAGAATGTTATTTCTAATACCGGTCCAGGCTGCGTTTCAGCTTAACCAAAGAATCTATTAAAACTGCTGCTCGAAAATCCAAACATCTAGCGTACGCTTGTTCGCCCCCACACCTAGATCCTAGTGGTAATATAGAACACCTGTAAGTATCATTATTAAGGAGGACAGCGGGAAGAAATCTCTCAGGGAGCAGCTTTTATCTGCTGGTTGCTCTCTGGAACTTTTCTTAGGAAAGTTTCGCCGCCTTGCAGAAGCGTGCTGTGATCCCCTAGCTCCGGGGCCACTAAGAAGGGAAAAATCCAATAACGACCAATATCGGCCCAGAAAGGCAATAATCCAGGACTGGCGCTAATCTTCATGAAGCTCTGTAGTGATTGATAACTTTCCTTGCTTTCTGTAAAAGCATTTAAGTTCTCATCTACAGTGCCGTTACAAAATACCTTCTTTCCCAGTCAATGAAACATATCATGTTGCAGTGTTACGTAACGTACCGTCTATTCTCATTTCACAGTTAAATTGTTTTCCCCAAATCTTAATTTATTTCGTACTAAGTGGTAATTAAAATAATCTGTCAAATCGATTTATCTCCTATAGGTATTGTTATTATGCGAGTACAAAATCCTATTCTGAATAGTTGCGACAAAATCGGAATTTTACCGTCAAGTAAAACGAAACATTTTTTGGACTAAGATAATCCTGACATCCTTAGCCTTGTGAGAAAAGAATGGTTTACAGATATTATTTAAATAAATTATTTTATTTCTTCACCAACGTGAAAGTTATTAGAGACGGAGAAGATGGTGTGAGACGAGAAGGCATGAATTAGGCCATGGATTTTTGAAGGAACCATATCGGCTATTGCGTGGAATGATTTCAGGAAACCATGGAATACTGAAATCTTGATGACCAGCGAAGATTTGAACCCATGTCCTCCCGAATGATAGGCCCCAGCATTACTCACCGCGTCAGTAAGTAAATTATTAGAGAATTATTACTAGCGGCACGGTGGTATGAATTTTGGATAATTAAATAATACAAACATAAAAGTGTTTGTATGGATTACTATTTCTCTGAAAAGTAAGTGAATGTACAGTCTTAAGCATGAAATAAACTTTACAATCTCGAATCGAAATTTATGTATAGTTTAATTGTTTTATCCTGCTAACAGTAACGAAACACATCTAATTTTTTGTATCTGTACTGTAAAGAACTCTTCAGTCATGACTACACTATTGATTGTAACATTTCTTTACAAAATATGTTAATATTTCAAATATAATAAATAAACTTTATTCCAGAGACACATCCCAATGATGTGTTTTATCTAAGATAATTTACACTGCGGAAATTATGACATCCTTGCAAATATTCAATACCTAACTGTTTGCGATCACAAGAACAGCACATTAAAAAGCCATTTTCTCCTTTAAGCGCACATGTTGGTCGCAGTTAAAATCCACCAACGCAATAAGATATTGGAGTGGCATAAAAAAGTATACGCTAAGTATATACATAGAGGTACGAAAATCCAGCATCTTCTGTAATCGCAAATACACAACATATTAACTAAATCCGTATAGCCCCACACTTCTTTTAATTAATACTAGAGTTCAAGTGTATACTGAATTCTATCACGCCGCGCAGATGTCACGCTATAAGTAATAAAACAATACCCAGAGGGCTATTGACTTTTGTGAGACTGTTATCACTTACGAGTATCTGGACTGTTAATTATTTACAGGAATCAGAAAGACGAAATTTGCTGATATTAGGCTGGACAATGAACAATCTATATATATATATAAAGATGAATGTATGTTTGTTTGTTTGTTGGTTGGTTGGTTTGTTTGCTTCATAGAAATCTCGATAAAACTTTGCACACTTATCCTTTTAAACATGGAGAAAAATACTGTCTACATTTGGTTGAAAAATTATCTTTATAAATAATACATGTTGTCTTATAATTTCGAAAAATTACGGATCGGCGATAGACAGACGCGTTGCATATGGAGGTCTCTGAACTGTTTTTCCGTGTAGCGGTCGGGTAGCTCAGTGGTTAAAGCGCTTGGTTACTAACGATTGGGTCGTGGTCTCCGGTTAAAATCTCTGTGGCTTCTAAGCTTTATAAAAATTGTTTTTGATCACGCCTGGGCCGTCGGTTATTCGGATTGAATGTTAAAATGTAAATATCACAAAGTTAGGGGTGCAATGCAAGGCAAATCGTAGGTAGCTTTGCAACGCTGTAGGTGTACACTTTTTTACGTTATATTGATCCCTCATGGGTGATTTGCAGTCAGTGTGTGTGTGACATGCACTAATAATGCTATAAATGCTGAAGTAAGTCTCTGTCTTTTGTTACGTTTTGACAACTAAATGCCTATACCAATATTGACGGAATTTGACAAGAAAATCTATAGGGAGGGCACAGGACATTTGTTTTGGTTATGATTAACAGTTGTAGTCACGAAATTTTGAGAACTTATCAAATGGTGACAGAGAGACGGATGTGTGTGTTAGTCTGTAATGTTACGTCGCTTCCTCAAGCTATGCTTCTCGCGCATTATGTTAAAGTATAATTTGTTAATAAATTTAGTTTAGAGAAAAAACGTATTATTTAGTATAGATGTCGATTTTTTCTGTCCTTTTACTTTGTGTCTGCTTAAATGTTTTTGCCTGCTTTCTTGACATGCCTTGCGGCCGTAAACTGGCCTAAGTTGTAGCTCTAGCAGAGCACGAACAGCTAAAGTTATTAGAACCCAAGAATCGGATGAACATGCTGAAGAAAGAAGAAAAGTCCAAGCTGAAATAAAGCTGCCCTTAGTTATCACCTGCCTCCCCCCCCCCTCCCGCACCTACATCCCCTCACATTCGTTTGTTTTTAAATATATTGGAAATTGAATCTCTTCAAGGGACAGGTTCGATGGTAGAATGATATTACGCCGACTCGGTGCTGTTTGGGACCAATCCTTCGTTACAATCCTTCGTTTCAATTCAATTCAATTCTGGGAAAGAAAATCTTAATCCACGCGTACGAAGTCGCGGGTATCAGCTAGTTCTATAATAAGAGTCAGATTCTGAGCCACCTTCTTCCTATCAAGTCCAATTATAACATGTTATGAAACCCTAAACTACGTGTTTTGTAATACGACATGCAGTTTCGGGTTTCATAAACTCTAGTTAAATAAGAAAAGAACACTGACAAGACTCAGACGTTAGGTTTAGTTTATTATATTAGAAACCTAAGTAACTTGGAGCAAATAATTGAACTTCTCCAGTACATAATAGGTTTATATATTATCGTTGTAGACGGGTGGATATCTGGTTTTATCCTCGCGGGTTCAAATACTCTGCTCAAAAATTTTATCAAATTTTCTTCCTCCAAAAGAAATTTCAGTTCAATTGCAACGGAAATGCATCGTCGAGACGGTTTTAGAAGAAATTGGGCTGACCACTCGAGTATCGGCAGCAAACTGGGATGGATTCAAAATGGTGTTGTTGTTACTGTGGAAATTTTTTGGTTATAGCTCAGAACGTGACGAAAAGATAGAAAAAATAAAGTTTAGATTTGTGATTAGCTTCACTATCTCCACAAAGTCGATAAAATCGCCTCAATTACGAAATATTCATACTGGATGTTACGTGCCATTATCTGCCAATATTTCTAACTGCAAGCAAACACTTCCCCACCAACATATTTGATTTAACGAAAAGATAAAATCTGGAAATAAATGTGGTGTACTTTTTTCTTTTACCATTTAGGGATCAGAACACATTGTGAATAATGTATTCTTCCTACAAGGCGGTTCCTGCAACACAGTAAAGATATTGATAAAGGTTTGCTAAGACGATTATGGCCGCGCGATATTTATCAACAGACTTTTTAACACGCAATGCTAGCTGGTGCTAGACGCGTTTGACATTCTATTTAGAAACTTGTTAGTACATTCATTATTCCAGTAGTCACAGCGCCAGGAGTATGCCGTGAATATGTAATTTCCGGCAAAACTTTTCGCCATGGACAACCTAGAGGCCGACCACTCAATGACCGGGACCAGCGACGTCTGCGTCGGTGTGTCAGTGTTGACAGACAGGCAACATCGCGTCAACATTCAATGCTGAATGTACGACAGAAGCGTCTATGACGACAGTGCCGCGTAATTTAGCGTTGACAGAAAATGGCAGCAGAAGACCGACTAGAGTATCTCTGCTAATAAAACTCCTTCGGCTCCAATACCTCTCATGGGCTCGTATTCATATCGCTTGAACACTAGATGTTACCTGGTCAGATGAGTCACAGTTGCAGTTGGTTAGAGCTGACGGTAGGGTCCAAGAGTGGCGCAGACCCCACGATGTCATCAACTCCTGTTATCAAGAATGCACTGTGCGAGTTGGCGGTGGCTCCAACCTGGTTATTGGCTGTGTTTATTTGGTACCTGGTCAAACGGAACCCACCATTGACTGAAGGCCATTTCCAGCTGTTCATAACCTAAGTGTTCCCAGTTGACGAAGGACTTTTCTAAGAAGACATGCGCCATGTCACCGGGCCAAAACAGTTCTAGCGAATGATTTGATTACCTCTATCGCCAGACAGGGATCCAATCGGACATATCTGGGATATGGTCGAAATTTCAGTTTTTACACAACATCCAGCACCGACAACACATTTCACGGTGATTGACGGCTGTAGAGGAAGAACGGCTGATTGTTTCCTCATGAAACTACGACTTGTTGAGTCAATGAGACATTGTGTTGCTGCACTTCGCCGGGCAGAAGGGTGCTCCACACGATATTAGGAGGAATCGTATGACTTTTATCACTTCAGTAAAAAGTTAAAGCACAATATAATGCAATGTTTGAAACCAACAGCCCAATAGATTCGCCACAAACGTGTCTTGACTGTTTGTTTGGCTGCGTCCTTTCAGGCGCAAGTTCATTATCTTCGCCCACTACCGGACATATTCTTGCATGTCAGAAGCTATCAGCTGAAATCCTTTTTCTCCCGCCTCGACACAACTTATGTTAAAACATAATAAAATCATTCACGAATTTTCAAATTTTTCCATACAATTTTCCAATTTTTCTTTCCCTAGAAACCTTATTCCGACTATTGCAAACATTTAAAAAAATAGCCTCATTTGTCCATAGAAAGAGGCATTTAGATTTTTCTGAACTTTCCAATTTTCCGGGAAACATTTACGATTTTTCTTTCTCTACAAACCTTATTAGGACTATTACGAAGATTTTTTAAAAAAATTGCCAAATTGGTCAGTTGAAAAAATCACTTTAATTTTTTTCGAATTTTCCGGGCAATTTTTCTTTTTCTAAAAACTTTATTCGGACTATCATAAACATTGAAAAAAATAGCAATGTCGGTACATAGAATAAAACAACTTTCTTTTTCACGAATTTACCAATTTTCCAGAAACTTTTCCAGTTTTTCTTTCTCTAAAAACTTTATTCGTATTAATACGAATATTTGAAAAAAATTAGTCTAATCAATCCAAAGGCAAATTTACTTTCAGTTTTTTCCCGAATTTTTCAATTTTCCAATTTTCGTTCTCTAAAGATCTTATTCCGACTATTAAAAACATTTTTAAAGAAATATCCAATTCAGTCCAGCCATTCTCAAGAGATGAACAAGAGACGAATAGAGTTTAATTTTTTATTGAAATAGATTAAGAGTCCGACAACACAATATGAAGTAAATCTTTCGTCTCTCAGAAGTGCTGTTAGTCACATAAAATAGAGCAAACTACTTTCACTAGGTTGACATTATTAACTGATAAAATGTATATCATTTCTGAATAATGTGAACGCGGAAAATGTTTTGTTGAAGTTATTTTCTAAATTTGTAGCACCTGAGAATAATCCTCAAGGGGGAAACAATTTACTTAAAACTCTTAGCATTCATATAAATGTTACGCGTATCTCATATTATAAATCAGTGTTTTAGTGTGTCACGAGTTTGAATGTTCACCAAATTATACGTCCACAAAGGTAGAAATCAAGAACACAAACGCGAGAGGTAGACGTACAGTGCGGTTGTCAACTTCAACACCTCCATCATAGATCAAATGATCAATAATGATGGTTACAATATGATCATGGTTTCCAAGCATAAAGATATGCACGCGCTGGATGAAGGGTGAACAGAAATTAGTGGTGGGAACTTTATTGTCAAAGAGTATTAAAGCACTGATGTAATGTATTCCTACCCTCCCGTTGGTCGCAGTAGAATTTTACGCTCAAAGTAAGTCAAGTAATAAATTTCTGATTCTATTCAAACTCAGTTGCTGCATTATAGAGCGCTCCTTGATTAAATTTTGCAGTATTTAGGTCCTTTTTAAAAGCCTTTTCATTAAGAACTTTTTATATCCCGCTTTCGTTTTCAGACCGTGTTAAAAATTGCTTAAACTAGAAGAAAACTTTCAGTAATGTGTAACATAAACTGTCGCATATTTCACTGCAAGCTGCTTTACTGGAAGTTAAGAATAAATATTTCGTTTGAAATTAGCTTATCGGTCACCAAAATATAATAAAAATGCGATACTTATAAAAATTACTATTCTCTATATTAGGTTCGTATTTAAAGTATGAAAATGTTGAGGATTACATATTTATTCTTGAAAGTATATCACACTTCCTCTCCGCCTCCTTGTATTCACAGTTCAGGTGAACGTTATATTAATCAATTATTTTATATTTTTCACTTTTCTTCAACCTGTTTAATCACTTACCTAACTCTCGACATATTACCAGCACCAGGCTTTCGGCCAATGCTGTGAACACCTGAATAATATTACTCCTACAAATAATCCGGTTATACATTAAATACTTCCTTTTTATTCAATCAATGGAAATAAGTTTAGAAATTTCAAACCAATTTATTCAATAAAGTACTTGTAATTCATGAAGTTTCCACTTCTTACTATAGATGCTAAGCTCCTGGTATAATTTTCTTCAGCTACCCGACAACACTTAAACACTAGTATCACATCATTCCCTCGGGCTTGTACTTTCATGCACTATAAATACGAAGTTTCTCCCCTACACAAAAATTAGCTCCAATCATCGGAGCCAACTCTGGATTCGATCAAGGTTATCATTCTCTCCTGGTTTGACGATCTTAGCCCTTTGATCTTTATATTTATAAATTTTTATGAAAATGGATTTTACATTAATTAATACAGACAGTGAGGTCACGTTCCTCCCAAAACCTACTAACTGCAAGATATTTGACGTGAATTCAGTGAAAGTCTTGATACTCGCTCAGCGGATTGTAGTATATATGGTAGTTGTGTTGGGAATACTGATCACAAAAACTGCTGTAGCGAGAACAATGTAACTGGAAGTAGAATTTGAGCTATCTTGGTATAAAGCATGTAACAGAATGACTAAAATGGGCATTTCCATACATTTTTATATTTGAAATATAAAAAGGGATGATCAGAGAGGCTTGTCAATATCTGCCGGATCTCCCAAATAGCCCGTCGCTGAGGAGTCGCGTCAGGTAGGCGCGCTAGCGACAACCAACGACAATGGGGAGACAGCTACCCTTCCTAACGGAGTTGTTCAAGCATATAATCCCTTAGCTTCGGGAAAATACCCCAGCGGGGTGAACGGACGTCCGACCTCCTGTTCCCAAGCGGACGCTCCGGAGGTCATATTTGGCGAATATGTCAGAGTTGGCAGGAATCTCCAAAAGACAATGTTGTCCAATCGTCAGAGCTGGTAGGAGGAGCCAAATAGCGGAGCCAATCAACGGCGGACTCTCCTCCGCATTTTGTGATTCCTGTGAATTTTTCTCGATGTTAACCGCGAGGGAATCGGGAGAAGTACTGGACGTCCAGCTTTCAGACTGGAAGGAGTGAATCTTCCGTGGTTGGAGATAATCCCACCTTGGAATTGAACCTGAGGGTTCGACACAAGCGTCCTGTGGCAGTGAGGTTGCTGGGCACTCATTCAGTACGTTGACTGAGGGACGTGGTGCACTGTCCGCTATAGCCAAGGTGCTATAACAATTCCTCTGTCGAGGGAAACATATCGCCTTCACGGTAATCATTCTACGAACAGTGCAGTGTGGTACTTACATGCGGTCATTGGGTACAACCCTGTGAAGACGTTTGAATGATTAGGAGTTCTCGCCTCCAGCAAAATATTGAGCTAGTTGGGACAGACTTTCCTATAGCAACACTTGGTGGATAATTTAAATTATCCTGGCGCCTTGCTTTTGAAATCTAACGTAGTTTCATGTTAGTAATATATTTGAATTATGGTTCCCGATTGTTATGAAGGGAACTTTCCATTAAAATTTCATTTAAAACCAAGTGTGAAACTTTCTTGTTTGCCTATTAATGTTGGGAATTTGTTTCACGATCAATTAAAAGTGTGGTAGTGTTTAAATTTTTGTTTGTTTATTAATATGTTGGCAATTGTAAGACGAATCTTTGTTTGGTTCGTTTTTTTTTTTAACTAGACGACCCGTGCGAAAATTTCGCGAATAAAATGCGATGAATAGTGAGGTTGAATATAATGTCACCAAGTTCAGTCATTACTCTTCATACTCCTACTTCATTTATCGATTTTGGTTAGAAATCCAGGGAGATAAATGGCTCGAAACACAAAAAACGTATTTTAGAAATATTGACATTTTTGCGTTTTACGGGTCGAATTACGAAAAATTCATTTCTTAGAATATAATGTTACCACGGCGGAAACCTTAGTCTTTAATACGATATGTCATTTTTCTATATCGATTAGATATCAAGGGAAATATAAGGCTCGTGACACAAAAATACGTTGTAGAACAATTTATACTTTTTCCCTTTAATAGTTGAATTCCAAACACTTCTTTCTTAAAATATGATGTCAGCAAAGCTGTGACATTATTCCTCACAATCGTACTTGATTTATCGATTTTGGATAGATATCAAGGGAGATAAGTGGCTCGAGACACAAAAACGCATTTTAGAAAAATTGACTTTTTTGCCTTTTATGGGTCGAATTACGAAAAATTCCTTTCTTAAAATATAATGTTACCACGGCGGAGACCTTATTCTTTAATATGATACCTCATTTATCTATATCGGTTAGATATTAAGGGAGATAAATCGCTCGTGACACAAAAATGCGTTATTGAAAAATTTATACTTTTTCCCTCTAAGGGTTGAATTCCAAACACATTCTTTCTTAAAATATGTCACAAAGCTGAGACATTACTCCTTATAATCCTACCTCATTTATCTATTTTGGTTAGATATCCAGGGAGATAAATGGCTCGAGAAACAAAAAACGCATTTTAAAAAAAGTGACATTTTTGCCCTATAAGGGTCGAATTACGAAAAATTCCTTTCTTAAAATATAATGTTACCATGGCGGAGACCTTATTCTTTAATATGATACCTCATTTATCTATATCGGTTAGATATTAAGGGAGATAAATCGCTCGTGACACAAAAATGCGTTATTGAAAAATTTATACTTTTTCCCTCTAAGGGTTGAATTCCAAACACATTCTTTCTTAAAATATGTCACAAAGCTGAGACATTACTCCTTATAATCCTACCTCATTTATCTATTTTGGTTAGATATCCAGGGAGATAAATGGCTCGAGAAACAAAAAACGCATTTTAAAAAAAGTGACATTTTTGCCCTATAAGGGTCGAATTACGAAAAAGTCCTTTCTTAAAATATAATGTTACCATGGCGGAGACCTTATTCTTTAATATGATACCTCATTTATCTATATCGGTTAGATATTAAGGGAGATAAATCGCTCGTGACACAAAAATGCGTTATTGAAAAATTTATACTTTTTCCCTCTAAGGGTTGAATTCCAAACACATTCTTTCTTAAAATATGTCACAAAGCTGAGACATTACTCCTTATAATCCTACCTCATTTATCTATTTTGGTTAGATATCCAGGGAGATAAATGGCTCGAGAAACAAAAAACGCATTTTAGAAAAAGTGACATTTTTGCCCTATAAGGGTCGAATTACGAAAAAGTCCTTTCTTAAAATATAATGTTACCATGGCGGAGACCTTATTCTTTAATATGATACCTCATTTATCTATATCGGTTACATATTAAGGGAGATAAATCGCTCGTGACACAAAAACGCATTGCAAAAATATTGATACTTTTACCCTTTAAGGGTCGAATTCCGAACACTTTCTGGCTTAATATATGACGTCACTAAAGCGGAGATCTTAATCTTTAAAACGATACTTCATAAAACGGTTTCAGATAGGTATCCAGGGGAGATAACTGACTCGTAACACAGAAAACAGCATTTTAGAAAAAAATACATTTTTTCCCTTTAAGGGTCGAATTCCGAAAACTTTCTTGCTTAAAATACGATTTAACCAAAGTGGAGACCATAAGCTTTAAAATGACACCTCATTCATTGATTTCGGTTAAGTATGAAGGAAGATATCGGCTTGTGACAAAAAAATACCTTATAGAAATAATATATATGATAATTGAATGTGTTAATGTTAAAATTAAATAAGCTTCACCTGAACGCCAGTATGAGTACCCAATAAATAAGCAGCCTAGGGTTTTCTTTGAATTATAAAAAGAGGAGTAAGAAAGTTTTCACCCTCTCATACTACTCAACAGCACCATTCGCTACAAATGGCGACCAACGTGGAGTAAATTTGCATGGCAACGAAGAATAAAATTGTACGACTGCTAATAACCATCCATCTACGTAGTGTAACTCAAATAATGATATTTAACAACGTTGTAAAGAAAAGAAGCATTGTAAACCTTGTAAGCAATTAATAATGTTAATTTTTTTCTACTTTTAGAAATTGTATAAACGTGTAACAAATGTGAATAATGGAATAAAGAATTTGCAAATTAAATAAATATCAATAAGTCGTATCTACGAAAATAACAGTCACTACTGCATACCCTGCTTTTTTCCCTCATGTGTATACTTTTAAGTCTAGATAATTTTACAGATTGAAGTGATGGATTTGATAAAAATTACAATAGTGTAGCAAGGAAACATTGCATAAATCTAGGATGACCAGAGATGTTGGGGTTTTGCATTGATAATCTATTTGATGAACAATTGCTTCTCGAAAACTAAACATGAAACAAGAAATTACCTGCTTATAGACGTTGTCTATGTTGTAAAAAGATAGAGTTGGACCTTAATGAAACAGATTCATTCTACTCATGGAAAATACGAACTTAACTTTCAGATGTGGGAGTCACCACTCCAAGTGAGATTGTGTGGTCTCTGAAGTCACATGCAGTGAAATGACTGCTTTTTTCTGACTTAACGCCTTGCTGACGTCGAGATCATTAGAAGCGGGGAGGGACTGGAGGCAAGTAATGGGAAGAAATTCGGCTTTGGCGCCTGAAGTGATTTAGGACAACCGTGGAAAACCCAAATCTGGATGGCTAGTCGGGGATTCAAACCCGCGTCATCCAGAACGCAACGCAAGATCATTACAGCTCACCTCCCACGATCAGTGAAAGTGACTGACTGTGAATATTTTAAATATTTCATTTTTTTAAAATTCATTTTGGAAATATGTTTATACTCTATATCGCACTAATTTTCTTGTATAATAAATACATTTTCGAAAAGGGTATACCCTACATAAATAAATAAATTGTGAATATCAGAATTCAGCTCATTAAAACTAATTTAAACCAACCCAAATTAATGGTATGGTACGGAATAACAGCAACACGAGGACGTATTTTGCTTTAGTTAGATGTATTTAAGTTGGTTATTTTCCAAAATAATTTGAAGAATTATAAATTAATTTTACGATGTTTTGAAATTCTTTTTCATTAATTATTCTGTTAACAGCGTTGGATTTTGAATTAGGAATCAGTATTATTACGTAATTATTTATAGGTAAAATTCATATCTTAATCATATTGATGAGCTTAATGGTTAAAATGATTTAGAAGCATTTATGCAATCTACAAATGACATACATTATCTGACCGTTTATTGTTCATTTAACATTACCAACATCGTACGCGAGCCTATGGTTCTGTCTGAAAGTTTTTTCTTCATCTGCGCCATCTCACAGAAATTTCCTCACTTCCTTGGCTTCTACACTCGAAGTCACTTTCGTCCCCTTCCACAAGTCCTTACTGAGGGTGGTGGTGTAACGGCTAGCGTTCTGGCCTCGCATTCGGGAGGACGACGGTTCGAATCCCCGTCCGGGCATCCAGATTTGGGTTTTCCATGGTTTCCCAAATCACTCCAGGTAAATGCCGGGATGCTTCCTTCAAAAGGCCATGGCCGAATTCCTTCCCATTCCTTGCCCCCCATCCTTTCCCGTCTCTAAAGACCTCGCTGTTAGAGAGACGTTAAACAAATTAAAAAAAAAAAAAACTCAAGTCCTTGTTGCATCTTTGTCCACCAATGCAGTGTTAGTTTCTTATCCCTCCCTTCTCGATCGGCTCCAAAATGTTAATAATAAACATTAAAATTCTAAATTAATTCTGAGATTGGAGGACACGTTCTACTACTCTTGGACTCTTCAGAAACTCCAGGATGAGTTCGCGACGATTGACTAACATCTCGTCTGACATCTTTTACAGATGCTGATATTCGTGGTATCTTTTTTCTCTCACACACTCTATCTCTCTGTCGGACTTTGACAGTGAAATATCCCATCCTTTGCTTCCTAGTTAATGTTGGCCGTCTTATCTTTCATCCCGAAGTGCTTGTTTTTGCGTGGCAAAGCTCTTTAGAGTGACAAATATCAGAAAAGACTCTGTCTTCGAACAACTTAGAGAGGCTCTGAGGCGTTCCCTACCCAATTGTGGAAACAATTAAGTCTTTCTTTAACTTGTTGCAGTCAGGATTGAGGTACGACATACAGTATATCTCTGATGACTTTGTCTTCTTAGCAGAACAGGGTGAGGATATTGAAAAGTTACCGACTGTCAAACTAAATATAGATCAAAACAAAACAAAAGTGACGAGATATAGTGCAAATGATACCAATCACAGTAGATTAAATATCAAAATAGAATCTTCTTCGATAGGAGAACTAAGTGAATTCTGCTACTTGGGAAGCAAAATTACAACTTATGACCGAAGCAGGAATGATGTTAAAAGCACAATAGCTCGAGCAAAACGATCCTTCTTGAAAAGAAAAATATTTTGGTTTCAAATATTGATATAGTACTTAGAAAGAACTTTTTAAAGCTCTATGTGTGGAGCACAGCACTTTATGGTAGCGAACCACGGAATCAGGGAAAATTGATGCAATCGAAATGTGGTGCTATAGAAGGATGCTGAAAATTAAGTGCACAGACAAAGTAAGTAAGGAACGACTTATAGAAATGATGGGTGAGGAAAGAAATTTGTGCAGGAGGCTTACAGAAAGAAGAGACAGGAGAGTAGGTTGTAAGATAGGCAAGATTGATTAATTTGTTGTTAGTAGAAGGAACAATCGAATGTAAGAACTGTAGAAGAAGACTGATATTAGGATATATGAAGCAGATGATTGAGGACATGTGTTGTAGTGGGCATGTTGAAATGAAGATGTTGGTGCAATATAGGGAGGAATGGAGGATTGCATCAAACTAGGAAAGAGAGTGATGACAGCAAAAAAATAATACTAATAATCTCTGAAAACTGACATTTCCGTCGAAGCATAACATTGACACGCGAGCCTTTGCAGAAGCTATTAGCACCTCTCCACCCCCCCCCCCTTTTCCCCTCCCGTGGGGAGACTCCTTCGTCTTGCAGCCTATTGTGTGGGGGAACAAACAGCTACTTTGTCTCGCTGTCCGCAGCGTCAGGTATCATGCTGAAGGCCGTTACCACTCGAGATACACCGATGTGCGTCGTATACCTGCTTGCGGAAATTTCCAGCAACGCTACGTACACTTCGTTTATATTAGAGCAAATATTAAAATATGTGTGGTACGCCTGCGTTACACTACAACTGAAAAGGTACGCATTGTCGAGCCGCGTCACGAACATAAACTGCCGTGCAGACCACTTGTCAAGTTTTATTCACAAGTGCTCGGATTATTATCGTCATGTAGTTGCTGCAACTAACTAATTATTCCGTAACCTATTTTAATCAAGAATTTCATCAATTAGACCGTAGTTTGTAAACACTTTGGAGAAGAAGTTTGGATACACAACTATCCCCAGATTTAATAAATACAAATTTTTTAAAATTTTGACCCATCATTTTCGTAATTAAATGAACCTGGCACACTATAAAGATTGAAGAAACGTGAAGAAGGCTATGGTCGAAACTCGAACCATTTAGCGAACGGATCATCAACACCACTTCAGGAAACCGGTGGTGGACAGTTTCATATAATGTTCAGACAGGATCAAGCATATATAGTAGCCAGTATAACATGCGAGTTATAGAACAACTCAAAAGAGAAACATATGTTTATTTCACCAGCTTGTTTTCGTTTGTTTGTTTTTTTTTTGTTTTGTTTTTTTTTACTGTTTACTTTATTACCAAAAATTTAGTTTAGGGAAGAAAATGGTGCGTTTGACGTGAATACCTTGTGTTGATGGCTAAATTACAATTTTTATGAGTGAACGACGTCACGGTATAATTGATCTGTCGCGTTTTAACTGTCTTTTACCGCACCCCTTTTATTCAATAAGCTAACACAACAGAAAACATTGTTCGCAGTTTCAGAGTTAAATATTGGAAAATTTAGTACGCGCAGGAAGTTGGTCGGTAATGAAGTTTTAATAACTTGGAAGCATGCGTCTGAGTTAGG